>SJYW01041859.1:116909-160435 GCA_006410735.1 Raphicerus campestris | reverse complement strand
GGGGGGGGGGGGGGCCCCGGGACCCCCCCCCCCCCCCCGCCGGCCCTGGGTAGCTTCTGGAGCCAGGCACTCACCCACCTCACCCCACTCCTTGCTTATCCTGTCTTAACAGAAAACCACCTGGGAGGTGGGTAGCATGGAGGGTTTGGGGTTATCAGACGAGGGCATTCTTTGAACATACTTGGCTTTCCTACCCTGCTCACAGCAAATGGGTCTATGCACGGCTCCAAACGCTGTAGACCGTTCTATATATGTACTGTACACAGCATCTAAAATAGAGCTTACAATATGACTAATTTATACAGCACTGAGGTGATGTCTGCACACAGAAATTATGGAGTTGGAAAGCATTTAAAATATGCTCCAGGTTTTCAGAGAGGTAGTTAATCGCTAATCAGGGTGTTAGCCTAAAGCTTTTTAGCTTTGGAGTTAAGGGCTTCCACATGCCCTTGTCTTAACTTCCCTTCAGCTCAGAATGGTGGGAAACAAGTGCCCCTAAAGGAGCTTTATATAGCCTTCAGATACTCACGGATTAGGAAATATGGTTCCACTGCAGAAATCAGGTGAGCCTGGGCTCAACATGTGACGGTTGTGATTTGATTTGGACTTCAGTATATATATGTATTTAAACAGTACTTTTGTTTCTGTTCTGGGTCTCATACATGCATTTGGATGGCCAAATGCAACTTGTGAGAACCATATAACTTTAACCATTGTTATAAAAACCCCTTAAAATATCTGTAAGATTTCTGCCAATTCTCTGGGCCAATGTCTTTCGCTTCTGTTTTCATGCCCTTAACTAGAAAAGGGCCTTGAAACTGATACAAGTGGCCACCAATTCTAAAAAATTTTTTAGAGAGTCTTTTTTTCTTAAGTGAAGATGGGGAGGTGCATCTGTGGCATTGGTGATGAGCTTATCTTTTTCTGTCTATGCATTTAATATTGTCTTCCAGTTTGGTGGCAATGAGTTCTTTTTATTCTTGTTACGAGAGAATAGTACAGTCCTGAGTAAGGTTTGAAATTGACCATTGCCTGGTTCCATATCACTGCTACTGGTCAAATAGTCAGAGTGTAGATTCAGAAACTTTTCTCTATGTAGTCCAACAACATATCAAAAATAAATAAGAGAGGAAAAAGAGGAAACCAGTGAGTGCCCTGTAGTTCAGTTGGCCTGTTAACTAGGTCTGCCAATCGGCGAACTCCTGAGATACCTCTCTGAAAAGTGGTTTGTAAAACCTGTATGTAGATTGCCAAAAAGCAACCCAATGAATTGAATTGTTTGATTTTCACTTGAAGTAGACGTCTCAGACTAAAAGGGTGTCTTTTTTTGAAAAAGAGATTAGATTACAGACTCTAAATAGAAGTACTGCTGCAGAGATGTATGCCTGTGATTTGAAATCCCTTCAGTGAGAGACTTGATTAAAGAGACAGCTGTCTTGAAAGGAACATCATAGCAGTTGGTTTGATGAGTGATAGTTTTCAGGGGTAATCCTGAATATGTAGTTAAACACATCCTGGGTTCCACTTGGAACCTTTATACATGTCTTCACCAAAGGAAAAAGATTTTCAAATTCTGTAACAAGAAAGGTTATACTGTAGAAGAATAAATTACATTTGACTTTTTGCTATTGACTTGATAGACAATATTAAAATAGTTTAAAACTCTTATTAAACTATTTTTAAAAATCTTCACTCCTCTTAGGTCAGCTTATGGACTCAGGTGTTAAAGGTTTATTTTTAATTTCTGGAAGTTGGTTGCACAACAGTATGAATGGACTTAGGGCTACTGAACTAACAGTACACTTAAAAATGGATAAGGTGCTAAATTTTATGTTATGTACGCTATGATCTAAGGCACTAACTTATATTTATACACTTTTTTCTTCAGAGATTTAATCTTTATTTTTAAAAAATATGTTTTTAAAGCNTGAACTAACAGTACACTTAAGAATGGATAAGGTGCTAAATTTTATGTTATGTACGCTATGATCTAAGGTGCTAACTTACATTTATACACTTTTTTCTTCAGAGATTTAATCTTTATTTTTAAAAAAAATATGTTTTTAAAGCCCAGGGTTCTCTTTTTCCCCTATTCCAGGTAAGAGTGAATTCTCTCTTAATGCAGAGGTAGTCTTTTCCCTAGGTTACATTTTCTTCCCTCTTCCCTATGCCAATTCTAATGATTCTAGCACTACTTTTTCTTTTTTTTAAAGAGACAAAACAAGTATGGTGGGACTTCCCTGGCAGCCCAGTGGTTAAGAATCTGCCAATGCAGGGGTCTGGGTTTAATACTTGGTTGGGG
The DNA here is from genome assembly GCA_006410735.1 of Raphicerus campestris. Taxonomy (NCBI): domain Eukaryota; kingdom Metazoa; phylum Chordata; class Mammalia; order Artiodactyla; family Bovidae; genus Raphicerus; species Raphicerus campestris. Next base: position 158,133 of record SJYW01041859.1, on the reverse strand, counting down.
AAGTTCCACATACTGTTCAATATGGCCAAAAAAAAAAAAGAATAAATGTTCTTGTTAAACTTTTTTGTTAATAAAAGTAAGGTGAAAATTATTACATAATTGGGTAGTAGATTTAGGTAAGCAAATGCAGGAGTCCTTATTTGCATTCAGTGCTTGATCCACTGAAATAGTATTTTTTTTCTTTGTATTTTTCAAGAACAATATCCTGGACTTAGGAGAATAATATGCTTTTTTGGTTCGTGGCAGAAGTCCATTTTGTAACAACCAGTTTTAGGTGAGCTAGTGATACTAACTTCTTAGAGTTTTAAATAAACTGTTTTTAGAATGGTTTTAGATTTACAGAAAAATTGGAGAGATGGGACAGAGTTTCCATATGCCCTGCCCTTAGTACTTGCCATAATTAGTAAATCAATACTAATACATTATTATTAGCTATGAGGCTTTCTTGATGGCTCAGATGGTGAAAACTCTGCCTGCAATGCAGGAAACCCAGGTTCCATCCCTGGGTTGGGAAGATCCCCTGGAGAAGGGAATGGCTACCCAGCCCAGTATTCTTCCCTGGAGAATTCCATGGACACAGGAGCCTGGCAGGCTACAATCCCTGGGCTTGTAAAGAGTCCAACACGACTGAGCGGCTAACACTTTAACTTTTTCATTTAGTTTAATTAGATTTCTTTGGGCTTTTCTTGTGGCTCAGCTGGTAAAGAATCTGCCTGCAATGCAGGAGACTTGGGTTCGATCCCTGGGTTGGGAAGATCCCCTGGAGAAGGGAAAGTATTCTGGCCTAGAGAGTCCACAGGGTCGCAAAGAGTCAGACACCACTTAGCATGTAGATATCTTTAGCCTTTGCCAAATGTCCTGTTCTGTTTCATGACACCCTTACATTTAGTTTCTGTATCTTCTTAGTCTCTTTTTTCCTGTATCAATTTCTTAGACTTCTCTTGTTTTTGATGACCTTGACAGTTTTGACATTAACTTTTTTCAGTTTCTTATTGAGGTATAATTGACATACAGCAGTATATTAGTTTCAGGAGTAGATATTACCTTTTAAAGTACAGTGTAACCCCAAGAAGCAGGGAATAGCATGGACAGAGCCTGACCGCTACACTTTGTGATATTCTTCCTAGAGTTTACTGGTTAATTTAGCACTTCATTGAAAATGTAATTCTAGGAGAAACCTTTCTTTTCTCAGAATAGACAGAAGGGTAAGTTCTGTATGTTCATTAATAGGAAAGTCTTGGTTTTTTTCCCAGAGTGTTGGGAAACCTGGATTAGGAAGAAATGTAAGGACAGAATAGATTGATCAGCACCACTTGACCTCAACCCTGCCTCACTCCCTGCACGTAGATTAGATTGTTTTAGTCGCTTAGTTGGGCTGTTCACTAACAGCTGTTTGTGGAATATTTTTAAGTCTCTCTGTTCTTCTAGAACACAAGCCTAATTTATCTGGCCTCTCAGTAATACTGTGATTACTGAGTTCTTGCTGTTGCCTTCTGCTCAGTCTTTTCCATTTTGGAAAAACTCAATAAAACCAAATATCACAATTTTAGAATTGTAATTACCACTTACTTCTGCATCTCATCTTTCTGAAGTTTGTATAGTGACTAAACATCCTCATTTTTGGAAGTTTAGCAAAATGAAGGAAGCGTAGAACAGAAAATTTTCATGCTGAGAAGTATAAGTCCCTCTCTTGAGAGAAAAATCTTTTTTTAGGCACATCTCAGATGTGAAATAATGAGACTGATTTTCTTGTATAACTATACACTGCCCCTGAAGGCTTTCCAAAAGAGGCATCCTATTTGAAAAAATATTTGAAAGTTGAGAACTTGGATAGAATAAGAGTGTAGATTCACAAGGTGAATCTGAGTATGCTGAAGGAGAAGATGCAATTGCCCATCTTAGCTTGTTGAAACAATCTCAGTGCTTGATAGTCAGCCTTTAGTGTATCAGAATTTCCAATAGAACCTAAATAGATGAATGGGTAGATAGACAGGTGCTTTCCTAGGCCTCATCCCATTCTTTACTGAATCATAGTCTAGAATTAGTGTTTAGGATATATTTTGAACAGTTATACCAGAGATTTTCTGACAGCAAAAGTTGAGGACCATTGCTTTACTTCTCATATGCATCTCATACGCTCAGGTATTTACTTGTTTTTTTGGTACTTGCTATGCTTTTTTTATTGTTTATTTTTAAAATCTGTTTATTTATTTGGCTGCATTGGGCCTTAGTTGCAGCAGGTGGGATCTTGTGTTGTGTTGTGTTGCATGGACTCTCTAGTTGTGGGACGTGGGCTCTCTAGTTGTGGGATGGGTCAGTCAGTGTGTCACAGAGGCTTAGTTGCTCCATTCCAAGGCATGTGGGATCTTAGTTCCTGGACCAAGGATCGAACCCACATCAGCCTGTATTGCAAGGTGGATTCTTAACCACTGGACCACCAGTGAAGTCCTCATACCATGCTTTTTAAGTAGGAGAACATACTTGCCTCTGAAAAGAGGCATTCATATTTATCTTACAGAAACAAAAAGATGTTCTTATTTCCTTCAACCCAAGAAGAGTTCTTTTCTGTTGTTGCTCCTTCAAACCGTCTGTACTTTTCCTGTATACCATTTGTCACACTGTACAGCATAATACTGTTATCAACCTCTCACTAGAGTGGAAACCCCATAAAGGGAAAGACCAAGCCTCTTTTGCTCAACATTATTTCAATGACTAACCTATAACAGGCACTCAGGAATGAATGAATCAGGAATAAATATGCCAAGGATTGTAGGCCATGATTTAATAAAAGTAGGCCTGAACTTGCTTAATGATTTTGAAATGCAGTGCTATATAGAGCAGCAAATATTTATTGAGTTGTGATTTTGAGCATTAAACAGTCAAGTGAGGGAGACCGCAATCCCAGCTCTCCCATTTGCTAGAACAGACCTTAAGCTGGTTGCAGAATCTCCTCTGTTGCTTCATTTTAAGAAGAGGTGGTTGATTTGGAGGATCTCTGAAGTCCTTTCTGTCTCTGAAAATTCTGAGTGCTTGGTATTATGCCAAGCATAACAGATAACAGCAAAAGCAGCTTTCTCAAGGGCTTGTTTTAAGTTGCTTAAATGTATAGTTCACTGATTAATAGATGACTTACTATTTCAGGTGAGTTCCTAAGTCTAGAACCCCCATGCCCAAGGACAAGAATAAACATAATAACATTAAGTATTTCAGTAGGCATGGTGTTCTCTTCGTGAAGTTAGCCTTCCCTACTCTGGCAGAAAGGGATATTTTTGCAGCTGTGAAATGGGCAACTTGTCCTACGTGGCAGAGTGTTTTGTTGTGCTGACTGACTAGGAAAAAGAAAAGTTAGAAGAGTGTGAAAAGAGAAAAAAAAATTAACGACTCTGGAATTTTTTAACAGTTCAAAAATCCTCTTCATTTTCACCCAGCACTTAGAGCAAGAGAAACACGAACTAAGGAGACGATTTGAGAACCGAGAAGGCGAGTGGGAAGGGCGCGTGTCTGAGCTGGAGAGTGACGTGAAGCAGCTTCAGGATGAGTTGCAGAGGCAGCAGGTTCATCTACGGGAAGCAGATCGAGAGAAAACACGGGCCGTCCAGGAGTTATCAGAACAGAACCAAAGGTTATTGGACCAACTCAGCAGGGTGAGTCACGAGTTAAGAACTTACGGTATTAGAAAAAAAGAATTTGTGGTATAAAATACTAAAAGTTGAAACAGAGCTTCTGTTTAATGTCATCATATATATGGTAAGAGTAGTTCTCATTTTTGTTGCCTTTGGTATTGATACCAGTAAATCAAATGTTTTTCACCTCTAAGAATCTCAACTGGGGTGAACTAGACGCCAAGAGCAAAGACCCTTGCTTGTCACCGGCCAACTGTGAGCTTTTGGCAATCATTTAACTTGAGAGTCTGTCTCATTAATGATTTGATGTTCCTTATAGCTCTACAAGTCTGTGATTCTTTTACCTAGAGAAAGTCTGTCACTGGTAAAATTACGTTAATGCATTTAGTTCGGATGTTAAATGGTGCCATCTTTAAAAAAAATAAGTTTGCCATTTTTCTTTTCCTTTTTTTAAAATTAATTAATTGATCTGTGTTTGGCTTCCCTGGGTCTTGGTTGCTGTACTTGGGCTTTTTCCAGTTTCAGCGGGCAGGGGCTGCTCTAGCTGCAGCGTGCGGGTTTCTCTTGCGGAGCACGGGCTCTAGGTGCACAGGCTTCAGTGGTTGCGACCCACGGGCTCAGTAGTCATGACATTTGGGCTTAGTTGCTCCATGGCGTGTGTGATCTTCTGGACCAGGGATTGAACCTGTGTACTCTGAATTGGCAGGTGGATTCTTAACCACTGGACCACCAGGAAGGTCCAAATGGTGCCATCTTTAAACTGAAAAGCTTAGGGAAAATTTCTAGAGCACATGATTTTCATTGTGAATGTACATTTCTTATTATTTAAATATGAAAGGAGGTATGCGTAGCTGTATATATAAAATGTGTTCTCTTTATTTCTACATTAAGTAAAAGTTCTTTATTTGTACTTTTATAGTGTGGTGTCATAGAAGTATTAATTAATCAAAGTCAAGATTGTAAAATCAATGCAAAGAAAGAGAGCTGAGTAGCTGGAAATCTAAAGTAAATACGAACACACCTTTTAACAAATGCAGGAATGTTGTTAATGCCCTGGTCTCTAAAGCCACTTACTTTTGAAAATTAAGAGCTGGATTTACTTTTATACCTCATGCCTTCTTATGTATTGAAAATAAAACGAGTTCAATTACTCGTTTTAGAGGAAAAAAGAGCTTCTACTCTGATCTCATCCCTAAGCACAGATACTCTGAGGAGAACACTGCCCTTGTCCGCATGGTTAGTGTTTGGTGCTTAGGCCTCTGGGAAAGGCTCAGCTAGAGCAGCATGTGTCTTAGTTGCTTCTCATGGGGACCTTGTGCTGTGGTTAGTCGCTCAGTCGTGTCCAACTCTTCGAAACCCTGTGCGCTGTATCCCACCAGGCTCCTCTGTCCATGGGGATTCTCCAGGCAAGAATACTGGAAGGTTGCCATGCCCTCCTCCAGGGGCATGGGGACCCTGAGACTGGTCTAAACCTCGTGCCTCACCAGGAAGTACAAAGTAAATGCCATCACTAGAGAAAGGGAGAGGAAGGAGGAGAGGCAACAGGAGGAGAGGATGGAACCAAGGGCGCCGGGAGCTAGAGGGGGTAGGGGAGAGACTGAAGCGGAGAGATGCCAAAAGCTTGGGAAAGAGCGAGTCACAGGAGCTCTCAGAATGTATGTGAAGGTGAGAGTTCAGGTGGTGATGGAGCTGCCTGCAGGCTTCTCACTGGGGAATCAGACTGCCATTTGATTGGCTGGAAAGGAAGGGTCGGACAGTTCTTCAGGAAGTCATTATAGGGCCAGCTCAGGAGCCTTTCAGAGTCAGTTCTAAAACCCTTTTCAGCAACTGGTAAGGGAATCTCTATCCTTTTAAGATTTTATAGGTTTTTGAGACTTCATCCATCATTCATGAGAAAATTTTTTAAATTATTGATTCATGGCTGTGCTGGATCTTCGTTGCCGCATGGGCTTTCTCTAGTTGCGGCGAGCAGGGGCTACTCTCCAGTTGCAGTGCTTGGGCTTCTCACTGTGGAGGCTTTTCTTTTGCGAGGCTTGGGCTCTAGGGCGTGCAGACTGTAGTTGTTATGGCGTGAAGACTTGGTTGCTCTGCAGCATGTGTGATCTTAGTTCTTGGACCAGGAATTGAACCAGTGTTCCTGGCATTGGCCAGGACCCCTGGACAACCAGGGAAGTCCTTTCATTAAAGATTGACCAGGTCAGCCTGGCCAGATTGATTTATTTGTTCAAAAACATTTAATACTTATTCTGAATTAATGTTTCTTATGGAGACTTATGAAAGGAATACAACAAACCAGAAGAATTTAAGAGGAAATTATTTATTGGGAGCTGAGTTCATGTTACAAAGTGACATGAGCAGAAGCCGCCTCAACTCTGCTTTTTGATGCAGTGAAAGATAGGTGGTGGGAGAAAGCAAGTTTAACATAACGTAGGGAGAGCCCTGAACTTAGAATTCAGACTCGTGTTGAATCTTGACTCTGCTTCTTTACTGGGTGACCTTGTTTATTACTCCCTCTCCTTATCTTTGAAATGGGGGTAAAAAGTTGTACCTAATGCAAGTACTGTTGAAATCGAAATGAGATAATGTGTTTAGATTAAGCAGAATATGAAGTTAAATAATTTGTTTCAGTGCTAATGGTTATTTTACTAAGGTAGTATTTTTATAGTTGAGATTCCTCTGCCTAATTTTTCCATAGAAAATTCTGATAAGTGGTTCCCAGAAGAATATGGGAGGATAACATTTCCACTAGATCTAGATTCTTGTTATCTTCTCTGGCCTTGAATGTAGGCCCTTGGTGAGTTTTGTGGCTTTTCTCCTTTCTCTGTTTAAGCAGGCCAAGCCCCTTGGGTTTCCATCAGCAGCCAGTTTAGATTGCATTTTATTATCGTTTTATTAACTGAGTATTCAGGAACTAGAGGAGTGGAGTACTTTGAAGTGAATTAAGATTCTCTTAGGACAAGTTAACAACCAGCAAANTGTTTAAGCAGGCCAAGCCCCTTGGGTTTCCATCAGCAGCCAGTTTAGATTGCATTTTATTATCGTTTTATTAACTGAGTATTCAGGAACTAGAGGAGTGGAGTACTTTGAAGTGAATTAAGATTCTCTTAGGACAAGTTAACAACCAACAAAAGTAGCAGAAGGCCATGCTTTTCTTACAGAGTGAATAATGTGTTTTTATAAGCATGAAATGTATGGTATCTAAAANTTTAGGGTCCACTTTCAGCAGCTTGTATTTATCAAAGAGGTACTATGAAGATTGAGAAGGAGTTGTTAAGAGGCTCACTTCAGCTAGAAGAGAAAAGGGGTTTTTGCCTATGGGAGCTCTCTGTGAAGACAGCATTTTCAGCTTTTTCCAGATTGGTACTATTGCTAATTAGTAGGTTAAACACATTAAGGTGATAATTGCTTGTTCGTTCAGCATATGGGTGTTTTTATGGGTAGATTCGTATCTTAATTATCTGAGACTGATCTTAATTATTTATCCAGAGAGAACCGTGCCTGATTCAGGAATCTTAGGTTGGTTCTGTTAGTTACAACTATATCGTGTTCTGATTATCTTTTTCAAAAGAAGAGAGCTAGAGGTTCTGGCACATTAAGTCTAAGTTTGGGGGGTTGCCAGGCCCAAGATTTAGATGAATCACTGTGGGAGTAGGTTTTCTTAATGCTGCTAGATTTGACTTAGTACATTGGTAGTCAGCTTTTTTTTTTTAACCTGGATTCCCTTGGTCTCTGTAGATAGATTAGTGTGTTGTGTTGGAGTGATGGAAACAGAGTTAAATGAGCTGCCCCTGCCTGATGTGAGGTGAGGCCTCTAAGTTTTATACCTGGCAAATGATTGCAGGTGATAGTTCAGTTCAGTTCAGTCGCTTAGTTGTGTCCAACTCTTTGCGACCCCATGAATCGTAGCTCGCCAGGCCTCCCTGTCCATCACCAAATCCCGGAGTTCACTCAGACTCACGTCCGTCGAGTTAGTGATGCCATCCAGCCATCTCANAGGTTGGCCTTTACTGGCAGATCAAACAAAAAATGGCCACAAACTATGCACTCTCTTGTTACCTATGCTGGCTGACCCAGAGGTCTGGTCCCTAAATATTGTTGCCTTGAAAAATAATGTATCTGTATTCAGTGAGTAAACATAATCAGAAAAGCTGATAATATTTTAACTGTGACAGCGTCTTCTCCATTGTTCTTCATTGGCATCCAGGACAATGATCCAGTATTCTCATATAATTTTTAGAACTGAAAAAGAACTTCCAATCTAGCTGAACCAGACTAGTAAATGTTTATAAAACATCTTTTTGGAGATTCCACAAATTTGACTGTTTTTAAAATTTTGTCACACTTTGCAGAGTCATTATCAGAATACACATGTGCTCTCTTAAGATGAGCGCCACACTGAATGAGTGAAAGACCATTGGTGTCTCAGGTTGTGCTGCTAACTTTCCTTGCCTTTGTGCCCTCTCCGTTAACTGAATAGTATGACACTGTTGTAAGCTGAACTGTGTAGAAACTGGTCGCATTTGTAACTACTTCACTGCTTTAAAATAAAAGCTGAATCCACAATTACATTGATACGGAGTAAAGCTAGTGCTATCATCCTTATCCTCAAATTAAAAATTTTTTAAAGACCTAGTTATTTTTAATGATCTTATACATCTTAGTTAAATTTATAAAATATTTAATATTGATAAAAGGTTACCCTTCTCTGTATCTGTTTATCGAGGCTTCTTATAAGATTATATATGGGAAAGCATATGGAGAGGGAAAACCCACCCCCACCACCACATTCATGACTTGGATAGCCATTGGTTTAGATCAGTGGTTCTCAAACTGTGATCAGAGGAGCCATAGGTTTCCAAGAGGTACCTCAGAATAGTTTGAAGGAAGGAAGAGCTGAAAGGGACATTTTGCTGGTGGATTCCTGTCCCCTCCTCCATTTCCATTTCAATCTGAGCGGTTTTATGTTTCATGTATTAAAGTTCTGCTTAATATTTTATTTGTAAAAAATGTATTTTCACCTGTGTATTATAACATGATTTGTAAATCACTAATCCATTAGTAAGTAAAGAAGCTGAGTGGGATGGCAGACAGTTGTAACAGGGCCATGTATACCATTTTTTTCCAAGTAGAGAAGCTGTTGGTCTTCTTGTACTCGGGCAATATCTCTGATAGTCACAGATTTGAATAAATTCCTTTGAAGCTGTAACCTGGAATAGAATTTCCAAAGAGAAAGGATATGTCTTTCAAATTGTTCTAGGGTAGTATGGTGGTTTAGTCTCTAAGTCGTGTTGGACTCTTGGGACCCCATGGACTGTAGCCTGCCAGGCTACTCTGTCCATGGAATTCTCCAGGCAAGAATACTGGATTGGGTTGCTATTTCCTTCTCAGGGGGATTGAACACAGGTCTTCTGCATTGCAGGCAGATTCTTTACTGACTGAGCTATGACGCACATTCATTTTTATATTAAATAGGGTAACATTAACTGTTATAACAGATTAATCCTAAGATCGCAGTGGTTTTTTTCATTCTGATAAAATCCAAATGATGTTCCTCTTTAGACATGAAGGGAAAAAAAAAGGAATTCTTTAATGGAAAGGGTTGCCATGGAAAACAGAAGACCTCAGTTCTAGCCCATGCTCTGTCACTAACTTTCTGAGCTTAAAAAAAAATTTCACTCTGGGTCTCAGACTGTGACTGTAAAATGAGGAATTGAACTAGATGTTTCTTCCACTCTCTAAATATCCATGTATATAGATATTTATGTGATCTCTATTGAAAAGAAAATGCTTAAGGGAAACATTCTCACATTTGTGTGGTATATGGGGAATCTGGGAGCTTTGTAACGATGCCTTCTTTACATATAGAACACATCCATCCTTCTCTCAGACCAGGGATGGTTTCCCCTCTCAACAAAATTCATTGCCTCTGTATAATGAGAGAGAGGTTGAAATGTTTGGTGCCACTACAAAATGTATTTTCCATTCTGGTCATGACGTGTAAGGTACTTTCCATGCACACAACTGATACTATAGGCAGTGAGGAGGTGTTTACATGCTTTTCCTGTTTAAAATTAAGCAGCATGGTACAAGCTGCTTTAAAAAAAAAAAAAAAAAAGCCTGACACTCCCAGTTCTCTACAGATACGTCAGGTTTTCGACACTGCCCTAGCATTATTAGTTGCATTCAGTGTTGGATATTTATCATTTGCTGAACTGGAAGAATCCCCCTACACACACCTCTCGTCATCAGTTGCTAGGTTACAGCTTTTTACATGGTCCCAGTCTGGTGATGTTTCTATGGATACCAATCATTCTTTCTGCTATGACATTGCTGTGGTCAGGCTCAGAGTGCAGGGAAGACGTTACCATGATGTCACAGGTGTTTTAGCATATGGCCGTCTCTCTAGATTCATGATAAGACTTAAGTAATTGATGTCAATTTCATGTTTTCTAATATTATATAAATTAAGGAAGCGAGATATTAACTGAATTTGGGATATACCTCTTCCCTTAAGATCTTTATTCCATAATAATTTAACAGAAATAAAACTAACAAAGTTATAAAATGTGCACAGAAGACCTTCTATTCTCGCTCATGCTCCACAGTCAGCCTCTTGCCTCCTGAAGGGAAGGCTGCCGACAGAGGATAAACATTAACTTGTCCTCAAAGGTAGGGGCACTGACCTGTGATGCTCTTTCTCAGACTCAGTTTATCTAAATGATAAAGCCTGAGGTCTATATTTTCTTGCCATTTAATCTCACAATGATGATATTTGTTTTCCTGCTAGGCTTTAGACAATATGAAGGCAGGGACTGTGTCTTTAACTGATTTTTAACCCAACAATGCTTGGTATAGTGCCACACACATGGCCACAATCCTGAAAAGGTTTATTGATCTGAAGACTGAAAGCCTAGGTAATTACCACTTTGACTTCAGATTTCTAGAATAATGTTTTAAGATGGTGAGAATTCCTTCTTACTATAATTTTGAAGGTCAGGCTTAACCCGATACTTACCTTCTACCGTATGACTCTTTGATCTTAAACTTGAGGAAACAATTAGGGCCTTAAGAGGAAGTGACTCATCTAAGGTCACAGAGCAAGAAAAGCTGTGGTTTATGCACATGTGTGTTATAAAAAGTCTGTAAAACACAGAGTTTAAACTCTTTGCAGTAAAATTAATTCTCTTAAGCAGTAGTGTTTTCTTTTATGCAGTCTGTATACAGACAGATTATTGAAAAGGAACTTCAGTGTTTAATAGGAACTCTATGAAAAGCATACCAGTTTTTATTTAGAGTCAATTCAAAGCCTTGCAGTCTATTTAAATATTTGACTTATTCTTCAAAAACCAGATTGAAGTTGAACATAGCATAGGATTGAGGCCAGTTTTTCAAAATTAACATCCTATTTAAAAACTGGCAGAAATGAATTAAAAAGTCATTCCTTGCATGCACTTCCTTAAAGTGAAAGGAATTTATTTGCCAAATAGAATCCTTTGGGGAAAAACAAAGTGAATGAAAAATGTGTCTTCTGAAACACAGATTGCCAAAGATGTTAGTAATGGACTCTAACTGCCAGTGGGAGAGACAGACAGATTCCAAGAACATTGGAAAAAATGACAAAGCAGAAGCTCTCAAGAGATGAATTGTAATTCAGCATAAACCTCCCCTCCTTCCTGGGATCAAAGAATCTGCCCCCTCCTTTCTATACTGCCACATCCTTTGTTGAACTTTAAGCAATAATCACACCTTTATCTTGCATTTATGCTCTGCCCCTTCATTTTTTCCTTTTGTCAGATTACCTTCTTCCATGGAAGTTCTGAACAACTCATTGCCTCCTGGGGACTCCCCTTTGCCAACAAGATAAAGCTGAGGTTCCTTGGCATGGCATTTGGGCCCTGTACCATCTGGACCTACACGTTTCCAGCCTCATCTCCCATTCCCTCTCTATGCCCTGTGCCTCGACCGGACTAGTGTGTTTCCTCAGAATGCCCTGTGCTTTCCCACCTCACATTCTCCTCCCGTTGCCACCTGTTGGAATTTCCCCAGGCCTTAAGGCCAAACTGAGTCACTGCTTCCTTCATGAGGCCTTTGCTGTTCATTCCCCACCTGTTTTAATCTCTCCTCCTACTGACCACCAAGAGCACCTTAGTACTTTTCTTCTGTCACTTGTGTTTTGTCGCCTGTTCCGGTTAATTGACTTCCTTGATTCTGTTGAGTTGAGGGCTGTGTGCTCAGGGCATCTCCTGCAGGAGGCCGAGCACCTTGATGAAATAGAATGAGTATAAGATGACATTCACAAGTCAAATAGGCATATACTACTTAGTTCTGTGGTTCAAGAGTATAGTAAATATAACTCTTACTAAAAATTTTTACCCAGAGAATTTCTGTTTTACTTGATTTATGCACCTTCACTCTTGCTGAATTCCTTCACTATTGTCTGTATCGCTGGTTCCCAGTCTTTCAGTATGATGACCCTCCTCTTTTACAACTCTAATCCAGTGACCTTCTGCAATATTGTTGAATAACCTTTTTGAGATATAGGGCTTCCCTGATAGCTCAGTTGGTAAAGAATTCGCCTGCAGTGCTTGGAGACCCTGGTTCGATTCCTGGGTCAGAAAGATTCACTGGAGAAGAGAGAGGCTGCCCACTCCAGTGTTCTTGGGCTTCCCTAGTGGCTCAGTGGTAAAGAATCCGCCTGCAATGCGGGAGACCTGGGTTCTGATCCCTGGGTTAGGAAGATACCATGGAGAAGGGAAAGGCTACCCACTCCAGTATTCTGGCCTGGAGAATTTCATGGACTGTGTAAGAGTTGGATACAACTGAGTGACTTTCACTTTCATTGAGGTATAATTTACAGTATAAAATTCACTCATTGTAAGTGTAAACTTCAGTTATTTTTAGCAGATTTACAGAATTGTGCCACCATCATTGTGATCCAGTTTTAGAACATGTCTATACCCCTGCCCCCGCAAAAGTTCTCTTCTCTCCTGACCTTTTGCAGTGGGTTACCACCCCCACTCCCATTCCCACCCTCAGCCCCAGGCAAACACTAATCTGCTTTTGATCTGTACCGATTACCTTTCCTGGATATTTTGTATAAATAGAATCAGACAGCAGGTAGTTTTTGTGTCTGGCTCTTTAGCATAATGTCTGTGAGTTTCACTAACATTGTAGCACATATCAGTACTTAGTTCCTTTTTATTGCTGAATAGTATTCAATTGTATGATTATACTATATTTTATTGGCTCATCAGTTGATAGATCTTTGTATTGTTTCTAGTTTTCAACTATTATGAATAGTGCTGCTTTGATCATGAATTTGATTCATGTACAAGTCTTTGTGTGGACATTTGTTTCGTTTCTCTTGAGTGGAATTGCTATCTGATATATCTGTGTGTAACTTTTTAAGTTACTGCCAAGCTGCTTTTCAAAGAGGCGTCTATAATTTTATATTCCCACAAGCAGTGCCTGAGAGTTCCAGTTTCAACAGGAGGACCCCTTCTTAATATTTTTTAAAATTGTATGCTCTCACGTGATAGTAGAGGTTATTTTAGTATCTGTAGGTCGCTAAAAAGAGAAAAATGACACAGAATTAGTGCTACTTCTAGAAGGATATATATATTCTCTTATCACAACAGCATTTAATGACATATGAGGTATTTTGTCTATAGGCAGTGCTTGGTGTGCACTGGACTAGCAATTCGGTGCCCCCAGGATCACAGCTGGGTGTTACTGGTGCAGATGACTTGTTTAGTAATAAATGTAAGCTATCTTTTTTTATCCATCTTCTGTAAAATAGAGACCTATTTCATAAAGTGGTTTAGAAACTAAAACATTTGGCTCATAATAGGTACTCAATTAGTGACAGCTGTTACTGCTGGGGATAGTGTGACTTGTAGAGCATAGGCTTTGGAGCCTTACAGGTGAGAATTCTAACTTTCCTAAACCAGGCTAGAGAAATAGCAGTCTCTCCTTTAATCAAAGTGCCTTTGAATGGAGACAGTTTAAATTCTCAGGAACACTGCTTTTCATGTTATTCCTTGCTGACTTCAAAATGCTGTTTGTTGTCTATCCAGTTCATTTGGTCTCATCTTTTTTGGATTGGAACCTTCTCCTCCCTCCTACCCTCCATTTGTCAAAGTCGCTTAGTGAATGCTTTTCTTGTATTCTAAAGCTAATTCTCATCCCTGATTGCACGTAAGGATCACCCAGGCAGCTTTTGCACTGAATTCTGATTCTTGGGTCTCACCCCCCAGAGATTCTTATTTAGCTGCTCTGGGATGTGACCTGGCCATCACAAGGTTTTTTTTTTTAAGCAGGTGATTATAATGTGTAACCAAGGATGAGAATTACTATTTCTGATATGAAACTAGGATTGGTAACAGCTGTTCTTGCCTACTTGAGTATCAGCAGCCAGTGTTACAAGTTTAATTCCTTCATCAGTAAAGGCATTAAGCAGAATAGAGTCTCTGGGATACCCTGTTAGAATGACACAAAGCCGCTGGAGGAACCTCTCAGATAAGCCCTTTCTTCCGCCTTCAGACACTGTCTGAAAGGTTGTGTGGAATGAAAGCAAAAACTAAGCCATGCTGCAGCTAGGGCGTGTTTCATCCGTCATCACTCCTTCTAGGAGACAACGTGGCATAGTGAGGTGGGTTCAGGTTTGGGTACCAGATGAGTCTGGGTTTACTTTGTTTCTGTTGGTTACTAGCTGTGTTGACTGAGATTCAGGGTATGCAACTGCACATTTTTCTCATGTGGACAAAAAATAGGGATTATTAAAAACACAGCTAGAATCATACTATACACCTTACAAGATTNGCTAGGGCGTGTTTCATCCGTCATCACTCTTTCTAGGAGACAACGTGGCATAGTGAGGTGGGTTCAGGTTTGGGTACCAGATGAGTCTGGGTTTACTTTGTTTCTGTTGATTACTAGCTGTGTTGACTGAGATTCAGGGTTTGCAACTGCACATTTTTCTCATGTGGACAAAAAATAGGGATTTTTATTAAAAACACAGCTAGAATCATACTATACACCTTACAAGATTGTTAGGATTGTAGACTAGCTCTTATCATACTTCCTGGCTTATTAAAGAGCAGTTGTATGTGTTGATACAACTCATGCTAAAGACTTTGACTCGTTTGTATCTCTGGTGCCAATCACAGAGCCCTTAAAGCTCAGAAGTCTATAACATTTGATGATATAGAAAACAAAATTTGATTTTATAAATCCATCTGTTTTTGCAGGTAAATAATTAAGACAGATGCGGCATTCTAAAATTAGTGCTCAGCAAATAAATGTTGCTACACATTACTTTAATGGCAATATCCTTTCATTTTTGCTTAATGTGATTCATGGTCAAAGTCATGCAATGTCATATAATGCAGGGACAAAAACAGTAGCACTTCAGTATTTAGCAGGAGATGGCTTTGACAGTTACAGCATGCGTGAGATGAGCAAGAGAATGGGTATGAGGACTGCTGTGAAGAAGAATCAGGCAAGGAGTTAGTATCAGAAAAATCAGACATGAGGACAGATAGATAAACATAAATCAGAACATACAAGACAAATGAAGTTCATCATGTATTTTTTTTCCTAGCTCTGTCAGCAGAGGAACCTAAATTAATCAAATGCTAGTAGTAATGAGTACCCCTAATGCACAGATTTTACTTCCTATATCATTCCCCACTAGAAGGAACCAGGGCTCCTTGGAGAAAAAGAGAAATTCCAAGTCTGGAGTAGGAACTCAACAGGGTAAGTCTGAGAAATCATTTTGTGCTAGAAACAAGAAAGCTTTGCAAAATCTAATGGAATAATTATATGTGTGAAGTGAAGTCACTCAGTCGTGTCTGACTCTTTGTGACCCCGTGGACTGTAGCCCGCCAGGCTCCTCTGTCCATGGAATTCTCCAGGCAAGAATACTAGAGTGCGTTGCTATTTCCTTCTCCAGGGGATCTTCCCAAACCAGGGACTGAACCCCGGTCTCCTGCATTGCAGGCAGACGCTTTATCCTCTGAGCCACCAGGGAAGCCCCAATTATATGTGTNGCAAGAATACTAGAGTGGGTTGCTATTTCCTTCTCCAGGGGATCTTCCCAAACCAGGGACTGAACCCGGGTCTCCTGCATTGCAGGCAGACGCTTTATCCTCTGAGCCACCAGGGAAGCCCCAATTATATGTGTACTTCAGTTTAAATCAAACAAGCTAATGGAGTTGTGTCAAAGGACACCGAAGGCATTTTGAAAGGACCTACACAGAGCATCAGGAAGAATAATGGCTGCAGTTGATTTATTCACATGAATATGTAAAAATCTATGAGTCCTCAGAAAAGAGAAGCTTCCCCATCCCACAATTGACCATCTTAAGAATTACTCTAATATCAGCTGCTTACTCTAAATACTGATAGAAGGAAATAATTGACCATTTTTCTAGTAGCAACTGTTTTAAGGTAACTGAATAACTCTAGGTAAAGAGGGTATGCTCTTTTTAAATGTAAGAATGCCAGCTAGTATTTGGAGAAGTAATGGTATAATTAGAGAGAGAATCACCATTTCACCTCCTAATAAAATATCTGATTCAGGCAAAAACCGTCTACATATGATGAAAATTATTAGGTGAAAGGTAGATGAAGAACTGGAAATATCACCCCACAGATTATTTGGTTATTTCAAGGGTAAAAACACAGCTTTACAACAGAGGTATTGCATTTTTAAAGAATTGTTAGAACAAAATAGAAATAAACTAGGAAGCAAAGAAGAGTATATGATGGAGGTAGTAAGTGGCCCACAAAGCCTAAACTATTTCCTGTCTGGACCTTTAAGGAAAATTTGCCAACTCTATTTTAGAGGAGCAAGTTAATTGATTTTATAAGGAAGCGATTAGACAAATCCAAACTTATTAACTTTGCCGTATACCTGAAATGAACACAACATTGTAAATCCATTACACCCAAAAATAAAAAATAAAAAATAGGGACTTCTCTGGTGGTCCAGTGGCTAAGACTCTGCACTCCCAATGCAGGGGGCCCGGGTTTGATCCCTGGTCAGAGAACTAGATCCCATATCCCGCAACTAAAGATTGAAGAACCCGCATGCCCAGCACAGCCAAATAAATAAATACTTAAAAAATAAATTAAGTTAAGAAAAAACAAAACAGCGTGAGGAAAAAAGAAATGAAAAAAGATTAAAAGAGACTTGAGGTTTATTCCTAGATATTTTGTTGTTGTTGTTGCAGTAGTAAATATTTTCTTAATTTCTCTTTCTGATCTTTTTTTTTTTTTACTGTATAGCAATGCAAGAGATTTCTGTGTATTAATTTTGTATCCTGTGACTTTACTAAATTCATTGATTAGCTCTAGTAGTTCTCTGGTGGCATCTTTAGAATTTCTATNAATATTTTCTTAATTTCTCTTTCTGATCTTTTTTTTTTACTGTATAGCAATGCAAGAGATTTCTGTGTATTAATTTTGTATCCTGTGACTTTACTAAATTCATTGATTAGCTCTAGTAGTTCTCTGGTGGCATCTTTAGAATTTCTATGTACAGTGTCATGTCATCTACAAACAGTGACAACTTTACTTCTCCAATTTGGATTCCTATATTTCCATACTGCTCTCCAGAGTGACTGCACCAATTACATTCCCACCAGCAGTGTAGGAGGGTTCCCTTTCCTGTACATCCTCTCCAGCATTTATTGTTTGTGAGTTTCTGATGATGGCCTTTCTGACCAGTGTAAGGTGATACCTCTGGTACTGCCTTGTACTACCTCACTGTAGTTTTGGTTTGCATTGATTGGATAATTAGTGATGTTGAGCTTCTTTTCATGTGCTTTTTGGCTGTCTGTATGTCTTCTTTGGAGAAATGTCTATTTGGATCTTCTGCCCATTTTTTTATTGGGTTGTTAGGTTTTTAAACTTATGAGCTGTTTGTATGTTTTGGAGATTAATCCCTTGTCACTCTCTTCACTTGGGAATAATACCCTCCAGGTTCATTTATGTTGTTGCAAATGGGGAAATTTCATTCTTTTTTATGACTGAGTAGTATTGCTGTGTGCACGCATGCACGTGTGTATCTATCACATCTTCTTTATCCATTAGTCTTTTGATGATACTTGCCAGTACGTGTCCACAGGGTAGAACAAGCTCCCAAAACGGCTGCCACCAGTGTCTGTGTCCCCAGTGTGAGCTCCAGCTGCCCCCGCCTCTTGGGGGACTCTACAGGTTCAGCAGGCGCATCTGGCTCAGGCCCCTTTCAAATTGCTGCATCTGCCTTGGGTCCTGGAACAGGTGGGATTCTATGTGCACCCTTTAAGACTGGAGCCTCTATTTCCCACAGCCCTCTGGGGCCCCCAAAAGTAAACCCCACTGGCCTTCAAAGCCAAACATCCTGGGGACTCATCTTCCTGGCGCAGGACCCCTGGGCTGGAGAGCCTGATGTGGGGCTCAGACCCCTCGCTCTTGGGGAGAACCTCTGAAACTGTAGTTCTCTCCTGTTTGTGGGTGACCCACTCGACGTTTTGGGTCTTAGCTATATTTCCACTCTGTCCCTCCTACTCACCTTCTTGTGGTTCCTTAACTTTAGCTGTGAAAGGTCTTTTCTGGAAGGTTCAGGTCTTTTTCTCATCAATAGGTTGTCTCTGAATAGTTGTGATTTTGGTGTGCTTATAAAAGAGCTGAGCTCAGGTCTTACTCCTCTGTCATCTTGGAATTATTCCTGGCCATTGACAGTTTTTTTTCCTAAAGATTTGTGTATTTTTGTGACTGCTGCTGTGTGCAGGCTTTCTTTAGTTGCAGCACGCAGACTTCTTGTGGTGGCGTCTCTTGTTGCAGAGGACAGGCTGTAGGGTGCGTGGGCTCAGAAGGTGTGGAGTCTTCCTGGACCAGGGACTGAACCCATGTTCCCTGCACTGGCAGGCGGATTCTTGACCACTGGACCAGGGAGTCCTCCTGGCCATTGGCAGCTCTTATTTAACTTATTTTTTAATTATTACAAAAGCAGTGCATGTAACCTGAAGAAAATTAGAAAACAGAGATAAGTGGAATAATGAAAAAATAAAAACATCACGTCTACCTTCCAGAGATCACCATTGTAACAGCTTAGTGTAAATCTTTAGGAACCTTTTCTTAGGTATATGTAAATTGATCGATACTTTTTTAAACCAAATCATATGATGCATGTATTGTTTTGTAACCTGCTTTTAAAATTAATGACCTATGCCTTTTTACTGTAGTAAGTTTTCATTATCTTAACTTCAAGCTCATACTCAGATTTTCCCAATTAATCTCCAAAGATGTTCTTTTACTCTTGGTTTGCAAATCAGGATCCAATCCAGGATCGTGCATTATGTTTGTTCTAATATGTCTGGTCCCTTAAATGTTATTTATTCTAGTGCAGTTCCTCTTATTCATTGACATGTTGAAGAAACTGGGCCAGTTGTCCTGTAGAAAATTTCAGCCTCTGAATGTGTCTAGTAGCTTCCTCATAATGACATTTAAATCATTCTTCTATTCCCTGGTATATCCTACTAACTGGAGGTTATATATTACAGCTTGCTGGATTCCAATCAGACATTTTTTACTAGAAGATGTGCACTTATGATGATAATGTGAGATCCCCTGTTATTCAATTGTGTTGTCTCACTTTTGACATGACACGTAATCTGTGGAGTTTTCAGGCATTGACTTTTTATTTATTAAATTTTTATTTGTATGCAGTATAGTCAATTAACAATGTTGTGAAAGTTTCAGGTGGATAGCAGAGGGACTCAACCATCCATATGCATGTATCCATTCTCCCCTAAACTCCCCTCACATCCAGCCTGCCTCATAACATTGAGCAAAGTTCCTTGTGCTATATAGTAGGACCTTGTTGGTTATCCATTTTGAATATAGCAGTGTGTACATGTCCATCCCAAACTCCCTAACTATCCCTTCCCCTCAGCCTTACCCTTGGCAACCATAAGTTTGTTCTCTAAGTCTATGAGTCCGTTTCTGTTGTGTAAATAAATTCGTTTGTATCATGACTTTTTAGATTCTGTGTGTAAGGGATGTCATATGTTGTTTCTGCCTCTTGGTCTGACTTAACTCAGTGTGACAGTCTCTAGGTCCATTCATGTTGCTGCAGATGACATTATTTCATTCTTTCTAATGTCTGTGTAATATTCCATTGTATATATGCACCACATTTTCTTTATTTCTCTGTTGATGTACATTTAGGTTGCTTCCATGTCTTGGCTATTATAAACAGTCAGGCATTGATTTTTGAAAGATTCTGCTTTCCACACCACCAAATACTGGAACACAGTTTCTCATCCTTTGTGGTCACTGAGCATTTTGACAAAAATAGCATATCACCAACTAAATTTTCACATGTTTCCTGCGGTTTCCTGTGGTCATACGGTTTTGTTTCATATAACCTAGTGTTCTGATGTTGGAAAATGAACCAATATTACTTTTAGACTAACATAAATTGTATTTTATCTCTAAAAATGAGATTAGGAAGACTTTAAACATAGTGAATAAAATTGCCTGGCAAACCAAGAATTGTCTTTTAATGAGTACAGGTTTGGGAACATGCAAAATACGCTCAAGGCATAAAGTTATGATACTAGAGTTAACTAAACACAGAGGGGTTTGAGAGCCGCAGCCTTGTGGTGGGTCTTCTTCCCTGGAGTGGAAATGCTGGGCTGGAACAGAAGTTTCTGGTTCTAGACAGTTGATCCCTAGAGAGACCATGACCTGTGACTCTAGTTGGCACATAAGGACATCCATGAAACTCCCAAACTAGAATTTGGCTTCACGTGCCAGTTTCTTTGAAAGGACTCAGGGGTCAGCAGACTTTTTATTTATTATCTCATCATTGCTGGTGATCAGGAGTCAGCCTGGCTTAACTGAGCCCTAGGCTCTAGGTCTTACAAGCCCCAGCATAAGCACATCCCACCCTCCGTACAGAGCAACCATTCCCCAGACTNTCAGGGGTCAGCAGACTTTTTATTTATTATCTCATCATTGCTGGTGATCAGGAGTCAGCCTGGCTTAACTGAGCCCTAGGCTCTAGGTCTTACAAGCCCCAGCATAAGCACATCCCACCCTCCGTACAGAGCAACCATTCCCCAGACTTTTGTGGTGATCGTTCCTTACCTTTGCTTTCTTGTGAGTTTTACTTGCTAAGTGTGAATCCATAAATAATCCTGTTTTGTTTTGCCTGTTTTGGGATTTTCCACCAATGGAATCATACAGCATGAATTATTTTGGGTCTAACTTCTTTTGCTTAACATTTTGCTTTTCTAGTTCATCTGTGTTGATACATGTATCTTAGATAATTCACCTGCTTTGGTGTATTGTATTCTGCTGTGTGAATGTATAACATACTTATTTTTCTGGTTAATGGTTGTTTATGGGTTTTCGCTGTTAACAAATAATGCTGTTATAAGCAATCTTGAATATCTGTTCTTGTGGACAGAAACACGTATTCCTATAGGATATACCCATAGGGAATTGCTAGGTACGTAAAGCTTTGATGGCTTCTCTGATTATTCTTGAAGATAGATTCCTAGAAGTGAAATTAATGGGTCAGAAAGTGTAACCATGGAAGATGATCTCAGGACTTTTATGAATTTACTAGCCGTTCAGTTCAGTTCAGTCGCTCAGTCGTGTCCGACTCTTTGCGACCCCATGAATCGCAGCACGCCAGGCCTCCCTGTTCATCACCATCTCCCAGAGTTCACTCGGACTCACGTCCATCGAGTCCATGATACCATCCAGCCATCTCATCCTCAGTCATCCCCTTCTCCTCCTGCCCCCAATCCCTCCCAGCATCAGAGCCTTTTCCAATGAGTCAACTCTTCTCATGACGTAGCCAAAGTATTGGAGTTTCAGCTTCAGCATCATTCCTTCCAAAGAAATCCCAGGGCTGATCTCCTTCAGAATGGACTGGTTGGATCTCCTTGCAGTCCAAGGGACTCTCAAGAGTCTTCTCCAACACCACAGTTCAAAAGCATCAATTCTTCGGCACTCAGCCTTCTTCACAGTCCAACTCTCACATCCACATATGACCACAGGAAAAACCATAGCCTTGACTAGACGGACCTTAGTCGGCAAAGTAATGTCTCTGCGTTTGTTCTAGTTTAATTCTACAGCATAAACTAGCTACACTTTGTTCAGTTGGCAGCAAACTATAGAATCATGAATACAACAGTTCCTTGTATTGTGAGCATCAGACTTGTTTTTTCCCTCAAGTTAATCTGGCAATGTATTTTTCCTTTTTCTTCTTTCTAATTTATCCCCCCTCCCCCATTCTCTGCTTCTCCTTTGGTAACCATAAATTTGTTCTCTCTGTCTGTGAGTCCATTTCTGTTTTATAAATAAATAAGTTCATCTGAACTATTATTTAGTTCTGCATAGAAGTGATATCATATAATATTTGTCTTTCTCTGACTTTCTTCACTTAGTATGATAATCTCTAGGTCCTCTAGAAGTGTACTTCTNTCTGTGAGTCCATTTCTGTTTTATAAATAAATAAGTTCATCTGAACTATTATTTAGTTCTGCATAGAAGTGATATCATATAATATTTGTCTTTCTCTGACTTTCTTCACTTAGTATGATAATCTCTAGGTCCTCTAGAAGTGTACTTCTGTCGTGCTTCCTAATACCCATTCATGTGAATTTATGTAGTAATTATGGCTGATTGGAAGGAAACTTAGAACTGTTGCATCTCATTGTATAGAAATCATAATTATCCATGATCAAACATATAAATACGTTGATTCATTATGCTTTTTTTGAGGATTCACTTTCCAGAACTTAAGTTCTATCAATTAAATGTTTTAATATATGTGCTTCTATGTTGCTATTTTTGCTTTAGCAAATGTGAAATGTGTTTTTTCATTTACCTGTTTCATGTCCTTCCTTGAATGTAGCTGCATCCTAATCAGTGCCTAACATCTTGCCTTTCCTGTGGAGGGTGTTTAGTAAGTGTGTTGGAATAGTATTGGATCACGACATTATTTGGAATTACTGCCATTTTGGATTTTTGCTCTTCCTTCATATGTTAGGTGTGTTAGTGATTATGATCATTTTAATTTTTACAGCACTCTCTCCTCCATCTGGGATCTCTCAGGTGGCAGGTTATTTGGATTGTTTTCGGTTTGGAATAATTATTCTGACATTTAAATGAGCCTCTGTCTGAATGGGCCCTAATTTTCATTTCTATATTTTTAAGATTCCGTGCTCTGAAGAATTTGCAGGCTTATTAGACTGCAGTTAGTTAATCATCTCTAGCATTCCATCCCAGATAGACATGGGAGATGACAGGAAAGAAACAGAAACAAGTTTAAGTGGAATAGTGCTTAGCCGTGAGACAGCACCTCATACCTGAAAACTTGAGCAAACATTATCTCATCGATTTTCCAACACAGTGGAGAGGTAGGAAATGGGGTTTTATTATGTATTTAATGGCTGAGAAAGTGAGATATGCTTTTGATCTCTTAACTGTTCCTGAGAAGTGTACACTAACTTGGAACAACTTTCTTTGTTTAAAATCATAGACATTTTTTGTAGCCAACTTTCCATAATAAATTTGTTTTTCTTAATCTGAAGTTTTTGAAAGAGGCTCATCCTCTGACCTTGTTTTTCTCAGAAGGAGACAACTGAGTCAACTTTAAAGCTTATGGGTTCCATTTTCATGAAGGCAATACCCTCGGCAGTTTCCAGAAGCAGTAAGCTCCTCTGGCTCTCTCACCATCTTGGAGAAACAAGAAAATAGACCAGATGACAACTCAGAACACAAAGTAACACCTCATTCTCCCTGGAGGACGGTTTGGCCGTGGGTAGAGTTAGCTTGTCCCTGTGCAGAGTTAGCTTGTCCCTGTGCTGGAAGGCCTGAGGAGACGGAGGCCAGATTGCTCACCTGAGTTGCTTATGTTCATCCAGCTAGGAAAGGAGTCCAGCGGCAGCCGATCCCTGCCCCAGTGCTCTTTGTTTCTTAACCTTTTGTCCATCAAGACACATGTTTAATTAGTCCAGAGGACAAGTTCTAGCTCTAATACCTTTTTTTTCTAGTCATGAAAATGTGTGAACATTTTGAATTTACTATTGAAATTTTTTGAAGAAATATTAACTTCATTACACTATTAGTAATAAAAAATGTTTTGCAATATATCTTGCAAGTGATCAAGACCAAACAGTATGTTCTTAGAACATAGCTTTATATAAGATCTTTTATTTTTTTCAAAATAGTAAATGGACATTATTAGAAATCTTTCAGTATGTTTGATTTCTTAAAAAACTAAAGCCCTAGCAGTGTCTGCCTCCCCACTTGTTTATATCCAGGGTAGTCCTTTTTATTTATTTTTTTCTCTGTTGATTTTCTTTTTTAATCTGTTGATTTTCTTTAAGTCACTTTTGGCCAACTGATTGCCTGTTGTGAGCCAAGCCCTTGGAGAAGTGGCAAGAGGCAAGCCTCCCTTTCCTTGTTGAGCCTATAGTCAAACAGTAATGATTGTTTTGAAGAAATAAACTTGTACTGGGGAAATCACTTAACCTCTCCAGAGTTTGGTTTCCTCATCTAAATAGTGGGTTAATGATACGTGCCTAACAGGTATCATTATAAGGACTTAAGGAAATCATTCACATGACAGTACCTTGCCTGGTAGAGGGCACGCACTCAGGAACTGTTGATTCAGTTTGCATCTGAGAAACCAGGCAAAACACTATCATTAGATAAGTAAATTATGGTATGTAGGCCATTAAAGAATTTGAATCAAGAGACAGACTGAGAGTTGAGAGCTGAGGTTTGTTAGGAAAGACTCTATGGAGAATGTAGGATCTAAAGAGGCTCAGAACTTAGGTGATGAAGCTGTAGCTATTATCCAAGTAGGGAATGGATTGGCTCTAATTTGGAGGACGGGTTTGGGCTTCACTACTTAAATTTCACCAGTTTTTTATCCCCACATAGTATCTGTATTGCTTCCCCAGGGACTTCACAGAAAATAATCCTGTACCCAGTGGTAAAATCCTATGGGGCTAATCCTTGTTAGCATTACTGCTATTTCCATGGCAACCATCAGATGATATATAATCTTAGTGAGGCAAGATGTAAGAAGTATTTTCATTAACAAATGTCCAAATTTACTGGTGGAAGGTTCAATGGGAGATTACTTGACCACTTAGCTGCTGTCTCCCAAATCTAAACCCTGCTCTTCCACATTTCCGTGTTTGACATTTAGCAGGAAATATATTTTTTTAAAATCTTGCTGTGGATTTTTTCCCATAAGGGAATGTAGTTATGCTTGAATTCCATTTGAATAGTTTTTGCAAAATGGGCATAACTGATAACATGAATCTGAGGCAGGAGAAGGCTTTTATGTCTCATTTATAAATATTTTTGTGACTATTGATCATTTGTGACTACTGGTAAGTAATTATGTAGAAGGGTAAAATAGACTTGATTCATATGCTGTCAGTTTTACTCAAATGAAAGATTTAAAATAAAATTCTTAATATTTTCCTGCTGAAAACAACTCATCCTGTAATATGGGGGGTGAAAGAGCAGAGGGCAGGTGGGGAAAGGAATCTCATAGAGTTATGTTGTTGCTGTGTTTGGTTGCTTAATCATGTCCAGCTCTTTGTGACCTCATGGACTGTAGCATAACAGCCCCCCATCCTTCACTGTCTCCCCAGGGTTTGCTCAGATTCGTGTCCGTTGGAGTCGGTGATGCTATCTAATCGTCTCCTCTGCTGCCCCTTCCCCTTTTGCCTTCACTCTTTCCCAGCATCAGGGTCTATTCCAGTGACTCTTGCTCTTTGCATCGAGTGGCCAAAGTACTGGCACTTTAGGTTCAGCATCAGTCCTTCCATTGAATATTCAGGGTTAATTTCCTTTACAGTTGACTTGTTTGATCTCCTTATTGTCCAAGGGACTCTCAAGAGTCTTCTCCAGCACCACAATTCAAAAGTATCCATTCTTTGCCACTCAGCCTTCTTTATGGTCCAACTCTCACATCTGTACATGATGACAAGAAAATCTATCGCTTTGACTATATGGACCTTTATCGGCAAAGTGATGTCTCTGCTTTTTTATATACTGTCTAGGTTTGTCATAGCTTTCCTTCCAAGGAGCAAGTGTCTTTTAATTTCATGGCTGCAGTTACTGTCCACAGTGACTTTGGAGCCCAAGAAAATAGTCTGTTACTATTTTCACTTTTTCCTCATCTGTTTGCCATGAGGTGATGGGACTGGATACCATGATCTTAGTTTTTTGAATGTTAAGTTTTAAGTTACTTTTTCACTCTCCTCATTAGCCCTCATTGAGAATCTCTTTAGTTCCTCTTCACTTCCTGTCATTAAGATGGTTTTATCTGCATATATGAGGTTGTTGATACTTTTCCCAGTAGCCTTGATTCCAGCTTGTAATTCATTCAGCCCAGTGTCTCACATAATGTACTCTGCATAGAAGTTAAATAAGCAAGGTGTACAGCCTTGAGCTACTCCTTTCCCAATTTTAAACCAGTCAGTTGATTCATGTTAGGTTCCANCATGGACTGTAGCATAACAGCCCCCCATCCTTCACTGTCTCCCCAGGGTTTGCTCAGATTCGTGTCCGTTGGAGTCGGTGATGCTATCTAATCGTCTCCTCTGCTGCCCCTTCCCCTTTTGCCTTCACTCTTTCCCAGCATCAGGGTCTATTCCAGTGACTCTTGCTCTTTGCATCGAGTGGCCAAAGTACTGGCACTTTAGGTTCAGCATCAGTCCTTCCATTGAATATTCAGGGTTAATTTCCTTTACAGTTGACTTGTTTGATCTCCTTATTGTCCAAGGGACTCTCAAGAGTCTTCTCCAGCACCACAATTCAAAAGTATCCATTCTTTGCCACTCAGCCTTCTTTATGGTCCAACTCTCACATCTGTACATGATGACAAGAAAATCTATCGCTTTGACTATATGGACCTTTATCGGCAAAGTGATGTCTCTGCTTTTTTATATACTGTCTAGGTTTGTCATAGCTTTCCTTCCAAGGAGCAAGTGTCTTTTAATTTCATGGCTGCAGTTACTGTCCACAGTGACTTTGGAGCCCAAGAAAATAGTCTGTTACTATTTTCACTTTTTCCTCATCTATTTGCCATGAGGTGATGGGACTGGATACCATGATCTTAGTTTTTTGAATGTTAAGTTTTAAGTTACTTTTTCACTCTCCTCATTAGCCCTCATTGAGAATCTCTTTAGTTCCTCTTCACTTCCTGTCATTAAGATGGTTTTATCTGCATATATGAGGTTGTTGATACTTTTCCCAGTAGCCTTGATTCCAGCTTGTAATTCATTCAGCCCAGTGTCTCACATAATGTACTCTGCATAGAAGTTAAATAAGCAAGGTGTACAGCCTTGAGCTACTCCTTTCCCAATTTTAAACCAGTCAGTTGATTCATGTTAGGTTCCAACCATTGCTTCTTGACCCACATATTGGTTTCTCAGGAGACAGTATTCTCATCTCTTTAAGAATATTCTCATCTCTTCAGTCTCTGTTTTCCACAGTTTGTTGTGATCCACACAGTCAAAGGCTTTAGTATAGTTAATGAAGCAGTAGAAGTTTTCCTGGAATTCTCTTCCTTTCTGTATGATCCAATGAATATTAGCAATTTGATCTCTGGTTCCTCTGCCTTTTCTAAACCCAGCTTGAACATCTGGAAGTTCTGGTTCACATACTGCTGAAGCTTAGCTTAAAGGATTTTGAGCATAACCTTACTAGCATGTGAGATGAGCGCAGTTGTATGGTAGTTTGAACATTTTTTGGCGTTGCCTTTTTGGGGGATTGGAAAGAAAACTGACCTTTTCCAGTCCTCTGGCCACTGCCAAGTTTTCCAAATTTGCTGACATACTGAATGCAGCACTTTAACAGTGTCATCTTTTAGGATTTTAAATAGCTCATCTGGAATTCCATCACCTCCACTAGCTTTGTTCGTAGTGATGCTTCCTAAGGCCCACTTGACTTCATTCTCCAGGATGTCTGGCTCTAGGTGAGTGACCATACCGTCATGGTTATCCGAGTCATTAAGACCTTTTTTGTATTCTTGTGTATTTTGTATATCTGTATTCTTTCCACCTCTTGTTTTCTGCTTCTGTTCAGTCCTTACTGTTTGTCCTTTAGTATGTTCATCCTTGTGTGAAATGTTCCTTTGAGGTCTCCAATTTTATTAAAGAGATCTCTAGTCTTTGCCATTCTATTGTTTTCCTCTATTTCTTTGTGTTGTTCATTGAGGAAGGCCTTCTTATCTCTCCTTGCTATTCTCTTTAACTCTGCATTCAGATGTGTCTATCTCTCCCCTCCTCCCTTGCCTTTCACTTCTATTCTTTCCTCAGCTATTTGTAAAACCTTCTCAAACAACCATTTTCCCTTCTTGCATTTCTTTTTCTTGGAGATGGTTTTGGTGACTGCCTAGTATAGAGTGTTATAAACCTCAGTCCATAGTTCTTCAGGCACTCTATTTACCAGATCTAATCCCTGGAACCTATTTGTCACCTCCACTCTATCTCCCAGAGTTTGCTCACATTTATGTCCATTGAGATGATGATACTATCTAACCAGCTCATCCTCTGCTGCTCCCTTCTCCTTTTGCCTTCAATCTTTCGCAGCATCATGGATGGAGGTGTTAGTTACTGTTAAGGTGGTAGTCATTTTGCTTTATATAAGGATATCAACATGCTGTTTACCTTAAATTTACACAATGTTACCTGTCAATTAAATGACAATAAAGTTGAAAAACAAGCTGTAGATTAAGTGAAGAGATAAATGAGGATTGACAGAAAGTATTTGCACCACCTATGACAGAGCAAAGGTTGACAGCTTTGATGTAAGTAAATCAGTTTAAAAGAAACTAACAACCAATCCAGTAGAAAAATGAGCAAGAGATGTGAACAGTTAGTTTGTAGCAGAGGAAGAACACCTGAATTTATACAAGAAAAGATACTCAAGCTCATTCCTAAGAGGAGAAATGCAAATTAATACTATTTTTCACCTACTGGATTACAAAGGCTAAAAAAAATTAATATGACTAACTATATTTCTGAGGGTGTGAGGAAACTCAGAGAGGATGAGGGGTATGACATAAAGTGATGAAACCTGTCAGGAGGATAATTATAGTGACAACTGTATTTAAATTGTAAATATTCCTTGGCTGGGTAGTTCCGTTTCTGGGAATTTCTCAAGCAAGTCAAGGATATACTTTGCAGCATTGTTTGTAATGATAAATGATAAGAAACACCCTACATGGTCACTCAAGAGCACTTTTCCTGAGTACTTTTACAGAGGATCTCCCACACACAGTTTGGTTCAGTTGCTCAGTCTTGTCCAACTCTCTGTGACCCCATGGACTGCAGCATGCCAGGCCTCCCTGTCCATCACCAACTCCCGGAATTTACCCAAATTCATGTCTGTTGAGTCAGTGATGCCATCCAACCATCTCATCCTCTGTCATCCCCTTCTTCTCCCCCTGCCTTCAGTCTTTCCCAGCATTAGGGTCTTTTCAAATGAGTCAGCTCTTCACATCAGGTGGCCAAACTATTGGAGTTTCAGCTTCAACATCAGTNTTTTCACTTCTCTTTTTTTCACAGCTATTTGTAAGCCCTCCTCAGACAGCCATTTTGCTTTTTTGCATTTCTTTTTCTTGGGGATGGTCTTTAGTCCCGTCTCCTGTACAATGTCACAAACCTCCGTCCATAGTTCATCAGGTACTCTGTCTATCAGATCTAGTCCCTTAAATCTATTTGTCACTTCCACTGTACAATCAGAAGGGATTTGATTTAGGTCATATCTGAATGGTCTAGTGGTCTACTTTCTTCAGTTTAAGTCTGAATTTGGCAATAAGGAGTTGATCGGAGCCACAGTCAGCTCCCAGTCTTGTTTTGCTGATCATCTAGAGCTTCTCCATCTTCAGCTGAAAAAAGGATAACCAACCTGATTTCAATATTGACCATATGGTGATGTCCATGTGTAAAGTTGTGTCTTGTGTTGTCAGAAGAGAGTGTTTGCTGTGACCAGTATGTTCTTTTAGTAAAACTGTTAGCCTTTGCTCTGCTTCATTTTGTACTCTAAGACCAAACTTGCCTGTTACTCCAGTTATCTCTTGATATCCTACTTTTGCACCAGTGCTCTATGTGAAAAGGGCATCTTTTCTTTTTTTTGGTGTTAGTTCTAGAAGTTGTTTTAGGTCTTCATAGAACCAACCGTTTAACTTCTTTGGCATTAGTGATTAGGGCATAGACTTGGATTGCTGTGATGTTGAATGGTTTGCCTTGGAAATGAACTGAGATCATTCTTTTTTTTTTGAGATCACACCCAAGTACTGCATTTCATCCTCTTTTGTTGACTATGAGGGCTACACCATTCCTTCTAAACGGTTCTTGCCCACAGTAGTAGATATAATGGTCATTGGAATTAAATTTGCCCATTTCCGTCCATTTTAGCTCATTAATCCCTAAGATGTCAGTGTTCCCTGTTGCCATCTCCTGCTTGATCCCACCCAATTTGCCTTAATTTGTTGACCTAACATTCCAGGTTCCTTTTCAATATTGTTTTTTACAGCATCCACCTTTACTTTCACCACCAGACACATCCACAGGTGAGCCTCAAGAAAGAAGTTCCTGCTCTGGCCCAGCCTCTTCATTCTTACTGGAGTGATTACTAATTGCCCTCCTCTCTTCCCCAGTAGCGTGTTGGACACCTTCTGACTGGGGGGCTCATTTTCCGGTGTCATATCTTTTTGCTTTTTCATGCTGTTCATGGGGTTCTTGTGGCAAGAATACTCGAGAGGGTCGCCATTCCCTCCTCCAGTGGACCACATTTTGTCAGAACTCTTCTCTATGACCCGTCCGTC
Organism: Raphicerus campestris; assembly: GCA_006410735.1. NCBI lineage: Eukaryota > Metazoa > Chordata > Mammalia > Artiodactyla > Bovidae > Raphicerus > Raphicerus campestris. The sequence goes on along the minus strand of SJYW01041859.1, from coordinate 127,644 downwards.
TTGGGTGGCCCTGCACAGCATGACTCATTGAGTTATACAAGCCCCTTCGCCACAAGGATGTGATCCGTGAAGAAGGTAGAGTCTTATAATCCATGGTAAGGACTTTGTTACATTTGAGAAAGATGGAAAACTTCTAGATGCTTTTAAGCAGTGACATAATATGACTTGGGTTTTTAAAAGATTGCTGCTTGGAGAGTAGGCTCTAGGAGAACAAGGCTGGAAGCAGGGAGACCGATTAGGTGATGACTTCCTGCAGTCAATAGTCCAGGTGGGCTATGATGCTGACCAAACCTAGAGTGATAGAGTGGGGACAAAGAGTAATGGTAGGATGCTGGGTATTCCTTTTGCTCCATAAGTACTCATGTTGCTTATGCCAAGCACTGTTCTAATGGTGCTTTAAAAAACATCAGCTCATTCATGCTCATAACAACCCTCTGAGGTAAACTTCAGAGGTATAGCCCATAGGATTTGTACATGGATTGGATGTGGATAGAAGTGAAAAAAGGAGGAATGTGGGCTAATGCCTTTGTGTGGAGCTAAAACTCCTAAGAATGGAGTTGCCATCTGCTGACAAAGGGGAGACGTAGGAGAAGCATGTTTGATGGAGGCCCTAGAATCGGGGGTTCAGTTTTCATGCCCGTTGAGTTTGGGATGCAATCAGTGATCTAGCTGGACATGTGGAGGAGGTAAGCCTAACCCCAGGTCTGTCTGAGGGTTCTTTTCCTCTGGGTGTGGCTATAGAGTGACATTTTTATTAACTTTCACATCAGACTTGCATTTGAATACTAGCTCAGTCATTTACTAATCAAGTGTCCAACTATATAAGTTAATCTCATTTAGCTTCACTTTCTTCATTCTGTAAATGAGTTAACGGGATATATCCTGTAGCATTGTTAAGATAGAATGTATATTACCTGGAGCGGTGCTCGGACATGGAAAGTGCTTAGTAAATGCTCATTATCTTCCTTTTCTTCAGGTTTAGTTTGTTGCATTCAGTGCACACTAATGGAAGATGAGCTTCTCTTCAGGATGAATAAATAAATTTTCATATGAAGCCCAAGTGTGTGTGTGTGTGTGTGTGTGTGCTTGGTTGTGTCTGAACCCACATCTCTTGTGTCTCCTGCATCGGCAGGCAGGTTCTTTACCACTGTGCCACTTGGGAAGCCCCCAAGTGTTCTCTTGGGAGTGCCTGCTTAATGACAAACTCCGCAAAGGGCTTAATTCAAACCTATTTCCTATCAATCAATACTAACTTTATAAAAGAAAGGACTTTTGTGAGGTTTATAGAAGGCACAGGGAAGAAGTTGTGGGTTCAGAGTATTAGATTCCACACACACAGGCAGACTGAAGGTATAGGTAGAAGCACCAGCCAGCAAATCCTCAGATCAGTCACGGGTAATTTACATCAAAGTAGAAGTAAATCCACCTGAGTCATGGTGATGACCTATGGGGGAAAGAGTGCCCTTTCCTGAGGATGGACTATTTAAATCAAAGGGAATTATCTCATTAATTAGGTGGTGATCCTGCTGGGAATTTGCTAAAGGGACACTTCTGGGATTTAGTTTAATCCCACTTCTATTTCCTCCAACCTTAGCTTGACCATCTCAAAAAGTACACACTTAAGGTATTCAGGTTTTATCTCATACAGTAAACGTTTGAGTACCTACTATGTGCTGTGTATGTTTGTAGGCATACAACTGTGTATGAGATACAATTCCTGTCCTTAAGTCCTTCACAGCGTAAGAAAGAAAACACATGAAAACAAATAGACAGACTATGGAGTGAGCAAGCAGAAAAGAGTACGTGACACTCAAAAGAGCGTTATCACAGGGCTGCAAAGAGTGCAGTCATTTTAACCTAGGAGATTATGAAAGTGATCTAAGGGTCACCTTTGAACTGGGTCATCAAGGTTAAGAATTTATCAGGTGAAAAGTTTCAGGGAAAGATATTCCAAAAAAGGGAGCATGCCATAAGCAGAACCATAGGGGCATGTACAGAGAAAAAAGGAAAAGACATAGTTTGATTGATAATTTTAAAAATTTTGTTTCTTGTCTGTGTTGAGTCTTCGTTTCTGTGCGGGCTTTCTTTAGTTGCAGAGCGGGGGCTGTTCGCTAGTTGCAGTGCTTGAGCTTTGCGTTGTGCTGGCTTCTCTTGTTGCGGAGCATGGACTGTAGGGAGGCGGGCTAGCTATGCCCAGGCTTAGTTGCTCTGCGGCATGGGGGTCTTTCCAGACCAGGGATCGAACCCATGTCTCCTGCATTGGCAGGCAATTCTTCACCACTGAGCTACTAGGGAAGACTGATAATTTTGTTTTTATGTTGCTGGGAAGTGACCACCAATTAGGAGAGCAGATTTTCCTTAATCCTTCTCCAGCTCCAAACAGTAACACTGGAACATTCCAACCTTTCTTAAGGTCTAGATGAATCTCCTGGTGGGTCATATGACCAAAAGAAATAAAAAGCATTAAAAATACTAGAATTTTCTTTCTTTATTAGGATTAGCCATGACAGTTACTTTCTGAAGGAATCCTGAGTGTGTCCCTGGGACACCACTGGTCTTCTGTGAAGGACTCCTAGTGTTTACTTAGCCCAGCCCATTCCTATCACTGACCTAAATTAAAATTTGTTAAGTAGAATGTCATTCAAAGTATCTATCTTCCCCCTCAGCCTTCCTGTTTATTATGAAAAGGTTCTCAGTTTCTCTTCCAAGTACCTTCATGTAATCTTTTGAAAGCGTAAACATTTCAAATTCTGGGAAATCTGCACTGCTCACGGTGTTTTCAACCCTGAGGGAACAGGGAAGCCTGTTCCAAGATAGACATGTTCTTGTAGAAAATGCAGTTCCTCAGTTTAGCTGGATAGTAATTCTTCAGGTCCATGTCCTCACCCCCTTTACCGCTGAGACCTTTGAGGTTTCTCTGTGATCACCACACCACAGCCATGGGTGAAAGAGAGCGCCTAGATTCTCTGCCTCAATTTGGGCTGTCCTCCTCGCCATCAGTCTCTGCCGCATTTTCTTAGGCTATTTAAGACCCGTCCTCTTTTACATTTAAACCCGATAATTTTGTTTTATGTTGGTGGGAAGTGACCACCAATTAGAGCTACACTTTGTCCTGGCTTCCCTGGTGGCTCAGACGATAAAGCGTCTGCCTGCAATGCGGGAGACCCGGGTTCTGGTTTATCCTAATTTTGCAAGTGAGGAAGCTGAGGCACAAAGCGTTGCGAAGTTTTGCTTGAGGTTGCACAATACTGTAATTGGTAGAGAAGAAAAACTGTTCTTTTCAGAGCCTGAATTTGGAAGACAGTTTTTCCACAAGAGTTGAGTCTTATTCATCTCTGTATCCTCAATTAAAAGCATAGAAAGCAAGTGTTTCATCCATGTTGGAGTTAGTGCAAAGCACCAGGCCATCAGGTGAACACAGAGGATTGTGTCATTTTGGTTTAAAAAAACAGCTCTATGTGAATCAAAAGCTCTGATTGTGAGTCCAGTGTATTGAGGATATCCAGGGCTTGTTTTCTGGTATGGGTCCTCATAGGACATTTAAATGGAGAAGGCAATGGCAACCCACTCCAGTACTCTTGCCTGGAAAGTCCCATGGACAGAGGAGCCTGGTAGGCTGCACTCCATGGGGTCACTAGGAGTCGGACGTGACTGAGCAACTTCACCTTCACTTTTCACTTTCATGCTTTGGAGAAGGAAATGACAACCCACTCCAGTGTTCTTGCATGGAGAATCCCAGGGACGGCGGAGCCTGGTGGGCTGCCGTCTGTGGGGTCGCACAGAGTTGGATACAACTGAAGCCGATGCAGCAGCAGCAGCAGGACATTTAAAAATATAAAATCCTTTTCTCTGACTTATGAAATATTTTTTACTTAACGAGCAGTAGGGATCTGACATGGAGTAAAGGCCCTCCTCCAGAAACAAAAGCAGGCTGACGTTTGTCCTTTTCTCTTTCAATTAAAAGCCTGTGCTGCCAGAATTGCTGGCCTTTGATACTGAGGGATTACGTTTTGACGGTGATTAAAAAGAGGACAATAAAACTGTTATTGTGCTCTACTTTTAAAGTTGGTTCAAACAGAATTAGACATGGCCCCTATCTAGTGGGTGTGCGCCTTCTAAATGACAAGGAGCAGCTTTCCACGCGTCTCATGTAAGCAGGCATTCCCTCTCATGAGTAATACGCACTGGTAGTGGCATCAGACTTTCTTCATTCTCGAGGATGAGTTTTTGGCATCCTTGAAAAGCATCTAATATGTGACTCTCTGTTATTGTCTAAAAGAAGAAAAAAATGGTATTGAAATGGAAAGAAACTGAAAATGGCAGTCATGTGTGGTCTTAGGCAAGACCTGACTTTGGTTCAGTCAGATCACATCAAAGGCCTCTCTGTTGACCCAGGCCTCCATGTCATCAACCACCAAATTAGGGGTCAGGACCAGGTAGTCTCTGAGGTTTCAACTTTGAAATTGCATGGTTTCCTTTGAACACATGTCAGTATTCTATGTGGAGTTTTCACTTAATCATAGATAAGAGTAATAGCTATAATTTATTACATGTTTTGTCTGCACTAAACGTTTTATCTATATTACTGTGACTAGAGAGGGATGCCTTCCAGGCCCAAGAGAGGCTTTGTCTAACACTTGGAAATGAATTATCCAAGGAGACACACTTGCTGATGAAGCAAGACACTATTGAAAAGGGGCTACTTGAGTGGAGAGCAGCAGGGTCAGGGAACCCAGGACTGCTCTGCCTCCTGGTTCGCAGTCTTGGGTTTTATGGAGGAGGGGTTAATTTCTGGGTTGTCACTGCCCCATCACCTTGCTTGTGTCCATGTATGGTCTGACTCAGGGCTTTTCAGGTGGCATGCGAGTCTCCTGGTGAAGCCAGATTCCAGCATGAGAGTTTCCGGGAGGTTGGCAGGACATACTATGGCCTAGCATCTCCTCCTTCTTTTCGGCCCCTCCCAAATTCTTCGGGTTGGCAGCAGCTTGTAATTTCCTTGTTCCTTACTGGAACCTTCTTGTGAGAGACAACTTGTGCACGTGGTTGTTTTCATCCCTGGTCAGGGCAGAAGGTTTCAGTCCATGGTTCCCTAACATTATTTCATCTTAATGCTAAGGTAGATCTTTTACTCACCCTTTTTCAGATGAAGAAACTGGGGTACAGTGGTTGTATAGTTTTCTCCAGATCACTCACTGTGTGAAGCCTTCCTTAAGATGTCTTCCTTAAGACCTCTGCCGTATTTTGTCTTGAGCGGTCTGTGCATTGCTCATGCCACCTGTCAGTGCGTGCCAGTATTCTGTACCTTGTATTGGCTTTCTTCATGAGCGTTCACCTCCTTCTCTTTCCGATGGAGACTGTGTCTTGTATTTTTGTATACTTCATAGGGACATGAAACTTTGTTAATTTTCAAACTTTAAAAGTTTAAAAAATAAAATACTCTTCCCCCTCCATCTTTCTAAGCTTATGCTGTCTGAGGCTTGTTATAATTGTTGTATCACTCTCCCCAGCGTCATTATTACTAAAATTTCTGATCTTTATTTGATGTTAATAATATACTTTTTTCCTTTCACCCTTGTCCCTAGGTTGATATTTTATGAATTTATCTATTTTTAAATAAATAACATTATTTTCCCTCATTATTAAAGATAATACATACTACTGTTGAATATTTCAACTTTACAAAAAATTCTTTTCCAAGGCAAACATTGCTAGGAATATCATGCCCTAGAGGTAATTTCTGATAGTATTTTGATGAACAGCTTTCCAGGCATTCTTCTATGCATGTGTGCACCTAAATAAACATACACATAATTTCATGTAAATAGGATCAAATATGCTTTTAAAAATATGTTACGTTGTTGAAATCTTTCCACATTAAGGCAAAGTAATTGATGCATGGGTGACTCACTGGTAGAATTCTTTCTTGCCTGTCATATCGGTGCAGGTAGATTATGTAGCATTTGATTGCACTGATACATACAGTCTGCTAATGGTGCACACTTTGGTTGCCTCTAGTCTTTTACAAACAATGCTGCAGTGACCATTGTTCTACAGGTCTTGAGTACAAAGTGAGTCTCATCTGTCTGCATCACATACTTGCACTAAAATAGTGTTAATTAGCAAAATAGTATAGCAGGTGTCTATAGCCACACCATTATCATGTAACACCATAAATTTGTAAGAACCCAATAACCCAGCATGATTAGACTGGCAAATATCTGCATGTAACAGGTATGGAACTTTGGGTTGCTCAGGAAAACTAAGTTTCCCGTTAAGCTAAAATGAAAAGAAAAGCTTGATCAACATGAAATTTATCTTCATTTTGTTAAAATCTTGAATTTTTCACTTGAAAGAATTGTTAGATATTGTTTCTGTATTTGCTTTGGCCAAAAAAAAAAAAAAAGTAGTGGTTTGCATAGTCTAGAGAGGATATTCTGTATTCTAAAGTGAAAAATAGAACCTGATAGGAAAACTGATTTTCTGATAAAATATATACCATTCATTGTGCAAATGTGTTTTAAGAACCAGTGATGTACTAAATAATGTTGTGGATCCTAGGGCTCAAAGTCTAGCCGAAGAGAGGTTAAAATAGTAAATTATACTTCAAACTAGTTGAAATCCAAGATGAGAGACCAGGAAAAGAAACTGTTTTTCTTTGAATATTCACCAGCATCAGGTTTGGTTTTGTTTTCTCAGTCTCTAGCCTTTCTCTGTCAACTGCCTTGCTATTAAAATTTAAGCTCCTGTTTCTTGTGATTTGTTTTTCCATCCTTTCAGAAGTCCTTCTCCCTAAATTGGCATCTCACTTGGTTTACCTTTCAGTTACTTGTTATGTGATCCTTATGGATTCCTTCTGGGCCTCAGGTTCCCTGTGTGTGCAGTGAAGGAGTTCAGTAACTGGTTTCTTTTTTCTAGTAGGGTTCCAGCTCTGAGAGTTTGAGAGACCAGATCTGGCTCAGACAGTAAAGAATCTGCCTGCAGTGCAGGAGACCCAGGTTCGATCCCTTAGTCTGGAAGATCCCCTGGAGGAAGAGAATGGCTACCCACTCCAGTATTTTGCCTGGAGAATTCCATGAACAGAGGAGCCTCGTGGGCTACAGTCCATGGGTTGCAAAGAGTGAGACACTGACTGAGACTGAGCGACTAACACTTTCTGTCTTCCTCACTATTGTATCCCTAGTTTGTAGCATAAATCTAGCTACTCTAAAAGCTGAATAAACTTTGTTAACATTTTGACTTTAATTTGGGGGTGTGTGTGTCTACTCCGGTTCTTTGGAGATTTATACTTTTTTTTTTCATCCCATGGTAGCTATATTACTATACATTTAGACTTGATTCCTTTTTACTTACTCAAGGGTAATTTCTGACAGCCATGAAAGAGATACTTAGTTCAGACATTTTTTGAGTACTTATCATATGCCAGGCATTGCGCTATCCACTGGCAATACAAAAATGAATTAGACACCATCACCCCCTGTCTTAAAAAGCTTAAAATGTGGTGAGGGGGAAGATGCAAATGGGTAACGGTAATAACTGTGATAAAATGGAGTATGTGTTCTGCTGGAGGTATGTGTCCAGGGCACTATGTGAACTAAAAGGATTGTTTTTTATCGCTAGACATCTTGTGCCATTTTCAGACTGGTTGATTGTACTTTATATTTTCCTGTTCCATACAGATATTTTTAATCATGCCTTTTATTTATCTAAACACAATCACAGTTGTCTTATAATCTGTAACTGATAATTCTAGGATCTGAAGTCATTGTGAATCTCTTTCTGTTGTTGCTTATGCTGGTTCTTGCTCATGAATCTTTGTTTCCATGTGTATTTTTGTTTTGTTTTACTATAATCTGCTTTTTTTAATTAGAATATTATTTATGGAGATTATTTGATCCTGACTGATGTTACCATCCTTCAGAGATAACTCGTTTTCTCCTGCAAAGTNTTCTTAGAGACTGTCTCTTATACACATCTTCCATGTGTATTTTTGTTTTGTTTTACTATAATCTGCTTTTTTTTATTAGAACATTATTTATGGAGATTATTTGATCTTGACTGATGTTACCATCCTTCAGAGATAACTCATTTTCTCCTGCAAAGTGTCTAGGGGCACTACCAATCAGGTATTTTTTTTATTGTTGTTGTTAAACAATGTTAGCCTTACAAGGAAGTTAGGGAAAAAAATAGAGATTCTCATATACCCTTCTTATAGTTTCCCCTAATGCTAACATCTTATGTAACCACAGTAGTTACTGAAACCAGCATTGAGGCAGTATTAGCTAATCCACATACCTGCTGGGATTTTGCCAGCTTTCCCACCTTTGTCCTTTTTTGGCCCAGGATCCAGTTCAACCTCCCATGTTGTATTGAATTGTGATGTTTATTTTGTCTCCTTCAATCTCTTGACAGTTCTTCAGTCTAGGTTTGTTTTTCCTGAAGTTGGTAGTTTTGAAGAGTAATGATGGATTATTTTATAGAAAGTCCCTCAGTTTGGGGTTTGTCTAATGTTTTGTCATGATTAGGTTATGCCATTTTGCAAGGTAGCACAGAAGTGCAATTGTGCCCTTCTCAGTGTTCATATTGAGGACACGTCGTGTTTGAATTTTTTTTTAACTGATGACATTAACTTCTAAGGTAGTATCTGCCAGGCTTCTCCACTGTGAAGTTACTCTTTACTTCTTTGTGATTAGTATCTCCTTACAGGGAGATACTTTGAGACTGTATAAATACCCCGTTTCTTGTCAGATTTTTCTACCAGTTATTAGCGTCCATCCTCTAGCTCTTGCCTGCAACAGTTACTGCTGTGATGCTTGCCTGCTGGTGATTTTCTGTTTGCAGCATTCCTTCTATATTTATCAGTTGGAATTCTCTGTAAGGAAGAGCTTTTCTCTTTTCCCTCATTAACTGATTTATCCAATTATTTACTTATCACTGGGGACTCATGAATATTTATTCTATGCATTTTAATCCATCANGCAGCATTCCTTCTATATTTATCAGTTGAAATTCTCTGTAAGGAAGAGCTGCGTCTTTTCCCTCATTAACTGATTTATCCAATTATTTACTTATCACGGGGGACTCATGAATATTTATTCTATGCATTTTAATCCATTACCATCATTATTTGTTTCACTGATCAAATGGTCCCAGCCTTAGCCATTGGGAGCTCCTTCAAGTTGAGTTCTGTATCCATTCAGTGTACCTCTCTCATTTATTGAGCACTTCCTTTCTTTCTGGCATCCTAAGATGGTTTAAGCTCATCTTGTATTTTTTCCTCCCCCGACCCTGAAACAAGCCATCTTTCCAAAGAGCTTTGTTTGGTTCATTTCTTAGAGATTAGTGTATAGAAACCAATGTGTGCACTAAGATGTTATTACCTTTAGGTCCTCTTGGAAGACAGAATTAGGGAATGAGTGTGTAAAAACTTACTTCATTCATAAATAGATGCATATAATCATTTTCTCAATCCTTCCACTTGTGTGTGTGTGTGTGTGTGCGCTAAACACCATAAGTTCGTTCTGATGTCTTCGATTCTAGTCTAGTACCACAAGGTTCATGTTAGCCTTCCCTCTTTCCTTATTTGTAACTTCTTTTTCCACAGGAGAACCTGGTTCTCATTATCCATGATCCATTTACTTATTTGTTCAATTCTGTTAAACCACAGTACTGTTAGAATTGCTAACCCCTACATCTGTGAGGAGCAAGTTATGACCTACAGTTCAGGAGCTCTGTGTAGTTCTTTCTTCCTGAACCTTACAGTACACAGACAAAGGATTGTTTTCCAAAGCCATTTAGCTGAGTTATTTTCTTCTCCAGCCACTTTACTTGTGGTTTTACTGTTCATTTGTGGTGGAGTTAGGTTTATTTCTTACTGTTTGTGTTCCATTGGTTGGTTGTAATAATGTGCCTGTGTGAAGCATTCTTATGATTCCATCACTATCTTATCAGCTCTTTGACACTTTTAAGAAGTCTTTTCCATTTTATCCAGTATTTTTAGCTGTTTTCAGTAGGAAGGTCAGTCCAAGTAATCTAACCTAACATATTACCAGAAATGAAACCTTCCTTTTGGAAAGGTATTGGTAAAAATCTAACTAGCAGAAGCAGAAGATACTAAGGAGAGGTGGTAAGAATACACAGAAGAACTGTACAAAAAAGATCTTCATGACCCAGATAATCACCATGGTGTGATCACTCACCTAGAGCCAGACATCCTGGAATGTGAAGTCAAGTGGGCTTTAGAAAGCATCACTACAAACAAAGCTAGTGGAGGTTATGGAATTCCAGTGAGCTATTTCAGATCCTGAAAGATGATGCTGTGAAAGTGTTGCACTCAATATGCCAGCAAATTTAGAAACCTCAGCAGTGGCCACAGGACTGGAAAAGGTCAGTTCTCATTCCAATCCCAAAGGCAATGCCATAGAATGCTCAAACTACCACACAATTGCATTCATCTCTCACGCTATTAAAGTAATGCTCAAAATTCTCCAAGCCAGGCTTCAGCAATATGCGAACTGTGAACTTCCTGATGTTCAAGCTGGTTTTAGAAAAGGCAGAGGAACCAAAGATCAAATTGCCAACATCTGCTGGATCATCAGAAAAGCAAGAGAGTTCCAGAAAAGATCTGTTTCTGCTTTATTTACTATGCCAAAGCCTTTGACTGTGTGTATCACGATAAACTGTGGAAAATTCTGAAAGAGATGGGAATACCAGACCACCTGACCTGCCTCTTGAGAAA
>SJYW01041859.1:88179-105645 GCA_006410735.1 Raphicerus campestris | reverse complement strand
TAACCTCAGATATGCAGATGATATCATCCTTATGGCAGAAAGTGAAGAGGAACTAAAAAGCCTCTTGATGAAAGTGAAAGAGGAGAGTGAAAAGTTGGCTTAAAGCTCAACATTCAGAAAATTAAGATCATGGCATCCGGTCCCATCAGTTCATGGGTAATAGATGTGAAAACAGTGGAAACAGTGTCAGACTTTATTTTGGGGGGCTCCAAAATCACTGCAGATGAAATTAGAAGACGCTTACTCCTTGGAAGGAAAGTTATGACCAACCTAGATAGCATATTCAAAAGCAGAGACATTATTTTGCCAACAAAGGTCCGTCTAGTCAGGGCTACGGTTTTTCCAGTGGTCATGTATGGATGTGAGAGTTGGACTGTGAAGAAGACTGAGCGCCGAAGAATTGATGCTTTTGAACTGTGGTGTTGGAGAAGACTCTTGAGAGTCCCTTGGACTGCAAGGAGGTCCAACCTAAAGGAGATCAGTCCTGGGTGTTCATTGGAAGGACTGATGCTGAAGCTGAAACTCCAATACTTTGGCCACCTGATGTGAAGAGTTGACTCACTGGAAAAGACCTTGGTGCTGGGAGGCATTGGGGGCAGGAGGAGAAGGGGATGACAGAGGATGAGATGGCTGGATGGCATCACCGACTCGATGGACATGAGTTTGGGTAAACTCTGGGAGTTGGTGATGGACAAGGAGGCCTGGCGATTCATGGGGTCACAAAGAGTCAGACATGACTGAGCGACTGAACTGAACTGTAGTAAAATGTAAATACATAACAAACTTAAGTTCTGAGTTTTATTTTTGGAAGGCTTTGGGAGGAATTGGCACACTGAAGCCTAGTGAGAACAAAAGACTACCATACGTTTTTGCATTTAATTCAGTTCAGTCTGCCTTTTCTAAAACCAGCTTGAACATCAGGAAGTTCATGGTTCACGTATTGCTGAAGTCTGGCTTGGAGAATTTTGAGCATTACTTTACTAGCATGTGAGATGAGTACAACTGTGCAGTAGTTTGAGCATTCTTTGGCATTACCTTTCTTAGGGACTGGAATGAAAACTGACCTGTTCCAGTCCTGTGACCACTGCTGAGTTTTCCAAATTTGCTGGCATATTAGTGCAGCATAAGAATGTAGTATTAAAATCCTAATTTCAGAGTAGAAAGTAAAAAGTGAAGTTGCTCAGTCGTGTCCAACTCTTTGCAACCCCATGGACAGTGGCCTACCAGGCTCCGCCATCCACAGGATTTTCCAGGCAAGAATACTAGAGTGGGCTGCCATTTCCTTTTCCAGGGGATCTACCCAACCCAGGGATTGAACCTGGGTCTCCTGCATTGCAGACAGACGCTTTACTGTCTCAGCCACCAGGAAGACAGTTTCAGAGTAAGATAACCCCAAACTGACCATTCTGATGCTGTTGTTCACTGAGATGTGGGGCAAGTTCCCTCATCTCCCTGATCTTGTTGCCTTGGGTGAGGGTGATAGGCCCCACTTTGGTTGTGACAATTAAGATAAAGCATTTAGCACAGTTCTTGGCACATGGTAAGCACTTGGTAAATAATACTCATGTTATTTTTAGGCGGGAGCAGCTAATACTGTGTTTCTAAGTGATTCGGAAATAAGCAGGTAGTGTCTAAAACTAAAATTAGAATAAGAAAAAAAAAAGATGGTTTGACTTTTCTTTTGCTGTGTGTCTTGTAATTGTTTAAAAATTAGCACTGTGGGTTGATTCTTGTGGCTCTGTAGTCTGGGGGCAGGGAGGGGGGCATGTTTGAATCTATGGGACCAAAAAAAGATGGACAATTGATTACATAGCACTTGAAGATAAAAGGAACTGTTGAACGTGTGACCGTTACTGTGAGAGCCTCACTGAACAGCTCACCTACCATTTCAAGATTATTACCACCCGCCTCCTCTGAAAGCCTTCCCTCACCATTTCTGCACGCTGTGATCTCCCCTGAGAACCCATAAAGCTTAGTGACCCCATTTGACCTCCGAGAAGCACTGAGGCAGTGAGTTGCCCTGTCTTGTGGCCACCCTCCCCAGGGCAGCGCTCAGGGCTCTCTGCTGCGGGCTGGGCTGGCCGGGCCCTCAGCGGGGTGACAGGGCTTGGATCTTTCCAGGGGCACATTCTTTCAAAACATTCTCCTGCATATTCAAGAGAAGGCGCCGCCTGCACACTGAATGGTAGTTGGGGTTTGCTGGGTTTCCACGTTAGAGACAAAACAGATGAGGGTGGGAGAGGAGCCCCTCGGCCAGCACTTCCCAGAGAATTGAGAGGCGCAGGAAACATCCTTGAGAAGTGGACAGCAAAAATCTTAACAGATATGACAGGGCATTTTAAACAGTGCCCACATTGACTGGGAGTAAGATAGATTATTTGCCTGGCCCCCACTAAGGAAATGGATGGGGGAGATAAAGGAATTTCTCAGGTTTAGGTATATTGGTCTTATTCTTTCTTGTAAAATACTGAGACTGTCTCTCAATTTAGTAGATGTTTGTGGAGCTTCTGCTGTGTGCAGAGTCATAATGATAATAACTAACATTTGTGAACTTATTATTTTCTAGGCCTGTTTCCTCTGATCAGCGAAGTGGTCTTAGACCTAGACAGAGTCATTCATGCTTTAGTTAGGGATAGGGGTTAGTCTTGTTTGGGCATGAGAGAACAAAGCGAACGGGATAGGAAACTGGTTCTTTCTCATCTGTACTTCCTGTAGAATAGAGTTGCAAAGAGATGCTTGAGAAATGAAAGGCAAAATTCTGAACGGCCTTCCTTTGTACAACCTCTGAATCAGCCCCGTGGTCTCTTTTGCTTACAGGCATCAGAAGTTGAGAGACAACTCTCCATGCAAGTACACGCCCTCAGAGAAGACTTTCGGGAGAAAAACTCGTCAACCAACCAGCACATCATCCGGCTCGAAAGCCTTCAGGCCGAGGTCAGCCTCCCCGAGAAGCCATGTTGGGCGGAAGGACTTTTCTTATTGCAGGAGCTGTGCCTGGCCTTTTAGACACGGAGTCCTCTGAACAAAAACCTGCCCTATCTAACATCTCTGGAGAGAGATGTCTGTGCGAAACTGAATGGGGATCGCGCGACCATGTTTCTCTGGGGAGCCTGTTGTCTAGAGAAGTAAGGTTGCTCAGAGTTACTGCTGAGTGTGCTAAAATTAGGGATGACCTACTTTTTACTGGATATGTTGATCCCTCCAAAAACATCCTAAATGGAAGATTGGAAAGAGAATCTTCCCTTTCTCTGTTCCATTTGGGTCCAGTTCAGTCCCTCTAAATAGGACCTATTATTCTTACCAATAAACCGAGAGTAATATCTACTTCATCGGGTTGAAGTAATCTACTTCATAGTGTTGATGAGAGGATTTGATGAGTTAACACATGGAAAGCACTGTGCATGGTGTTTAGAAGAAAGTAGTGTTATTGAAAGCATACGAGAGGCCAGGTGGGGCCTGTGACCCTCGGCAAGCCAGAGCGGGGAAGTAGCACTGAGGGGACCAATCTGTGAGAAGCAGGTTGTGAGGAGGTGAGGAGCAGGGAAGGGTCACGTCACCAGCCCGAAGGGGCCCTCTGTGCTAGGGAGGCTTCCACCTCCTCTGCTCCCGAGACCCCTCAGCCAAGTGTCTGAACAATAGCCCTTTGACTGAGTTACATTTTGAGGGACAGTCCAGTGCCACCACCACGGTAAAGGACCCAGGAGGCCAAGATGGCTGCTCCCCTGCTTCATGCATGACGCAGAGGTTTTTCCTAAAGTCTGTCAATATCTTCTCTTTTCTCCTGGCTCTCACTCCCTTCCTCCCTCCCTTCCCTTGGAATTCCTATGGGTATTGAGCAGCAGGTCCTTGAAGTAAGTAGTTGGTGCTGGTGGGTTTGGCATGCCTGTCTGTGATGGTCTGTGTGCATGATATGCTGTTCCGCCACCTCTGCCAAGGTCCGGCTCCCTCAAATTGCCTGTCTGCCTAGACCCTCGTGACATAGGGTCAAGTCCAGGAATGTTTGTGGCCAGGTTGGGTCCCAAGTTTCAGGGTATGTAGGATCGGGTGAGGGAGTTGGCTACCTAATGCCAATTCCAGATCTCTCCTGGAAAGGATCTGTGGTTGGTCCCCTTAGTGAACTGTCATCATGCTAGACTAGAGAGCATGGAGCACATCTGAACCACACCAGGAGAATACTCACAAGAAATGGGATGAGAGATCAGTCTAGCAGGGAGGAGCTGGGGGACCTGCAGGACTCCAGAAGTCCCCCAAGGCCACTGGCAATTGAGGGGACTCGGGAAGATTCCTGCAGCCCCCTGAGCAGGGCAGGGTGCCTGGGCTGGAGCATCGCTGGCCTGGGGGCATGCTGGGTGGCTCTCACCCTGCAGACCTTGAGGCCACAGAATACTTGGCATCTCTTTCCTCTCTTCCTGTTTTCTCACTGAAACAGAAGAGACAGAACAGACCTTCCTGAAAGAAAGTCTGTGTCTCTCTTGTGGCTGGCTAGCTACTCAGCATACAAACATATCAGCCTGTTTAATAAAAGGAGAAAGATGGCTTCTATTCACAGGTTTCTTGCTGAAGCAGAAGATACCTTGAGTAAAATCAGTTATTTACTTGTCAGTGTCCTGTTCCCTCCCAGGGCAGGGGCAGAAAACACTGCTGTGTTTTCTGTATCCTGGGGCTTCCACATTCACCTGGGGCCCTGGGTCTGAGCTGTGACCTTGAGTGCCAGACCTGCCAGCAGTGGGGGAAGGACAGAGGAGAGAGATAAGAATATGAGAGTGTGGTGGCCCCAGGGGCTGTCCTGGGCCTTGTCTTAGGCTCAGGACTTGAGAGAAGGGTCCCACAGGTTAGGTTCCATGACCCCTCCAGCTGCTGGGTTGGGGTAAAGTTGCAGGCAGGGGACTTCCCTGGTGGTCTGGTGGTTAAGACTGCACGCTTCCACTGCAGAGGGGCACAGGTCTGATCCCTGGTCAGGGGATTAAGATCCTGCATGCTGCATGACACAGCCAAAAAAGAAAGATGTTGTGGGCAGCAAGGCGGAGCCCTTCTCTGTGTTATCTGTGGAATTTCCAGAGCACTAACCTTCCTTGCCTCTACCTGGCACCCCACATTCCAGCTTTACCAAAGCTTCACTCCCACCCCTTCCCAAAGTGGTTTATGAAGGGGAATTCCTCCTCAGCTGGAGAATTCACAGCTGTTCTGTCCAGCATGGGGGCACTGGGGCAGAGCGCTGGAGAGATGCCTGCCTTCGTGTTCCGGGGCTGGTCCCGCGTGCCCTACTCATCAGCCCGTGTGTAACCCCACACTGCCCTGTGGCACTCTCCCCACTTTCAGATCAAGATGCTGTCGGATCGGAAGCGGGAGCTGGAGCACCGTCTCAGCGCTACCTTGGAGGAGAACGACCTGCTCCAGGGGACAGTGGAGGAGCTGCAGGACCGGGTGTTGATCCTGGAGAGGCAGGGCCACGACAAGGACCTCCAGGTGCGGGGGCGGAGGGTGGGCTCAGGGCCGGGCACACTTGGTTGCCCGGCCCCAAGGAGGAGCTAGTACATGGGCAGTGGGCGATGCTGAGGCCTCTCCTCGGGCCGGATATGGTTTCCTCAGGCGTGGCTAACTGGCTGCTCTTTCTCTGCCAAGAACCAGTGCATTGCTCCAGCAGGTCATCCTTCCAGTTATTTCTGAGCCACTGGCCCCAGGAGCAGTTTCACGGAGTTCTTTCCAGGCTGTTAGCATGACTGGAGCCCCCGCAGTGCTGTTCTGCCTCCTGGGGTTTGTGGAATCTTGGGGACCCATGGCTGGACTCACGGTGTGCTGGACTCACGGTGCTCTCTGCTGCTGCTTCCCCAGGCTCCTGTCTTCAGTGGGCCCTGCCCGAGCAGAAGCCCAGAAGCTGCCCACTGAGCACAGCAGGACATATCCTGATTCTGCCAGATGCTAGCGAAGGCACAGGCCAACCCCTTCTATGAGCCTAATTAGCCTCTTTTTTTTTCCTCGCTAAAAGAAATTGTTTCATGGCTATATTTGTCCTTATTTGGGAGCTGCCACCAGGCCTCAGCCAAATCCCAAAGCTCACACTTGACAGGAAACAACCCCTTAAACAGCCTCCCCAGGAACAGTGCAGTATCTGCTGCCAAGAACGCTTTGCCACGCTGACCTGGGAACACTGGGCCCGGGGCCTGCTTCCCTGGGGTGTCCTCCGAGTGTGCCGGGGAGCAGAGCCAATCGCAGCAGTGCTGTTCCTGTGCAGGTGGCCAGCCAGGGATAGTCCTGTGCCAGGTGGGTCCCTGCCCAAAGACCAGGTTGCAGAAGGCCCCTGGGCTCAGCAGTCGGCTGTTGAGGAAAGCCCTGGGTCATAGGATGAGGAGACATCTTAGGCTAAGGTCATGTGATACCATCAGTTAAACAGCCCTCTGAGTGATTAGCCTCTTTAAGGGCAAATTAACATATTTTCTGTGTTTTATACCTTCAGCTTGGAACTTGGTGTAAAGAGGGACTTGAGAGTAAGTGTGGAATAGAAAATGATGCTGGCTAAAGCCTCACATCAGTTTTCAAAATGGAAAGGAGTTTGCTCTTATTTTAAAGTTGATGGTGATAACAGCCATGGGCATTTGTTGGCTGCTCTGCACAGAACAGCTAAAACTGAGGCCGAGAGAGGTGAGCTCTCTGTCCTAAGTAGTGTAGTAGGTCCTGGGTAGAATCCAGAAGGGGCCCTCCTGCCTGCTTTTCTTGGTTCTCAGTGATGACTTCCTGTGTATCACTTACCTCTCTAAGTCAGTGTCTCACAGCGTTTATTACCCCATCAGGTGCTCTCCTGAGGGTTGCTGAGGTAGAGTATGGAGAGGAGAAGGAAAAAGAAGTACAGAAAAATGAGGAAATGGCCCTGTCTAAAAAAAAAAAAAAAAAACTTCTGTTCAACATGAATTCACAAGTGAGAAGTCCTTATTTCAGATCAAGAATGGGAGACCTGGGGGTGAGGAAGAGTCAGGACCAGTATGGACTGTGTAGTACTTGGCTGACTCGTGGGCGCCAGAGTCCCCAGTCACACCTCGTTCACATCCTCGCCCCCCTGCACATGCGCTGCCTCCTGACTGGGCTTCTTCAAGAAAGAGAGTGCAGCGCCTGCATCAAGTCAGGGAGGTCCCACCTTGAGATCTCTGCATTGGGAAAAGCTGCACTTATGGACTGAAATCTCTTCTTTCCCAACTATTTGTAATTTTTTTTCCTCCTCTAGTCATATAAAACTCTCTTTAAGGTGTTGCTAATTAGTTCTGTTGCTGAAATGGCCTGTACTGATACAGAAATAGAAATTTCAGCTTGCTTAGGGAGCAGGTGAATGGCCCTAAGTCAGACTCTAGTGGCCTTGGAATGTTTCTAATCCCCTGGTTTTAATCCTTTTCCTCAGACACAGGATGAGAGAATGGCTGAGCGGGCGGGGCAACAGGCAGCCACAAGCAGAGTAGCCCTCTTTGATCTGGCTCACTCTGTAATTGGGGTTCTACTGTAAAAAACAGATTTTTAAAACACTGATCAAATCCAGCTCTGATTTTTTTTTTCAATCTGAGAGGGATAAAAATGACTATTGAGGGTCCAGGAAACGTAAAAAGCAGGCATTTTGCTAAACTCTTAATACCCAGTAAAGGATTTGTCCCTCAAGAGGGCCACTTAACTGCTCTGTTTCATACCCAGTGAGCGTCTTAGAGATGTGTGCAGGGGCCTGGCCCCAAGGAGTGGGTGGCTTTCATCAGCAGAGAACGCAGACCCTGCTCCCTGTAGGGACCCAGGAAGCAAACGACTGGAGTCTAGACCTCGTTGACTCTGGGTATGTGCCGTTAGGCACATCACTTAATATCAGCCATCTCAGTTCCCTCAGTGTAAGACGGAGAGAATGCCCCGACCTATGCCCACTTTAAGGGCATGAGTGTTGTTAGCTTGAACTTCGCATACTCTTCAAACACAAGGCATGTGGTGTCTTCCTCAGTCACACATATAAATTATATTTAGTTTCATCTTTGTTCTATAAAGGGTGATATTTCTTATGTTAAAAGGTCCTTGTATTTAATAGACTCTTCCTTGGTTTGATTTTTCTGATTTATGGATCAGTTATTGACCAGAGAGGGCAGACCTGTCCTGGTGTTTGTTCTCTTGCTGTTACAAGTAATTAAGCACCTTTGAGTGTGCGTGAGTAATTGAACTAATGTTGTCCAGTGCCTAAGAACTTGTACTTGCCAGTGCTGAACTTCCCCTGCTGAGATGTATATGGAAGTTGTCTAGAAAATAATTGCAAAGCATTTTGTCAATTTAATATGTCGTTTGTAATTGTGCCAAAGGCTTCCTAGGCATATCTTAAAAAAAAAAAAAAATCAACCTAATTTCTTCTTTCTGAGTTTCCTCAAAACCAGAGTTGGAGGAGTTCCCACTGGACCAGCAGGTATTGCTGACCCACTGGAACCATGCAGGGCAGGCTTGCCAAGTCCTTTGTTATTCTGTGAGCAGCCAGGCTCCAAATCCTTCCTAGTTAAGGCACACCTAGACCACTGGTGCCATTAGCCAAATGTTCTCTGATACTGACCAGCAGAGGAGAGGCTCCCAGGGCACCCAGAGGGATAGCTGAAGGCTCTCTCTGCAAGGCGGCTTGCTCCGTTCGTCAGAACCACAGAGCTTTGAGTTGCTGCCTGCTGCCCCTGGGGCTCTGCATCTCTGCAGGAGCCACAGACCTGCCTCGATGACAGTCTGGAAAAGAGAGTACAGCGATACCTCTTTCTAATGAATAGTGGTGACTGAAGGTACTATTTTATTAAAGGATTAACTAAATTTAAATCGCAGAAAGTTCTTCTCCCCACCCCCACCTCCAAAGTATGTTTCAGTCGGGGGACAAGGGTGAGCAGTAGGAATCTCTGCCCCCGTACACAGTAGAGTTAGCCAACAGACTGAGTCTGCGGTTCGGGGCTGTTGTGGTGAAAGTAAGTGCAGGGATGGAGTGTACCAGGAAGGCTGTGGCGTTTAGCAGCAATGGTGGAGTCTCCCTTTACATTCAGCAGTGATAAGCCGCAAGGTGGCAAATGCCCTGTTTGGACTCCACAGGGAAGGGGCCACAGAGCGTGCAGAGGGATGAGGTGGTGGCAGCGAAAGACAGGGCAGGCACCCTGGCCCGTGAGTCATGATGCCCGCGTCGCCATCCCCTCTCTACACTGGCGATGCTCCCCTCCTCTGAGCCGCACGTGCTGTGGAAATCTTATCACACACGTGCTCCTAAAATATGTCCCCCGCTAGGGCCTTACCTATAATCTAGGGCCTCTCTTGTGAGTTTGGGAACTCTTGGTATTACTGCCCAGATGTTGCTTCATATTCCACCTCTAGCTCCTTTCCAAACAACCCTTTTCCCATTCATGTTTTCAGCAAAGTACAACGTGCATATAGTAAAGCATACAGACCTTAGGTGTATAGCCCACTGAAGCTTTTATCGGTACCTGTGTAACCACCATCTAGGTCAAGACAACCCATTGTCAGCACCCACAGATCTTCCTCCTGCACCCTCCCAGTCAACGCACTGCTTCTTCCTCAAAAGCACACCTCTCTTCTAACTTTTATCTCAAGTTTTGGAACCTTTTATAAAGAGCATCGTACATTATAAATAGTTTTGTGTCTAGCTTTTGTTGAACATCAGTGTCTGAAAAGTTCACCCCTGTTGTGGCCGAGAGAAGCAGTGTGCTCTTCCGCATTCTTTGTGGCGTGCTGTACAGTACTGTAGGATGTGAACATATCCATTCTGTTTTTATTGGTGTTCAGATTGTTCCTGTGTGTGGCTTTTGTGGATAATGCTGCTGTGAACGCCCTGTTTGTCTTTCATGTGCACTTTCAGTCATTTATTCCTGGATCTGCACCTGAGTGGGATACCTGCATCAAAGGGTACATGTGTATTTCACTCCCTAGAAACTTGCCGAACAGGTTTCCAGAGGTGCACTTCATCTTCCATTCCCACCAGCAGTGAAAATCCTAGTTATTTTACATTGTCATCAAAACCTGATATTGTTATTCTGTTGCTATTATTTTTCTTAGCCGTTCTGGTGAGAGTCTAATGGTGCCTTATTTTGTGTGCCTGTAGGTTTGTGTGTGCAACTTTTTATTCTGGAGAATTTCAGACAAACTCAGAATAGTACAATGACACCCCATGTACCCCACTGTCCAGATCTACACACCATCCATCCCTGGCCAGCCCCACCCTATCTTCATGACATCCACTTGCTCCCCTCTCATATTATTTTGAAGTAAATCCCAGAATTTTTGTAATTTCATCTGTAAGTAAAGAATACTTTACAGATAAGAACTTTAAAAAACATAAACACAGGACTAGTACACCTAGAAAATTTAGCCATACTTCTTTAATATCATCAGCTATCTAGTCAGTATTCAAGTTTTCAGTTATCTTAATAATATCAATTGTTTTTCATATTTTTCTTTTGAGGCAAGATACAAATTAAAATGTGCCTGCATGTGGCAGTCAGGTCATATGTCTCTTAAGTCTCTTTTAATCTATAGGCTCCCCTTTTGTCTTTTTCTTTCTGAAATTTACCTACTGAAGAAGCTGGACTGTTTGTCCTGTAGTTTCCCACATCTGGATTTTACCAGCTGCATACCCCAAGTGCCATCTAGCTTCCTCCTCCCCGCTCCGTGTTTTCCTGTAAATTGATGGGGGGTTCCGGAAGCGTGGTCAGGTTCTGGGTGGGTTTGTCAGCTGGGTATTGGCCCCCTCACCCCGCTTTACTGTCTCCCCGAAAGCTGCACCAGAGTCAGCTGGAGCTGCAGGAGGTGCGGCTCTCCTACCGGCAGCTGCAGGTGAAGGTGGAGGAGCTGACTGAAGAGAGGAGCCTGCAGAGCTCCGCCGCCACCAGCGCATCCCTGCTGTCAGAGATAGAGCAGAGCATGGAGGCCGAGGAGCTGGAGCAGGAGAGAGAGCAGGTGCTGGCGTGCCCCCGGCCCTCCCGCTCACCCCACACCTGGGTTGCCGTGGTCTGCACATGTGCGAGCCCCTCGGCCTGCTGGCTGGAGATGTCCTGAGGCAGCCTCTTAGGAAATGCTTGTTAACTAATCAGCCTCAGAACTCTGGTATTGACAGGGTTCTGGAACATTCGTGATCCACCTAATCGGCTTCTTTTCATATTACCTATAACTACTCATTCCCCTAATTATATGAGGACTTCCTCCAAAAGTAACTGCCTATATCAAGAAGTACTTTATGTGCAACTGGGAGGGACCTGAGGGCAGAGGATATAAGAACCGGAAGTCTGTGCAGTTGTGGGGGAGAAGGGAATGGCTACCCACTCCAGTGTTCTTGCCTGGAGAATCCCATGGACAGAGGAGCCTGGCAGGCTACAGTCTGCAAAGTCGCAGAGTTGGACACGACTGAGCAACTAAGCACATGCAATTGTACGGGGCCCAGAATAAGTATATGTTTCTTGGGACAAGTAATTAAAAAACAAAACACTTACTAGAACTAGATTCTCGGATTCGTATACTAGAAACAGACGGCCGCTGGCCATCTTCCCTGGAGCCCCTAACCGGAATAACTCTTTGCCGGCAGCTGAGACTGCAGCTCTGGGAAGCCTATTGCCAGGTCCGCTATCTCTGCTCACACCTGCGCGGAAACGACAGCGCTGACTCGGCCGTCTCTACAGACTCCTCGATGGACGAGTCTTCAGAGACATCGTCGGCCAAGGACGTGCCAGCCGGCAGCTTGCGCACTGCCCTGAGCGAGCTCAAGAGACTGATCCAGAGCATCGTGGATGGTATGGAGCCCACGGTAAGAGGCTGCACTGAGCACTCTGGGGTCCGCAGGGCCTGGAGGCTGAAATCAAGTCCAGAGGGTGAGGTTGGCCCTGGAACCCGGCACCTAATAAAGCCTGCAAGAATGCCTTCTGAGCCCTTGGTGGAGCGCACTTCCCACAGGGGAGCAGGCACAGGGTCTGATCAACCCCCAGAGTCCCTCCCTGCAGGCCCAGGGTGCGGATGAGGCCTCGGGGCCTCAAGTGTGAGCGCTTTCCCGGGAGGCTGTGAACGTAGTAATTTGGATCCTGGTAAAAACTACAAGTTGTTCTGTTGCCCACTGGTCCTGGTGGTAGAGGTAACTGTGAATAGGCAAACTTAAAAGATCTGAGCTAGACGTGAGCACAGAAAGTTGAGACGGTCAACAGCCGGGCCCTTTAGAATTCCAGACGTGGCCCCTCTGGTGCAGAAGAGGAGCCATGGGCAGACAGGCCTTTCTTCCAGCTTCATGGCAGATTCCTGCCAGACTCCCCCTCCATTTACACCCACAGCTTGCAGGCTCTTGTTTCTTGACAGGTTCCTCCTCCTGCAGGATGGCTGTGTCTCTCCCCATATTGGGTGGAGCTAGGTGAAAGGGTGGCTGTCCTGCCGAGATGGTTCGTGGGGCACACTGTAGTGCGGAGGCCCGGCTAGCGGGAGAGCGAGCTGGCACAGGGAGGCATGCTCTTGGCGTGCAGTTTTCCTTCTCCAAAGCCTGAAACAAAACAAACTTCTAGTTATTGTCTGCACATTGACACTGAGCACAACAGCCTCTCTTCTCTAACCTTCTGTTTCTTCCTTCTGCTTCTCTTTTTGCCTCCCATCCCCCCTACCTTGCTCTTCCCCAAACTGAACTGTCTCCCCACTCCCCTCCCATCTTTATCTCTCCCACTAACCATCTCCCCACTCCCTTCCACTCTCACCGCCTCTCTGCTTGGCCGGCTGACTCTTCTGCTGTCAGAGCGCCCGGAGAATTGACGATGACTCCTTAGAAGAACAGATAAGGCAGACCAGTGAGGATTCGAGAGCCCTGAGGGAACTCATGGAGGGGGAGAGGGGTAAACTGAGGCAAAGCCTGGAAGAGCTGCAGCGGCTGCACAGTCAGGTGAGCACCCCATCCACAGCCCAGTGCAGGATGTGCAGGGGCTCCTGCTCCTGGGACCCCCGTGAGTCCCCCTCTCCATGTCTCTCTGAGAAGGGCTCTCTTCTGATGGACGGACCCTCAGGGGTAGTGACCTGAAGCTGAGGTGAGCTGGGTGTCTTCAAGAGAAGTCAGTCCTCAGGTTTAGACCGCAGTGAAATCGTTAGGAATGAGAAGAGCCGAGGAACTTCCCTGGTGGTGCAATAGCTAAGACTCTATGCACCAGTGCAAGGGGCCTGGGTTTGCTCCCTGGTCAGGGAGCTAGATCCCGTATGCCACAACTAACAAGATCCCGCTACAACTGAGATAGCCCTCCATTTCCTCCAGGACTCCCGGCCCTCTACAGAGCCTGAATAGCCGGGTAGACTCTGATAGTTAGAGTGCCACAGCTCCCAAGACACGTTTAGATGTTTGTCCAGCAGCTTCTATGCAGGAAGTTTGCAAACCATGGGACAGTTGATCCCTTGAGGGCCTGAGCTCTCTTTATGAGTGCTGTCACCTCTGCCAGCCTGTTTTTCAGCTTTCGAGGCACTTACTGCTGCTCTTGCTGTTCCCTTCCTGTTTGATCATGATCTCATCTCTTGAGAACACTGGAGAAGGACATCTGTATTCTCATCTGAAAAGTTTTAAAGGGCTTAGGAGCGACCCCACCCACAAAAGAGCTTCTAAAATCTACCTAGGAGATAAATAAAAGCTCTTCCTTTTGACTGGAGTCCTGTATGGAGGTTCTGTCCCATTTGCGGGGGACACCAGACAGGTACCCCTTTAAACCCCACCCCCTTCTTTCCTTGTCCAAAGTTAGTCCTCCCTTCCTGCTACAGGAAAAAGTTGCTGAAAGATGGAATTTAAGCTGGGCTTTCACTTTATTCAGTATTTCTTAAATGTAAAGGAACTTGGAGAAATAAACTTCTGCCTTCAGGTTGTACTCATTAGACTTCCTGGTATTATTCTCTAGGAAGATACTGGGAGACAAGCTATCGCCGCTCTCTTCTTTTTGTGAGGGACCAGATAAGAAGGGCAGAAGGATGCTACTAAAAGCTGTATCTTGTTTCTGACCAAGCCCTGGGGAGTAGGTTTGGGCAGCCAGAAACACTCTTGTGCCTCAAACCTAAAACCCTCTGGTGGTCATTTATTTGGCCAGAGGGTTTGGCAGCAGGAGGGATCATACCTTCCAAATGAGAAGAATAAAATGCAAAAGAAAGTGGGCCTTAAAGTTATTTGGATTAGTAAAAGCCACTTTGTTGCTCCTAGAAGCCCGAGAGGGCATTATTTGACCCAGAAACATAAGGTAGAGGTTGCTGAAAGTCTACTATGGAACAATCAATATTTAGGAAGCCATCTCTACCAGAGAATTTTCCTTAAAAGTTCAACTGAGAATTGATTTAGGGTCAATTCCTATGGATTCCCTTTCAAAAAAAAAACCCATCAAGCAGATGGTTACATTCAGTCGCCCATAAGATACAGAGTTGGGCCTCTGCCAGGGCTCATGGGTCCTCACAGGCTCAGTCAGAGCAGCAGACCTCTCAGCCAAGTTGCGTCATCCAGGAGCGTCCCAGGGAGGACTCCCAGGGCAGCGGGTGGCGCAGGGGGAGTGGCCGGGGCCGTAGAAATGGCAGCCGTCAGGGCAGGCAGGGGTGCCTCCTGCAGTTAACCCAGCACGTGCCTGTGCTCCGAGACCCTGAGAGGCTCAGGTGGATGTCAGATGAAGGGAGTCAGACCAGCTTCGTACCCTTTGGGGAGCCCGGCTCAGACAGGTAGCGTGGGACTGAGGTCGGGGCCTCACCAACGGATGGTCCCACCTCCACTCCTACTGTTTTCCTGCCTGGTGTTCTCTTCTCTCCTGGAAACGAGGCCAGAGGTAAAAGGTGTGTGGGACCTTGATGGTGAAGTGCCCACAGTTCCCCACCCCTCAGAAGCCTACCCACATTCTAGAAAGAGAGCCCAGGTTTAATCAATCATCGCCTGTTGGAGGCAAGGCCATCGCCAGACCTGCAGGCTTGCTCCTGCCCTTGCTGGCTGCGCCCGCCCCCTCCGGCCCCATCCCTGCAGCTCCCCAGGGAAGGCTGCCCGTGGTTCTGGAGCTGCCGCCCGGAGGCAGGAGGACCTGCCGGGCAGCATGACAAGCGGTTCTCCCAGGCAGTACCCCAGGTCCTGGGAGGCTCCATAAGAGAAACAGTCCCACCCCATCGTTTCCTCCTTTATGCTTGACTGAAGCACATGCCAGTTACTCCAGGGACGTGAACACTGGGGAGCGTGAACCAGGAGCAGGTGAGGCTCTCACTGATGAGGTCTGGGTACCCCACTTCTGAAATCTCAGCACGTTCTGTCTCCTCCATCCTCCCAGCCACTGTCCCCCTCAGAACTTCATTCTTTCACACCTTGCCTTTGGTCATCACTTCCCCAGCCACTCACCCTTCAGATCGTCTGGAGTGATCTTCTGAAGCACAACTTGAAGGTGGGACCACCCCTTGCAATATTCTCAAACCATCATGGCCCCACAGTCTGGCTGCATCCCACCATCCAGCCTCTGCTCCTATTGTTTCTCTTTCACCGCCTCTGCTTTAGCATAATTGAACGTAGGTTCCAGATGGGCATGGCACGGGCTCCCCTTGCGTTCCCACAGCTGGGTCTTTTCTCCCAGTATTTCTCTCTCCATGGAAGACTCCCCTGCACACACAGCCCTCTTCATTCTTCATGTTCCTGATCAGGTTTCAATTCCTCCTCGAAACTCTCTTGCCTCCCTTGCTCAGGGAGCCCCCGGCCCTGCTTCATCATGGTTACCCTCCCTTCTCACCTTCCCCATCCAGCCTTAGTGGGCCGCCTGCATGGATAGGCTCCAGGGCGGGCACGCCTCTCTATCTTGAAGTGTTTAGTGCGTGCAGTGCCTTACCTAGAGCAGGCACTCAAATGATTGTCAGCCCTGGATGTATGACCTCAGGATGTTTCCTTTGAAGCTGCTCAATTTCAAGGACACCCACCTTAATGGGGAAGAGTGGATTTAGGGGTGGCTGTAACCTAAGTCAGCAGATAAACCAGCTATTAACTGGAAGGTCCTCCATGGTGGGGAGAGAAGGGGTGGCGCTTACACTCTGAGCTGGGCCCTTTGATGCTATTTATTTCATTTGATCCTCACAACAACTTGATGGCGGGGAATAGTTCCTTTTATTCCTGCTTTTTATCAAATTCACGTGCACCTCAGGGTAAATCCTTTGTCACTCCTAAGCTGGCAGTCTCTACCTTGGTCAGGTTTTCCAGGCCACAGCAAAAAGTTCTTTTTTTTTTTTTTTTCCACAGCAAAAAGTTCTTATAGAGTTTTATCTGGAGACTATGACACGTTGGCATTTCCTGCCTAGCATGTAGTTTTATCTATTGCCGACTCAGCTGGCAGAACACCTGCCTGGCTCGAGGCCATGTCAGGGCTCATTTGGTCTGAGGAGGGCTGGCTGTCGCTGCCAGGTGCTTTCTGGGTCTTGGGTTCTGGCTCACCAGGCTGCAGAACCTGCTAAGAATAGGGTGAGGCTGGGCTTCTCACCTGATGCCTTGTCTGCCTCAGAGCTCACTGCACCTGCATGCCCCGGCCTCTGCGGATGCCCAGCACCCTGAGGCCTATCACTAGAGCTGTCCCCATCATGGACGCACAGAGCACCAGGCCCTGATATTCCCTCCCACGCACCTGAGAGTGCAAAGTCCACTGCATATAGTGACAAGTTGTCCCATATCCCTCGTCACTGGTGTGTGTCCTCTGGTGTGCTCCTGAGTGGCTGCTACCCCAGGAGCTGGCACCTCTACTGTCTCAGTTTATAGAGCCCAAGTTATGTCAAGAGAAGCTTGATCCTCAGCCTTAGTCCTGGGGCCTTGCTCAGCTTCACTGTCAAGGTGATCAGATCTAGGCCTCAAAGAGCAGACAGGTGATGTCTTTGCCTTTGTGGGAGGGACAGATCCACATGGATGGATCCTTCCTTGGAAGAATGTCAAAGGCATGTGTAATAGTTAATAAGAGGGCAGGGTCAGGCGTCCTGACTCCAGTCTGATCCTATCGACTGTGAGAAGGAGGGTTCCCCGCCTTCCATTCATTCAACAAATATTTATTGAAAGCTCTATCAGCCGGGGTTTCTGGTTGCAGACAACTGGAACTCACTCTGCTTAACTTGAGCAGAAAAATAATATACTGGAATTAAATCTGAAGCGTCACAGAATCAATAGGCAGACTGGAGAACTGAGCTCCAAAACAGGAAGGAGCCATGGGAAGTGGGGTGGCAAAACCATTTGCTGTCCTTGGAGTGATCTCCCACTGGCCAGGGGCTTTGCTGTACTCCCGAGAGCTGCAGCCCCAGGTAGGGGCCCAGGTACCTAGGAAAGGTCTCTTCCTTTGGCATCCTTAGTGGGTGGGCATGCTCTGCCTCCTGCTGAGGCTCATGCAACTAGGGATGCCCCAGATGGGAAGGAATTCTGGGTGCTTGACAAGCCCCCAAATGACAACCGTCCACTGCACAGGCACTTGGGGATTAAGCATTGTTTCTGGTCAGGCTCTGAGACTCACA
>SJYW01041859.1:58474-80022 GCA_006410735.1 Raphicerus campestris | reverse complement strand
GGGGGCTCCCTGAGCAAGGGAGGCAAGAGAGTTTCGAGGAGGAATTGAAACCTGATCAGGAACATGAAGAATGAAGAGGGCTGTGTGTGCAGGGGAGTCTTCCATGGAGAGAGAAATACTGGGAGAAAAGACCCAGCTGTGGGAACGCAAGGGGAGCCCGTGCCATGCCCATCTGGAACCTACGTTCAATTATGCTAAAGCAGAGGCGGTGAAAGAGAAACAATAGGAGCAGAGGCTGGATGGTGGGATGCAGCCAGACTGTGGGGCCATGATGGTTTGAGAATATTGCAAGGGGTGGTCCCACCTTCAAGTTGTGCTTCAGAAGATCACTCCAGACGATCTGAAGGGTGAGTGGCTGGGGAAGTGATGACCAAAGGCAAGGTGTGAAAGAATGAAGTTCTGAGGGGGACAGTGGCTGGGAGGATGGAGGAGACAGAACGTGCTGAGATTTCAGAAGTGGGGTACCCAGACCTCATCAGTGAGAGCCTCACCTGCTCCTGGTTCACGCTCCCCAGTGTTCACGTCCCTGGAGTAACTGGCATGTGCTTCAGTCAAGCATAAAGGAGGAAACGATGGGGTGGGACTGTTTCTCTTATGGAGCCTCCCAGGACCTGGGGTACTGCCTGGGAGAACCGCTTGTCATGCTGCCCGGCAGGTCCTCCTGCCTCCGGGCGGCAGCTCCAGAACCACGGGCAGCCTTCCCTGGGGAGCTGCAGGGATGGGGCCGGAGGGGGCGGGCGCAGCCAGCAAGGGCAGGAGCAAGCCTGCAGGTCTGGCGATGGCCTTGCCTCCAACAGGCGATGATTGATTAAACCTGGGCTCTCTTTCTAGAATGTGGGTAGGCTTCTGAGGGGTGGGGAACTGTGGGCACTTCACCATCAAGGTCCCACACACCTTTTACCTCTGGCCTCGTTTCCAGGAGAGAAGAGAACACCAGGCAGGAAAACAGTAGGAGTGGAGGTGGGACCATCCGTTGGTGAGGCCCAGACCTCAGTCCCACGCTACCTGTCTGAGCCGGGCTCCCCAAAGGGTACGAAGCTGGTCTGACTCCCTTCATCTGACATCCACCTGAGCCTCTCAGGGTCTCGGAGCACAGGCACGTGCTGGGCTAACTGCAGGAGGCACCCCTGCCTGCCCTGACGGCTGCCATTTCTACGGCCCCGGCCACTCCCCCTGCGCCACCCGCTGCCCTGGGAGTCCTCCCTGGGACGCTCCTGGATGACGCAACTTGGCTGAGAGGTCTGCTGCTCTGACTGAGCCTGTGAGGACCCATGAGCCCTGGCAGAGGCCCAACTCTGTATCTTATGGGCGACTGAATGTAACCATCTGCTTGATGGGTTTTTTTTTTGAAAGGGAATCCATAGGAATTGACCCTAAATCAATTCTCAGTTGAACTTTTAAGGAAAATTCTCTGGTAGNACACACAGCCCTCTTCATTCTTCATGTTCCTGATCAGGTTTCAATTCCTCCTTGAAACTCTCTTGCCTCCCTTGCTCAGGGAGCCCCCAGCCCTGCTTCATCATGGTTACCCTCCCTTCTCACCTTCCCCATCCAGCCTTAGTGGGCCGCCTGCATGGATAGGCTCCAGGGCGGGCACGCCTCTCTATCTTGAAGTGTTTAGTGCGTGCAGTGCCTTACCTAGAGCAGGCACTCAAATGATTGTCAGCCCTGGATGTATGACCTCAGGATGTTTCCTTTGAAGCTGCTCAATTTCAAGGACACCCACCTTAATGGGGAAGAGTGGATTTAGGGGTGGCTGTAACCTAAGTCAGCAGATAAACCAGCTATTAACTGGAAGGTCCTCCATGGTGGGGAGAGAAGGGGTGGCGCTTACACTCTGAGCTGGGCCCTTTGATGCTATTTATTTCATTTGATCCTCACAACAACTTGATGGCGGGGAATAGTTCCTTTTATTCCTGCTTTTTATCAAATTCACGTGCACCTCAGGGTAAATCCTTTGTCACTCCTAAGCTGGCAGTCTCTACCTTGGTCAGGTTTTCCAGGCCACAGCAAAAAGTTCTTTTTTTTTTTTTTTTCCACAGCAAAAAGTTCTTATAGAGTTTTATCTGGAGACTATGACACGTTGGCATTTCCTGCCTAGCATGTAGTTTTATCTATTGCCGACTCAGCTGGCAGAACACCTGCCTGGCTCGAGGCCATGTCAGGGCTCATTTGGTCTGAGGAGGGCTGGCTGTCGCTGCCAGGTGCTTTCTGGGTCTTGGGTTCTGGCTCACCAGGCTGCAGAACCTGCTAAGAATAGGGTGAGGCTGGGCTTCTCACCTGATGCCTTGTCTGCCTCAGAGCTCACTGCACCTGCATGCCCCGGCCTCTGCGGATGCCCAGCACCCTGAGGCCTATCACTAGAGCTGTCCCCATCATGGACGCACAGAGCACCAGGCCCTGATATTCCCTCCCACGCACCTGAGAGTGCAAAGTCCACTGCATATAGTGACAAGTTGTCCCATATCCCTCGTCACTGGTGTGTGTCCTCTGGTGTGCTCCTGAGTGGCTGCTACCCCAGGAGCTGGCACCTCTACTGTCTCAGTTTATAGAGCCCAAGTTATGTCAAGAGAAGCTTGATCCTCAGCCTTAGTCCTGGGGCCTTGCTCAGCTTCACTGTCAAGGTGATCAGATCTAGGCCTCAAAGAGCAGACAGGTGATGTCTTTGCCTTTGTGGGAGGGACAGATCCACATGGATGGATCCTTCCTTGGAAGAATGTCAAAGGCATGTGTAATAGTTAATAAGAGGGCAGGGTCAGGCGTCCTGACTCCAGTCTGATCCTATCGACTGTGAGAAGGAGGGTTCCCCGCCTTCCATTCATTCAACAAATATTTATTGAAAGCTCTATCAGCCGGGGTTTCTGGTTGCAGACAACTGGAACTCACTCTGCTTAACTTGAGCAGAAAAATAATATACTGGAATTAAATCTGAAGCGTCACAGAATCAATAGGCAGACTGGAGAACTGAGCTCCAAAACAGGAAGGAGCCATGGGAAGTGGGGTGGCAAAACCATTTGCTGTCCTTGGAGTGATCTCCCACTGGCCAGGGGCTTTGCTGTACTCCCGAGAGCTGCAGCCCCAGGTAGGGGCCCAGGTACCTAGGAAAGGTCTCTTCCTTTGGCATCCTTAGTGGGTGGGCATGCTCTGCCTCCTGCTGAGGCTCATGCAACTAGGGATGCCCCAGATGGGAAGGAATTCTGGGTGCTTGACAAGCCCCCAAATGACAACCGTCCACTGCACAGACACTTGGGGATTAAGCATTGTTTCTGGTCAGGCTCTGAGACTCACAAATGGATAGGACATGCTTCTCGCCACGGCAGAGCACGAGGTGTGTGAGAGGTGGCTGTGTACAGAGGGTGGGGTAAACTCTGGTCAGCGAGGGAGCCACCAGGAGGGGCGCCTCACCACCGAAGGTTGACTTCCTGTGAGTAGACTCTGATGCCATTCACAGAGGCATGGACCGTAGAGAAGGTAAGAGGCTTGAAGTGAAAGGTGACGATGTTTTTTTGCCTAAATTCCCTGTGGCCTGGACCTGGGGAGCTGAAGGAAGAAGATAGGAAA
Organism: Raphicerus campestris; assembly: GCA_006410735.1. Lineage (NCBI taxonomy): Eukaryota > Metazoa > Chordata > Mammalia > Artiodactyla > Bovidae > Raphicerus > Raphicerus campestris. Next base: position 76,461 of record SJYW01041859.1, on the reverse strand, counting down.
GCCAGGCTGTGTCTAGTGCTGTCACAGAAATGGGAACCAGGTCCCAGGCTCGGGCCAGCCTGAGCCCATGTGGGGCACAGGGCAGCGTCCACGTCGAGTGGAACATGACTGGAAACAAAACTCGAGTCCTTATCCCCCTAAATGTGTTCCAGGGCCCTGGTGCGCATGTGGCCTTCAGTCAGCAGCTCCCAGAGAGTGCCTGCAGGTGAAGGAGGCGCCGTGGTGTGCGCAGGGGGACCAGGCCCCGTCTGCAGCTCAGGACTAAGCGCCCCCGTCCACCGAGCTCCAGCCGCGTGTGTGGGCCCCTCCCTCCTGGAGCAGGAAGTCACCAGTCCTCCCTGCATACAGGCCCTGAGCCTGCCTGGGGCTAATCTCTTCTCCCTCGGGATGGAGACACCCCAGGCCGGCAGCAGTCATGCGCATGTTCATCCCCTTCGTCTCCCATTAGGTGACACTGCTGAGTGTGGAGATGACTGCCCTGAAGGAAGAGAGAGACCGACTCAGAGTGACATCTGAGGACAAGGAGCCAGAGGAGCGGCTTCAGAAGGCCATCAGGGACCGAGACGAGGCCATTGCAAAGTGAGTGGGCACGACTTGTTTGACTGCAAGGATTAGTAACACGAGAATGTGCTCAGTCTTTAGGTGTTATATCATACAGAAGAACATAAAACTCAGAGTTTCCCTGCTACTCGGGAATTTCTCACTCCCCATCCCATTCTTCCCAGACAGACACTACTGTTAGAAGTCGGGTATGCATTTTTTGCAGATTTTTTACATATGTGTATGCAGGTGTATATGCAATACAGTTTTTATGGACTTAAAAAAAAATCAGTGAGATGATGCTCTCTGCATGGGTTTTCTGTTTATTTTCACTTGTATCTCAGCATTCCAGTTTCACTATGCGTGCTCAGCTGCTTCAGTCGTGTACGACTCTTCAACCCCATAGACTGTAGCCCACCAGGTTCCTCTGTCCGTGGAATGCTCCAGGCAAGAATACTGGAGTGGGCCAATCTCACTTTATATACACACACACATAATTTTTGTTGTTGTTTTTGTTTTACTCTTCATCATAGACGTTTTCAAGCATAAATGAAAGTAGAAAACATAAGACGAGTTCCAACCTCCCTCCCTCTCAGTTTCAATGCTGATGAACAGCATGGCCAGTGTGGTTACATCTGTAGTTGTCCATTTCTTCCCCCACCCCTTCTGGACCATGTTAAGGTAGATGGCGAGACATATCATCTCATCCGTAAACATTTTCACAGAAATCTCTACCAGAGAAAGACTCTTTACTGTAAAACACACGCCAGAAATATCACACATGAAAAAACTTCAATTTCTTAATATCATCTAGTATCCAGTGTTCAAATTTCCCCAGTTGTCCCATAAATGTCTTTTCATACTTGATAAGAATCAGACGCCAAAGTCCACCATACTCTGTTAAGTTGTTATGTCCCAAAAGGTTGTAACTCTTCCCACTCTTTTTTTTTTCGATTTGCATTTATTTAAGAAACTGTCTCTTTTTAATTCATTGTTTTCCTACATTCTCAGTTTGACTGCATCCCCAGAGTGTCATTGAACATTTTTCTTTGTCCTTATTAATTTCTAGTAAACTGGGTCATTTTTAAATGATGTTTTGGGCTTTCTCTGGCAGAGAAGAAATGCATAAATGCATTCTTGTACATTCAAAATATTTGGCAGTACAAAGGCAAAGACCATATTTATTTCCCATNTCCATGGTGGGGAGAGAAGGGGTGGCGCTTACACTCTGAGCTGGGCCCTTTGATGCTATTTATTTCATTTGATCCTCACAACAACTTGATGGCGGGGAATAGTTCCTTTTATTCCTGCTTTTTATCAAATTCACGTGCACCTCAGGGTAAATCCTTTGTCACTCCTAAGCTGGCAGTCTCTACCTTGGTCAGGTTTTCCAGGCCACAGCAAAAAGTTCTTTTTTTTTTTTTTTTCCACAGCAAAAAGTTCTTATAGAGTTTTATCTGGAGACTATGACACGTTGGCATTTCCTGCCTAGCATGTAGTTTTATCTATTGCCGACTCAGCTGGCAGAACACCTGCCTGGCTCGAGGCCATGTCAGGGCTCATTTGGTCTGAGGAGGGCTGGCTGTCGCTGCCAGGTGCTTTCTGGGTCTTGGGTTCTGGCTCACCAGGCTGCAGAACCTGCTAAGAATAGGGTGAGGCTGGGCTTCTCACCTGATGCCTTGTCTGCCTCAGAGCTCACTGCACCTGCATGCCCCGGCCTCTGCGGATGCCCAGCACCCTGAGGCCTATCACTAGAGCTGTCCCCATCATGGACGCACAGAGCACCAGGCCCTGATATTCCCTCCCACGCACCTGAGAGTGCAAAGTCCACTGCATATAGTGACAAGTTGTCCCATATCCCTCGTCACTGGTGTGTGTCCTCTGGTGTGCTCCTGAGTGGCTGCTACCCCAGGAGCTGGCACCTCTACTGTCTCAGTTTATAGAGCCCAAGTTATGTCAAGAGAAGCTTGATCCTCAGCCTTAGTCCTGGGGCCTTGCTCAGCTTCACTGTCAAGGTGATCAGATCTAGGCCTCAAAGAGCAGACAGGTGATGTCTTTGCCTTTGTGGGAGGGACAGATCCACATGGATGGATCCTTCCTTGGAAGAATGTCAAAGGCATGTGTAATAGTTAATAAGAGGGCAGGGTCAGGCGTCCTGACTCCAGTCTGATCCTATCGACTTTGAGAAGGAGGGTTCCCCGCCTTCCATTCATTCAACAAATATTTATTGAAAGCTCTATCAGCCGGGGTTTCTGGTTGCAGACAACTGGAACTCACTCTGCTTAACTTGAGCAGAAAAATAATATACTGGAATTAAATCTGAAGCGTCACAGAATCAATAGGCAGACTGGAGAACTGAGCTCCAAAACAGGAAGGAGCCATGGGAAGTGGGGTGGCAAAACCATTTGCTGTCCTTGGAGTGATCTCCCACTGGCCAGGGGCTTTGCTGTACTCCCGAGAGCTGCAGCCCCAGGTAGGGGCCCAGGTACCTAGGAAAGGTCTCTTCCTTTGGCATCCTTAGTGGGTGGGCATGCTCTGCCTCCTGCTGAGGCTCATGCAACTAGGGATGCCCCAGATGGGAAGGAATTCTGGGTGCTTGACAAGCCCCCAAATGACAACCGTCCACTGCACAGGCACTTGGGGATTAAGCATTGTTTCTGGTCAGGCTCTGAGACTCACAAATGGATAGGACATGCTTCTCGCCACGGCAGAGCACGAGGTGTGTGAGAGGTGGCTGTGTACAGAGGGTGGGGTAAACTCTGGTCAGCGAGGGAGCCACCAGGAGGGGCGCCTCACCACCGAAGGTTGACTTCCTGTGAGTAGACTCTGATGCCATTCACAGAGGCATGGACCGTAGAGAAGGTAAGAGGCTTGAAGTGAAAGGTGACGATGTTTTTTTGCCTAAATTCCCTGTGGCCTGGACCTGGGGAGCTGAAGGAAGAAGATAGGAAAGCCAGGCTGTGTCTAGTGCTGTCACAGAAATGGGAACCAGGTCCCAGGCTCGGGCCAGCCTGAGCCCATGTGGGGCACAGGGCAGCGTCCACGTCGAGTGGAACATGACTGGAAACAAAACTCGAGTCCTTATCCCCCTAAATGTGTTCCAGGGCCCTGGTGCGCATGTGGCCTTCAGTCAGCAGCTCCCAGAGAGTGCCTGCAGGTGAAGGAGGCGCCGTGGTGTGCGCAGGGGGACCAGGCCCCGTCTGTAGCTCAGGACTAAGCGCCCCCGTCCACCGAGCTCCAGCCGCGTGTGTGGGCCCCTCCCTCCTGGAGCAGGAAGTCACCAGTCCTCCCTGCATACAGGCCCTGAGCCTGCCTGGGGCTAATCTCTTCTCCCTCGGGATGGAGACACCCCAGGCCGGCAGCAGTCATGCGCATGTTCATCCCCTTCGTCTCCCATTAGGTGACACTGCTGAGTGTGGAGATGACTGCCCTGAAGGAAGAGAGAGACCGACTCAGAGTGACATCTGAGGACAAGGAGCCAGAGGAGCGGCTTCAGAAGGCCATCAGGGACCGAGACGAGGCCATTGCAAAGTGAGTGGGCACGACTTGTTTGACTGCAAGGATTAGTAACACGAGAATGTGCTCAGTCTTTAGGTGTTATATCATACAGAAGAACATAAAACTCAGAGTTTCCCTGCTACTCGGGAATTTCTCACTCCCCATCCCATTCTTCCCAGACAGACACTACTGTTAGAAGTCGGGTATGCATTTTTTGCAGATTTTTTACATATGTGTATGCAGGTGTATATGCAATACAGTTTTTATGGACTTAAAAAAAAATCAGTGAGATGATGCTCTCTGCGTGGGTTTTCTGTTTATTTTCACTTGTATCTCAGCATTCCAGTTTCACTATGCGTGCTCAGCTGCTTCAGTCGTGTACGACTCTTCAACCCCATAGACTGTAGCCCACCAGGTTCCTCTGTCCGTGGAATGCTCCAGGCAAGAATACTGGAGTGGGCCAATCTCACTTTATATACACACACACATAATTTTTGTTGTTGTTTTTGTTTTACTCTTCATCATAGACGTTTTCAAGCATAAATGAAAGTAGAAAACATAAGACGAGTTCCAACCTCCCTCCCTCTCAGTTTCAATGCTGATGAACAGCATGGCCAGTGTGGTTACATCTGTAGTTGTCCATTTCTTCCCCCACCCCTTCTGGACCATGTTAAGGTAGATGGCGAGACATATCATCTCATCCGTAAACATTTTCACAGAAATCTCTACCAGAGAAAGACTCTTTATTGTAAAACACACGCCAGAAATATCACACATGAAAAAACTTCAATTTCTTAATATCATCTAGTATCCAGTGTTCAAATTTCCCCAGTTGTCCCATAAATGTCTTTTCATACTTGATAAGAATCAGACGCCAAAGTCCACCATACTCTGTTAAGTTGTTATGTCCCAAAAGGTTGTAACTCTTCCCACTCTTTTTTTTTTCATTTGCATTTATTTAAGAAACTGTCTCTTTTTAATTCATAGTTTTCCTACATTCTCAGTTTGACTGCATCCCCAGAGTGTCATTGAACATTTTTCTTTGTCCTTATTAATTTCTAGTAAACTGGGTCATTTTTAAATGATGTTTTGGGCTTTCTCTGGCAGAGAAGAAATGCATAAATGCATTCTTGTACATTCAAAATATTTGGCAGTACAAAGGCAAAGACCATATTTATTTCCCATTCTCCTGAAAATTATCTTTGTCACACATTCAATCTGTCCTGTTTATTGAGTTTAAGGAGATAAAGGGTACTAAAATTGTGTCTGCTTTGCGGGCTTTATAACACATTAATAACAACATTTGTGCATCGCTTTACTGCTTACAAAGCATCCTTTAATCCTCCTAGCCACAGCAAGAAGTAGAGCTTTTTAACCCCAATTTTACAAATGAGGGTGTTTCCTTAGTATCACAGCCAGTGCTGATCACTGGCCTTCACCTCAGTCTCAGGCTCCTTTCCCCTTACCTCAGGGCTACTTGGCAGAAAGCTAAAAGGAGCTTATTTAAAAGAATTTGTAAATAGACACTATTTGACATTTTTAAGAAGTAATATGACATTTTAATTTCTGACTTTAAAATTGCCCACCTCTTCCCCTTTTCATTTTCATATACCATTTTCCCCGCCCTTCTGTTCTCTTCAGTCATTTCCATCACTTCCATTTCAGTTTTACTTTTGGGTCCCCTTTTCTGTCTGGTCAGAATCTCCTATCAAGTTGTCTTCCAATTTCCAGTTCATTTTGGAATTATCCTCGGTGAGGATCACAAACCTACACTGTCTTTGCCATTCCTGATGGTTGTAGTTCAGCTCAGTTGTGTCCGACTCTTTGCGACCCCATGAACTGCAGCATACCAGGCCTCCCTGTCCATCACCAACTCCCAGAGTTCACTCAAACTCATGTCCCTCCAGTCGGTGATGCCATCCAACCATCTCATCCTCTGTCGTCCCCTTTTCCTCCCGCCCTCAATCTTTTCCAGCATGAGGGTCTTTTCTAGTGAGTCTGTTCTTCACATCAGGTGGCCAAAGTATTGGAGTTTCAGCTTCAACATCAGTCCTTCCAATGAATATTCAGGACTGATTTCCTTTAGGATGGACTGGTTAGCTCTCCTTGCAGTCCAAGGGACTCTCAAGAGTCTTCTCCAATGGATGTACTTAACTGAATACTTGAATTTTTGTTCAGTTGCTCAGTTGTGTCTGACTCTTTGCAATGCTGTAGACTGCAGCACGCCAGGCTTCCCTGTCCATCACCATCTCCCAGAGTTTGCTCAAACTCATGTCCATCAAGTCGGTGATGCCATCCAACCATCTCATTCTCTGTCGTCCCCTTCTCCTGCCCTCAGTCTTTCCCAGCATCAGGGTCTTTTCCAATGAGGTGGCTCTTCACATCAGGTGGCCAAAGTATTGGAGNACATTCTCAGTTTGACTGCATCCCCAGAGTGTCATTGAACATTTTTCTTTGCTCTTATTAATTTCTAGTAAACTGGGTCATTTTTAAATGATGTTTTGGGCTTTCTCTGGCAGAGAAGAAATGCATAAATGCATTCTTGTACATTCAAAATATTTGGCAGTACAAAGGCAAAGACCATATTTATTTCCCATCCTCCTGAAAACTATCTTTGTCACACATTCAATCTGTCCTGTTTATTGAGTTTAAGGAGATAAAGGGTACTAAAATTGTGTCTGCTTTGCGGGCTTTATAACACATTAATAACAACATTTGTGCATCGCTTTACTGCTTACAAAGCATCCTTTAATCCTCCTAGCCACAGCAAGAAGTAGAGCTTTTTAACCCCAATTTTACAAATGAGGGTGTTTCCTTAGTATCACAGCCAGTGCTGATCACTGGCCTTCACCTCAGTCTCAGGCTCCTTTCCCCTTACCTCAGGGCTACTTGGCAGAAAGCTAAAAGGAGCTTATTTAAAAGAATTTGTAAATAGACACTATTTGACATTTTTAAGAAGTAATATGACATTTTAATTTCTGACTTTAAAATTGCCCACATCTTCCCCTTTTCATTTTCATATACCATTTTCCCCGCCCTTCTGTTCTCTTCAGTCATTTCCATCACTTCCATTTCAGTTTTACTTTTGGGTCCCCTTTTCTGTCTGGTCAGAATCTCCTATCAAGTTGTCTTCCAATTTCCAGTTCATTTTGGAATTATCCTCGGTGAGGATCACAAACCTACACTGTCTTTGCCATTCCTGATGGTTGTTGTTCAGCTCAGTTGTGTCCGACTCTTTGCGACCCCATGAACTGCAGCATACCAGGCCTCCCTGTCCATCACCAACTCCCAGAGTTCACTCAAACTCATGTCCCTCCAGTCGGTGATGCCATCCAACCATCTCATCCTCTGTCGTCCCCTTTTCCTCCCGCCCTCAATCTTTTCCAGCATGAGGGTCTTTTCTAGTGAGTCTGTTCTTCACATCAGGTGGCCAAAGTATTGGAGTTTCAGCTTCAACATCAGTCCTTCCAATGAATATTCAGGACTGATTTCCTTTAGGATGGACTGGTTAGCTCTCCTTGCAGTCCAAGGGACTCTCAAGAGTCTTCTCCAATGGATGTACTTAACTGAATACTTGAATTTTTGTTCAGTTGCTCAGTTGTGTCTGACTCTTTGCAATGCTATAGACTGCAGCACGCCAGGCTTCCCTGTCCATCACCATCTCCCAGAGTTTGCTCAAACTCATGTCCATCAAGTCGGTGATGCCATCCAACCATCTCATTCTCTGTCGTCCCCTTCTCCTGCCCTCAGTCTTTCCCAGCATCAGGGTCTTTTCCAATGAGGTGGCTCTTCACATCAGGTGGCCAAAGTATTGGAGCTTCAGCATCAGTCCTTCCAAGGAATATTCAGGATTGATTTCCTTTAGGATTGACTGGTTTGATCTCCTTGCAGTCCAAGGGACTCTCAAGGGTCTTCTCCAACAACACAGTTCAAAAGCATCAATTCTTCGGCGCTTAGCTTTCTTCACAGTCCAACTCTCACATCCATACGACCACTGGAAAAACCATAGCCTTGACTAGACGGACCTTTGTTGGCAAAGTAATGTCTCTGCTTTTGAATATGCTATCTATGTTGCTCATAACTTTCCTTCCAAGGAGTAAGCATCTTTTAATTTCATGGCTGCAGTCACCATCTACAGTGATTTTGGAGCCCCCCAAAATAAAGTCTGTCACTGTTTCCGCATCTATTTCCCATGAAGTGATGGAACCAGATGGAAAAACCATAGCTTTGACTATATAGACCTTTGTCAGTAAAAGAATCTCTGCTTTTTAATATGCTGTCTAGGTTTGTCATCGCTTTTCTTCCAAGGAGCGAGAGTCTTTTAACTTCATGACTTCAGTCACCATCTGCAGTGATTTTAGAGCCCAAGAAAATTTAGTCTGTCACTGTTTCCATTGTTTTCCCAACTATTTGCCATGAAATGATGGGACCGGATGCCATAATCTTTGGTGTTTGAATGTTGAGTTTGAAGCCAGCTTTTTCACTCTTCTCTCTCACCTCATCAAGAGGCTCTTTAGTTCCTCTTCACTTTCTGCCATAAGGATGGTGTCATCAGCATATCCGAGGTTATTGATATTTCTCCCAGCAATCTTGATTCCAGCTTGTGCTTCATCCAGCCCAGCATCTCTCATGATGTACTCTGCATCCCACTCCAGTACTCTTGCCTGGAAACTCCCATGGATGGAGGAGCCTGGTAGGCTGGAGTCCATGGAGTCGCTGAGTCAGACATGACTGAGCAACTTGGCTTTCACTTTTCACTTTCATGCATTGGAGAAGGAAATGGCAACCCACTCCAGTGTTCTTGCCTGGAGAATCCCAGGGATGGCGGAGCCCGATGGGCCGCCATCTGTGGGGTCACACAGAGTCAGACACGACTGAAGCGATTTAGCAGCAGCAGCAGCACTCTGCATATAAGTTAAATAAGCAGGGTGACAATATACAGCCTTGATGTACTCCTTTCCTAATTTGGAACCAGTCCATGTCCGGTTCTAACTGTTGCTTCTTGACCTGCATACAGGTTTCACAGGAGGCAGGTAAGGTGGCCTGGTATTCCCATCTCTTGAAGAATTTTCCACAGGTTGCTGCTATCCATACAGTCAAAGGCTTTAGTGTAGTCAATGAAGCAGAAGTAGATGTTTTTCTGGAACTCTCTTGCTTTCTCTGTGATCCAACGGATGTTGGCAATTTTACTTCTGGTTCCTCTGACTTCTCTAAATCCAGCTTGAACATCTGGAAGTTCATGGTTCATGTACTGTTGAAGCCTGGCTTGGAGAATTTTGAGCATTATTTTGCTAGTGTGTGAGCTGAGCACAGTTGTATGGTAGTTTGAACATTCTTTGGCATTGCCTTTTTGGGGGATTGGAATGAAAACTGACCTTTTCCAGTCCTGTGGCCAGTGCTGCATTTTACAAATTTGCTGGCATGTTGAGTGCAGCACTTTGACAGCATCATCATTTAGGATTTGAAATAGCTCAAGTGGAATTCCATCACTTCCACTAGCTTTGTTCATAGTGATGTTTCCTAAGGCCCTTGACTTCACACTCCAAGATGTCTGCCTCTAGGTGAGTGATCACACTATCCTGATTATCTGGGTCATTAAGATCTTTTTTGTATAGTTCTTCTTTGTATTCTTCCCACCTCTTCTTAATATCTTCTGCTTCTGTTAGGTCCATACCATTTCTGTCCATTGTGCCAGTCTGTGCATAAAATGTTCCCTTGGTGTCTCTAATTTTCTTGAAGAGATCTCTAGTCTTTCCCACTCTATTAATTTCCTCTGTTTCTTTATATTGTTCACGTAGGAAGGCTTTCTTTATCTCTCCTTGCTATTCTTTGGAGTCTGCATTTGGATGGGTTTATCTTTCTTTTTCTCCTTTGCCTTTCTTTTCTCAGCTATTTCCAAGGCCTCCTCAGACAACTAGTTTGCCTTTTTGCATTTCTTCTTCTTGGGGATGGTTTTGATCACCACCTCCTATATAACGTTATGAACCTCTGTCCATAGTTCTTCAGGCCCTGTCTATCAGATCTAATCCCTTGAACCTGTTTGTCACTTCTACTGTAAGGGACTTGATTTAGGTTGTACCTTAATGGCACAGTGGTTTTCCCTATTTTTTTCAACTTAAGTCTGAGTTTTGCAATAAGGAGTTCATGATCTGAGCCACAGTCAGCCCCTGGTCTTGTTTTTGCTGACTGTATAGTTTCTCCATCTTTGACTGCACAGAACATAATCAGTCTGATTTCGGTATTGACCATCTGGTGATATCCATGTGTAGCGTTGTCTCTTGTGTTGTTGAATAGTAGTGTGGTATTTTGGAGTGAGACCATACTATTACGAATAACAAAGGGTGAAATTGTGTCAAATAATTGGGGAATAAAATGGTAAAATTAGGGTGCTAATTGTGGAAGCCCAGTAAGTTAGAAGTAGAGTCTGGTTGGTCAGTTTCTCTCAGCTAGAGAAACAAGAGAGCTGGCCATCAGGCTCTGACCACCCTCTGTCATCTGCGCAGGAGGTGGGGGATACAGCCAGAGAAAGTGCCAGGGTGTAGCAGAGGAGAAGAAACAAGTTGTCCCATCCCCTCCATTAAAATGAGTGTGCCTAGCTCCAACACCGAGGTGACAGGAAGTTACAAGTCTCCTTGGAACCTTGAAATGCATGCCCTCGCCTGCTGCCCACGGAGGCCAAGTCAGCCTCCTGGAATCTGACTGATCAGATTTGTGAGTTCTCCCTCCTGAGTAGGAAGGGTTTTGGAGTGAGGCCCTGTCCTTCCTGGCCCTGCCCTTAGAGTGTTAGATCACTCCAGGAGGGTTCTTTTTCTGTCCCTCACAAATGAAATTCTGGGTATACAGAATTCAGACGAGACCTAAGGAATCATTGAAGTGTGGGACAACCATACATTTGTGTAGGGCCGAGAATCCCAGAGACGGGGGAACCTGGTGGGCTGCTGTCTGTGGGGTCGCACAGAGTCGGACACGACTGAAGCGACTTAGCAGCAGCAGTAAGAGTTTTATATACGTCATCTCTGATCTTGGCTGCATTTTAGAATCTTCCCCACCCCCAACCCCAGGGCCCTATCCAGAACAATTCTTCAGTCTGAACCTCTGGGTTTGGGGCAGCTCCCACCCCATGATTCTAATATGCAATAAGGGTGAGACTCGCCCCCAAGAAGAATAACTTCCCTCTCTCTTCACTGGACAGCAAAAACATTAAGGTGTTCAGAAAAGTTAACAGTTTTATCTCTTTGCAGGTGAAAGGTCCTCAGTGAAAAGAAATCCCGGGCTGGCATCTGCCTTATACAGCTAGAGGGCTCAGTTGCTATTGGTTTCATTTATACAAGGAATTCGCCTAACCCTTTGAAATATTCCTTTTTAAAACTGATTAATGTATTGATCAGGGGCTTCTACAGCTTTGTTTTCCTTGTTTTGTGCTTTCTCATGAATGATAAGCTCCAAAGATGCCCTAGTGAGCAAACGTTCCGAGGGTGCCGTCCCAGGCTGTGACTGACACCTAGGCCCCTAAGGCTGGCCCAGCTCGAGGGCTTTCCGGAAGGAAAGGGTTCCCCTCTGTGCCCGGCTGTCGCTGGACCTGTGCCTCTCCAGCAGCGGCGTCAGTCAGCACATTCCGGGGTCTTCAGGCTGCTCGTGGCGCCACCTGCCGGGAGACGCCTGTAAGCTCAGGAGGCTTCCCTGCCCCGGGGAGCCGGGGGTTTGCCCTGACTTTCCAGGACCCTGGGGTGGGCCAGCCGGGCGTCCGTGGCAACCGGCGCCAGGCGTGGATTTCTGCCGTAGCAACCAGCCAATGGCAGCGGCCGTGACGGGAGCAGCTTGCGGCTCTTGAGTCGCCGGCGCTCATTGGCCAGGCTCGGCTCCTGTCCTGGCAGCCGCAGTGCGGGTGGGCGGACCCGCTGTGAGCGGCCAGGAGAGTCCGGGGTCGGTGGGCGGGCCGCCGGCATGGATCCCCAGGGTGTCGAGGGAGGTGACCAACTGCTCGGTGGACGTGAGGCCACAGAGGAAGTGCTGGTCGCGCGGTAGCCCGAACGGTTCACCCCTACTGCCTTCTGGTCGAGCTTGGCTTTGACGGGGGCTGGGCAGCCTCTGAGGTGGGACCTCACAAGGCCATGCACGTTGGTCTGTGGCCCTGGGTGATGAGAGCCGTCTTAGTTTTGCCCTTTTAATGTGAAAGGTATCAGTCCCTCAAGGGCTAAATACTCACTTGGCAGCTGGACAACCACTGCCGCCTTATAGAAGGTGCCCAAAGACCCTGCCACTTTATTCCCATTACCAGGCATCCCTGCAAAGTTACCTTTTGCATTGAACCACCATGGTTTAGGAATGCTGGGGAAGGTGAACAAAGTATGTAAAACACATCAAAATGTGAAAATACAAAATGCAGAAGTGTGGGAGCAATTACTCATCAATGGTCATCATCCTAAGAGAACCAAGTAGACATTTTTGGGTGTGACCTTCAAATATATACCGGCAGGTTTTCTTGTACAAAGCTAGTATCATACATGACTTTGTCTCTTGGTTCTTTTTTACACTCAGCATAAATCATGAGTGTTTCCCCACTGTCAGTAAATATTCAGCATTGTGGTTGTTACTGGGAGGTGACTGTATTCCATCATATAATTTGCCACGGGCCCCCTAATTGTTGGCTACAGTGATTAGCTGAGCTGTGCAGCACTGTGTGGCCGCCAGTGCACACACCCTCAAAAGGGGGGGTCGCTAGTGGAAAGGAGGCACCAGAGGGTTCAGTCCAACTTCCATGGGGACTGGTCTTTTGTGGGAAAGGTGAAGGCAGCAGCCCTAGTGCTATGAGAGGTCTTTGATCTCTGGGTTCCAGTCCTGATTTAAGTATCCTTCTCTCTTAATCACTTTAAGATAGTGGTCAGATAATCCTTTCTCCTATAGCTTGTTTATGAAAGTTGAGAAAATGTGTATAAAAGCATGTTGCACAACTTTGCAGGCCTCTAGAAGTAACACTGAAGTTACTGTTTGTTGTGAGTTGGGGGTCAGAGACTGTTTCCTTATCCCGTGGACACCGGGTGCCCCGGGCAGAGGACCTGATGCTCTGGCACGGTGTCGGCGCTCACCCCAGCTTGTGTGTTTCCAGGAAGAACGCTGTGGAGCTGGAACTCGCCAAGTGCAAGATGGACATGATGTCTCTCAACAGCCAGCTGCTAGATGCCATTCAGCAAAAACTGAACCTCTCGCAGCAGCTTGAGGCTTGGCAGGTAAAGGAGTCTGTGAACCCAGGCTGAGTGTAAGGATGGGTTTGTTCCTGGAGGGTCCCATGTGTGCAGGTGAGCAGTGATCTGTCTTCACTGGGTGAGAGTCGGGGTTCCAGGCCCCAGGCCCTGAGTGCCTGGAGGAAGCCGCTCTCAAGAGCGAGGAACCCGGCTGTGCCGACCTCCAGGCTTGAACAGGGGTCTCCTTCAGCCGCTTGCCTTGGCTTTGTTGAAATTAGCTCTAAAGATACTGCTGTCAACACTGAGGGCCCAGGAAGCCCTGTATGACTGACTGGAAATTCATTACTGGATGCATGTCGTTCAGGCACCCTTGGGTTGTTAGCGGCCACTCTTCTTCCCTTTCTCAGAGGCCAGCTTTCTTCTTCCACAGAGCACCGTCCTGGTGTAGGTCTGGGGAAAGTGAGTCAGTGTGTGCGTCTCTAGCACCACGGGTGTCAGAGTCCAGTCAGCCTGCCCTGTCCCAGGCCCCGATGCACTCCCCACTGGGCCAGGGCCACGACTTGCTTTTTGTTAATGAGATTAGGGAAGTACAATTTCAGGATATGGGTGTAACCATTCATGTTTCTCCCCAAGAAATCCTAACTGGACAGATGAAAAGACCCCTGCAGCTTTTCCAGGCAGGGCCCTGCCCAGCTGGCTGCAGGCACGCCGGGGTCCCCCCACCCCAAGAGCTGCTCCCCGCCTCCCAGCCCGCTGGGTCCTGGCTCACCGCGTCTGTTCTTCTCTTTTCTCTCGGCTACAGTTTGCTTCCTCAGGGCTTTTTACTATCTGGCTCCTTTGGTTTCTGATCTAGTGGCCTTTCTCAGTTCCCGTATCAACAGCTTTAGTTGTACACCCCTCCTGCCTTTGAGGTGAGCTCAAGCCCTCGTCCCCTCCCCTCTCCCCTCCCACCATCATGGTCCTGCCCCGCCACCTCCCTCGTGGTCGCCATGTCGTGTTGGTGCCGGCGTCACCTCATCCAGTGTGCCATGCCATCGCGCCCCGGCCTCCCCCTCCCTTCACCAGCACATCTGTGAGCACGAGCGCGGCAGCACGTGGCCCGGGCCTGACAGGCTGACCGGGCTGACGCTGGTTTCTTGGTTCCACCTCCTCACAAGCGGGCTGTTTTATGGACGTGACCCAGCATGGAGTTACGAGCAGCTTGTGTGTATATCAAGTTTTGACGTGATAGATTTCATGGAATTCCTTTACTGAATCTTACAGTATAAAAAAATGCAGTTTGCAGTGTACCAGAAAAAAACACTAGCAGCTTTGAAAGGGTTTATCTCTGAAGGACCCTGTGACGTTCCTAAAGTTGCATTTAACGTAGATCTTATGGCAGTGTCCCAAGAACAGAGCACTGGGCCGAGGATTTGACACTGGGACCTTCAAAGTGAGGACCGTGTCACTTGACAAGGAGTGGGTGTAGGTGGGAAGTTGTATGTGAAGAAAGAAGGGGCGGGGAGGAAGGCAGGAGAGCGGGCCGTGAGTGAGGGGTCTGCTTGCCGCCACCTGGTGACACGCTTAGGAAACTTGCAGAGACATCTGAGTGACCGTGAGCTTGGGTGAGTGTGTGGGAGGTGATGGACAAGCTGGTCAGCCAGCGGCCCCGCCGGCCCACTTCCTGTGCTCAGAGGGACTGGCTGCTCTGGCTGTGCCCGTGGATGCGGCAGCTGGCTCGCTCCAGTGTTCAGCCCGTGGCTTGGTCTTTTCACTAGGACATCCCAGAGCCCACCCCCCCGGCTTTAGGGTAAAGCAGCCAGGCAGATGCTTGGGTTTCTGGCTGATGCTAGACTGGGCTGCTTGTTTCTAAACCAGGACTTTTCATGGTCTGTTAGTGGCTCTCTTGCACAGACTCAGTCCAGCGAGGAGAGCAGAGCTGCTCTGTCCAGCAGCTGCTGTGGGGTAAGAGCTGGTCCTGTGAGGTGAAGTCCGGGTGAAGGGAGCATCTTTGCAGTTAGCTCACTGGAGGGAGAGGCACGGCGGCCTCACTGAGGAAGCGCTGAGGCTGGAGCACAACAAGCCTTGTGGATGGTGGTCGGCAAGGACGCACCAGGGAGCCTTCAATCTTGCACACGGGCCTGCCAGGGGCGCATGGGTGCCGGCAGCTCAGGCTGGCAGGAGTCTGAAGGGGGCAGAGGGGCGAGAAAAGCCCCAAGGCCAGGCTGTAAGGCTGGAGGGCTGGTGGCGGCCGAAGCCACCCTGGGGCTGCGGGAGGGGGACCAGGTGAGAGGGGAGCACTTGGCCCCGAGACACACAGGAAGCAGGGTTGAGGGGGCTGCCCGCAGGCTGAGCAGGGCTGGGGGCGACGGCCAGGCACCAGCGGCGGCCGCTCCCGGGGCCACAGGGACACAGCTGGTCCTGGGTCGGCCCGGGAATAACACCGCACAGCCAGCCAGGCCGCAGGAGACGGGGAGGGCGGTGCTTCTTGGTCTTGGGTCAGGGCAGCCGTGGCTGCAGCCGCTCGCTCACGTCCCCGCCATCCTCTCCTCTCGTGCTGCCCCGCTCCGCCGCCTCCCCAGCCCGTCTGCGCCAGGTCAGCATCCTCACCCCCGCCGTCTGCCCGCAGGATGACATGCACAGGGTCATTGACCGGCAGCTGATGGACACACACCTGAAGGAACGCAGCCGGCCTCCCACCACCCTCTCCCAGGCCCCGGGCCTGGGGCGTGGGGACGAGCCCAGCACCGCCGAAGGCAAACGGCTCTTCTCATTCTTCAGGAAGATTTAAACCGGGAGGAGTCGGGCCAGCGAGGATGGGCACACTGACACCGACTCAAATGGGGGCGTGGGCCGGGGCCCAGGGTAGCACGTGTGTCCACCGGCCTCGCCGCGCTGGGCCAGGCTCAGTGGCCGCACTGCCCACTCACCCGGGGGCCGCGTCCTCAGGAGGCCCCACTGCCTCTGAAGGCGGCTCTCACTGGGGCGGCCCGAGCCATGTCCCCACTGCCGGGCCCATCCTGGGGTCCACCGCTGCGGAGCGGGGCTCAGGCTTTCAGAGTGGCTCCCATTGCCGGCTCCAGGCACCGCTGCTCTTCTGCTCTGGAGCAGGGAGAGAAGCAGAAGCCCACTCTGCGTGCCCCTGAGGCCCTGGCTGCCTGCCGCTGGGCGGGTCTTGGTGGGCACCAGGCCTGGGCCTGACCTCGTCCTCCCACAGCCCCAGCCCAGGAGGCGGCCCCTCACCTGCGTGCATGCACCCCCGGAGCCCCAGCCCGTGGGCCTGACAGCTGGCTCTTCTGGCCACAGCTGGCCCAGCCACGGTTGAGGCCGTCCCCAGCCTCAGAGGAAGCAGGGCCTGCCTCCCCATGCGCTGCTGCAGGCCTTCCTCCTCAGCAGGGCCCTCTGCGGGCTCAGCCCTCTCCCCTTCCCGGTGCCGGGCAGAAGGAGGCACACCAGCCCCCGGCATACCCAAGTTCTCGGCTTGGCCGAGCACGTCCAGGCCACAGGACGGCTCCAAAGGGGTCTGCGTTCAGCCACGCCACCAGGCAGCGTCGGCTCCACAGGGTGAACGCCTCTAGAAACTGCCCACCAGGCCCATGGAAGGTCACCCCAGCGACCTCCCACTCCTGCTAGTCCTCAGCAACCGCTTCACCTTCTCTGCTGAGGCCCCGACTCGGACTCAGAGGCACCGGGCTGAGGCCGCCCTCAAGCTGCTTTACAAGGATCATCTCCCTCCCTCACGGGGAAAGCACAGCAGGGATGAGTGGAAAGAATGTACCTACAGATATGTACAGACACAGTGCTGTACAGACAGTGCTGTAATTTTGTATGTAGCAACCATGTAAATACACGTATGGATTTTATAATATACATATTATATATGAATCTATAAAGGCATATTTTTAGAAAAACAGCACACCACTGCTTCTTTTGAAAATAGTCTAAGAATAAAATGAATTTCTACAGAGCTTCCCGCCTCAGTCACTGGGTACCGGGCGGTGTCTGGGCAGAAGGCAGAATACAATTTCTATCTGCTGGCTGGTTATGCAAAGGCAGAATCCCCCACGCACCTGGGAGGTCACCTCATACATTGGTATCAAGTCCGTGGATTCAGCCAGGAAGGGGCACACACACACACA
Source organism: Raphicerus campestris (assembly GCA_006410735.1). Classification (NCBI taxonomy): domain Eukaryota; kingdom Metazoa; phylum Chordata; class Mammalia; order Artiodactyla; family Bovidae; genus Raphicerus; species Raphicerus campestris. Next base: position 59,123 of record SJYW01041859.1, on the reverse strand, counting down.
CACACGCCCACCCCCGCCCCCGCCGGAGGGTGAAGGCAGGCATCAGTGACAGCTGTTTTGTGAGCTGTGACCCAAGGTGCCACGTCCGCCCTGGTCCTGGGCTCCCCGGCCAGCACTACAGCTCCCTGGCGTCTTACCGTGCGTGCTGCAGTCAGAGGGGGGAGCTCAACCTGGACCCACCTTTCACGGACAGAACCACCCTGGCTTCTGAAAGTGTCCCTGGGCCTCGACAGACACCTGTGCAGGACTCAGACTAGAACAGACAAGGGTTGGACGCAATGGGTGGGGAGCAGCCAGGCCCACCCGGGGTACAGCTGGAAGAGAGCAAACAGACCCTGCAAGAAAACTTGGCAGCTTGAACCTTTATTTTTAGTATTTTTTTTAAAAAGCGTAATTAGAAACTTTCAATACAGAAATAATCCTAGCAAACCATTTAAAAGTGTTGACAGGAAGTTCACATCAGGTCCACCAGGATGTTGGTCCAGCCCTGAGTCCCCCCCCACCCCCCCCCCCATTCATGCGTGAGACACTCCGCGGACGGGCACGCTGCCATCACCAAACCTTCCCCCCACCTGGGTCTGGGTGTCCAGCAGCCGGAAGCCACGGAGGCTTCTTGCCTGCACTGGAAACTTGCAGCCCCCCCCCCCCC
>SJYW01041859.1:3501-22902 GCA_006410735.1 Raphicerus campestris | reverse complement strand
CGGCGGATCCACTTCCCAAACAAACAGCCGGAACTGACAGAAACACCTCCCTCCGCTCCCCCTCCTCCTCCTCCTCCTCCTCGGCAGCGGCCGCCGCTGCCGCCGCCTCGCTCCTTCCCGCCCCGCCCCGCCACTGCGCAGGCGCAACGCCTGGCCCCGCCTCCGCGCAGCCGCAGTGGCGGCCGGCCGCGCCCTCTCCGCGCTCGCGCACGGCGCCTGCGCCCTGTCGGGGTCCCGCGGGCGCGGGCTGGTCTTGCCGGTGTCTCTTTAGCCACCGTCGCCGCCACCGCCGCCGCCCGCCTGCCGTCCGCGGCCTGCTGCGCTGGGAGCTCCGAGAGCGCAACTGCGGCCAGGCCTCAGCTGCGAGAATCCCGGAGTGCCGGACGAGGCCGGCCGTGGCCCGGGGTGGACTTGCTGCTGCTTCTTCATCTTCAAGACCCGCAAGCGCTGCGGAGAGGGACCGACTGGCACGCAGTGACTGTGCGGGGCGGGGCTTACGCCGAGCTCCGGGCTTCTCGGGACTGGGGACTCGAGACACTCCGCCCCCATCTGCCTGGACAACCTCCTACGAGGTGCTGGCTCCGGGCCCCCCACCGTGTCCCGGGGCCCGTGGACTGGACGCCGAGGGCGGCTGGAGGCTGCGGGAGTTTTACCGGACGTGTTAGCAGTGTGAGTTTACCGTGTGAGCAGTGTAGCCTTTGACGGCAGCGCTGGGGCAGTCACAGCCCAGCCCCGCGACCTCTTGGGGCCTGCGATGCCCCGTTGGTAAAGCGGGCCGAGAGGTTCCAGATTCCGAGTCGCTTTCCAACTTGACCCTGGCCTGCGAGATGAATTCCCCCGTGTGTAAGATGCACCCTTGAGATCGACAGCAGCAGCGCCCTCAGCTTCAGTTGCACCCCACCTACAGATAAAACTTATGCAGATTGTGTGGTAGGAAGACCTGGGCCGCCGACGTTAAGCAGTATTCAGTCTATCAGCCCTAGGGTGGTGTTTTTTTTTTTTTTCTTTTTTCCGGGTTTAGAGTAAATTCCTACCTGCACTAAAAATAGGTTGCGCCTACTGCCATCCTCCTTGTAGAATTGCAGGGGGGAAATGTAAGTTACTGGTGAGTTCTGTATAGCTTTGTCCCTTTCTAGTCGGGTACCTGCTAGACATTTCTTCTTGTTTTCCCAAACTTATTTTGACTTTATACAAAGTAATGCCTGTGGAGTTTTGTGGGTTTTTTTTTTTAGTGCACTGAAGCTTACCAGGAAGTACAAGTTACCATTTTCCCCCTCAGACCCACCCCTCACAGGTTACTAAGTTTCTTGATACCTTAAAATGGTTCACAAATATTTGTTGAAGGAATAAATGTCTTTCAATGAATTGTCTTTGCCTGTGGAACACACATGTATGTAAACTGCCTTTTCTCTCTTAACAGCATACTTAGATCTTCTGTCGTTTCACAACCACGGAGCACTCCATCATTGGCGTACTATAATTTGACCACTCTGCTGTTAGGCATTCACGTTTACAATCTCTTATTATAAACAGTGTTGCAGGGAAGATCCTTGAGTAGCACATGGGGTGTCTGACTCAAGCTTTAAGTTGTTTTTCCAGGAGCTGAAAACCGGCCTGGTGATGACCAAAGAACATGGACTTAGGATCTGAAGGTACTAGCTGGGAGGGGAGCTCTTCATATGATCATTGAAACAAAATGGTCCTTCTTGCTCTGGGAAAGATTAGTGGGATCCCCTTTGATCTAGCAGTTTTAGAAAATACATGAGAAGAAAGAAGCCTGTTTCCCCCCAGGCAGGCACAGTCCACCCTGCCTGCCTGGTGAGGCAGAAGGTTGCTCTGGATCACCTTCTCAACCTGCTCTGGAATCAGACAGGCTTTGGTTCAATTGCTAGCTTTGAAATCCTGGCGCCACCCCTTAAAAGCTTTTGAGAGTCTGGAAACATCACATCACAGTGTCTCAGAGCCCCCAGTTTCCTCTTAATAGTTGTGAGGATGAAAGAGATGTTTGCAAATCACCTGGCTCCTACAGGTCTATGATAAACAGTAACAGTAATGCTGTTAAACCTGAGGTCATTTTGCACTGACTCATCCCTGCTTTGGGCCATTTGCTGTTGCAGACCTTAGCGCACATGCCCAGGGAGGCCTCTTGAGAGCACAGCTATAGGATACTTTGAAGAAGTGGAGCAGAATCAGCCGTTATGAAGCCCAGACTCCTCTGACTTGCCTCCATGTGCCTTCTAGGAAGCAATGGGTGTTAATTCCTGTGCAACAGACTCTAGGATAGAGTTTTTCCCATCCAGGAGCTTTCGGTCTCATCAAAGACACACTTATGAGGAATAAGAAAGTACAAGATGAAATAGCTGTCAGATTAGCAGACTAGACTTGAGAGGAGAGCTATCACTTTGGGTTAGAATGGGGGGAAAGGATATCATCCTAGAAGTTTCATGGTGGAATTGGAATTGAGAGAGCTGGGAATGGTAGGTGGGTTTTAATAGCTGCTGTCACAGCCCTGAGGATGATGGGTGTTAGCCTTGAGGGAGAATTCCCCATGAGACAGGGTGTGTGCCTGGCTCCCCAGAGGGAAACTCGGAGCACATTTGTCTCTAGAAACATTGTTAAACATGATCTAAACTACAGTGCAGTGACTGGAGCTATGTTATGGTGGATAAAGTCTCTATTTAGAACATAAACTTTTGTGCCCCCTGAGGTAAGAAGCAGTATGTGCTGCCAATGGGAAACTTTGTTCCACTGTTCTGAGGGGCCAGCTTAGCAATGATGAGCTTTGCAACACCACGTGTTCAGACCTTACAGCCACTACAGTGGGGAGCCACTGAAAGTTCCTGAGCAGAGAGGCAGTATCAGAATGTTCGGGGGGCCAGTTATCTGGTGCAGGCACGCAGGAGGGATTTTCAGCTGCAGAGCTTTAACGAAGTCTGCTGCCGAAGCCCAGGTGTGAATTAACAGCAAGAAGGACCAGGTCCAAAAGACGGTATGCAAACAGTTATCTACCAGATTTTTAGAAAACAATTAGCCTGACTCCTGGATTCCTTTACTAGTAAGGTAGGTATTGTGCACCTACTGGGTGCCAGCACTGAGGACCTAACAGGATCGAAACAAAACTCCATCCTCAGGAATTTACGGTACAACTAGGGAAGACGAGGCAGTGAACATTTGAGGGCTCACAGCTGCCAGGCACTGATGGAGGAGCTGGAGAGGTGGCAGGAAATAAAGCTTTCAAGTCCCTGCTTCCATGGAACCCACATTCTGATAGAAATTGCAAATACACGTTAAAAGGAAAAACCAAGGAGAGTAAGAGGGACGGAGTATACAGAGGTTTACAGGAGATAGTGATGCCCTGAAGGCAGTGGGGATATACTGTTCATTCAGTAAGTCTGGTTGTGAATGAAGAGAAATGAAGGGGCTGCTGAGAACAGTGGGGTGAATAGTGTTTTCCAGGATAGCGTAGGTAGAGGATTGGCAGCCAGTGAACAGTAAGGATAGAGTAGTAAGAATGGGAGGAAGGTGGGTTAAGAGCACTTTAAAAAGCTCAACTGGCAGAGGGGAGTCGAGTGCTATGGAAGCTGAGGGGAAAGGGGAGGGACCCCCGAGCCAGAGGCCTGGGTTCAGAGCCAGCAGTGCCCAGGGTGGGAGGACAGATGAGGGCCAGTGCAGCAGAGGCTGGGGAGGGACCTGGGAAATCCATGGTTCAGGCTGGTCAGCAGTGGAGTCTGAACTTGCTGAACTCCGTGTTGAGGGAAGAAGCAATTGCTGCCATCAGGTAACGGGAAGTGGGTACAGATGAGAACAGGGCAGCACCACCCAACACGCTGGTCCAGGAGGGAGGGAATAAACAGAACCGTGGTCTCTCCTCTGATGGGCCTGAGGACTGGCCCCTGACTCCTCACCTGCACACTGCAGGCCGAATGTGATCAAGAGACTTGGCCCTGCCCTTTGGCCACCCCTCTTCCCCATCAAGTGGACATGAAGTCCCTAGATTGCAGAGACCATCCTGATACCCACTAGGACCTGGACACAGTGGGCACTTGGTTTCCATTCCGTTGAGGTGCAGCCACACCTAGAATTTAGTTAGGAACCTCAGAAATAACCTGATTGAACTTTCTTTAGTTTGCTTTCTGTGAGGTGTGGGCCAAATTTGGGGTCTCATTGTAACTCAGGGTCAGGCCCCTTCCCATTATAAGTAGGATTTTTCTCCCATCGTCAAGATTCAATCAGAATTTTCTAACTGCGGTCTAGAGACACCAAGGCTCCCTATGAGACTCAAAGGATTTGTGAAGCTGAAACATTCTCACAAAACTGAGATGTCATTTGCCCTTTCCACTCATTCCTTAAGAGCGCATGGTGGAGTCTCCCAGGGCTGCACAACATGCGACATCATAGTCACCTAGATGCAGAAGCAGACGCGAGACTCCAGAAACGCAGAGGCATGCAAAAGTGCAAAGCAGTGCTGCTCTCCTCAGACTTAACACTTGTTATACGGTTATCTATGCTAATGTGTAATAGATTTATTTCAGGTGAATTAATGGAGCTTCTAAAGTTGACCAGTTTTGCTAAGATGGTTAAGTATCAGTAGGCAAGTTGCATATAAGCAAGAGTTCTTTGGGGTCTGCCACCATTTTTCACAATGTAAAGGAGTCTTGGGGCTGAAATATCTGAGAAACACTGTGTTAAATACTGCAGTACCCCAAGCGTCCCATTTCCCTTCTTTATGAGTCTTAATGGTAGTTTGTGACCCAGCTGCCATCTCAACCAACTCTTCTGAGAAGCTCAAAGTGAACTGGTGTTTCCATGCAGACACACTCAGGGATCTCACCCAGAAATCTCACTGAGCTGATAATCTTTGGACTAGTTGTTCCAGTTTCCTAAACTTTGTTGGTATCAACTTTCCTTCCACCGGGACAGCCTGCAGGGAACCCTCCTATCAGCTTAGAACCACCCAGTGAAACAACGGGGCTCCACCTCTTCTAAAAAGTGAAACCCAGTCACTCCACAGAACCACATGCCAAGAACTTGACTCGTTTGTTAAATTCACCTTCCAAAAGTATTTTTATAGTATGGCCCCGGGGCTTGGTGACCCCAGTATCAAGAAATGTGGGTTTGCTTTTCCAGTTCTGCAGCCAACTGGCCACATGACCTTAGAGACGCTCCCTTCCTTCCCTACCTCAGCTCTGTTGTTCAGTCATCCAGTCGTGGTTGACTCTGCAACTCTGGACTGCAGCACGCCAGGCCTCCCTGTTCTCACCATCTCCCGACGTTTGCCCAAGTTCATGTTTATTGCATCGGTGATGCCATCCAACCATCTCATTCTCTGATGCCTCTTCTGACCTCGATCTTTCCCAGCATCAGGGACTTTTCCAATGAGTTGTCTGTGCACATCAGGTGACCAAAATACTGGAGCTTCAGCTTCAGCATCAGTCCTTCCAATGAGTATTTAGAGTTGCTTCCCTTAAGATTGACTGATCTCCTTGCTGTCCAAGGGACTTTCAGGAGTCTTCTCCAGCACCACAGTTGAAAGGCATCAATTCTTTGGTGCTCTGCCTTCTTTATGGCCCAGCTCTCACAACCATACGTAACCACTGGGGAGATCACAGCCCTGACTATATGGACCTTTGTTGGCAGAGTAATGTCTCTGCTTTTCAACACACTGTCTAGGTCATAGCTTTCCTGCCAAGAAGCACTTGTTTCTTGACTTCATGGCTGCAGTCACCATCTGCAGTGATAGAGCCCAAGGAGAGGAAATCTAGCACTACTTCCTACCTTTTCCCCTTCTATTTGCCATCAAGTAATGGGGCCACATGCCATGATCTTAATTTTTTTAGTATTGAGTTTTAAGCTGGCTCTTTTACTCTCTTCCTTCACCCTCATCAAGAAACTCTTTAGTTCCTCTTTGCTTTCTGCCATTAGAGTGGTATCTGCCCATCTGAGGTTGTTGATGTTTCTCCCTCCTGTCTTGATTCCAGCTTATAACTCATCCAGTCCAGCATTTCTCCTCATAAAACAGGGGCTGGCTCCCAGCCTCTCCTGCTTCAGCAGTGACAGGACTGCTGTCCGGCCCAGGCACAGTGAAGACCCGTCCATGTGCTCACGTGCCTCTCTTTCAGTGTTTTCAGTTCAGTTGCTCAGTCATCTCTGACTCTTTGCGACCCCATGAATCGCAGCACGCTAGGCCTCCCTGTCCATCACCAACTCCTGGAGTTCACTCAAATTCATGTCCATTGAGTCAGTGACACCATCCAGCCATCTCATCCTCTGTCATCCCCTTCTCCTCCTGCCCTCAATCCCTCCCAGCATTAGAGTCTTTTCCAATGAGTCAACTCTTCACATAAGGTGGCCAAAGTATTGAGTTTCAGCTTTAGCATCAGTCCTTCCAAAGAACACCCAGGACTGATCTCCTTTAGAATGGACTGGTTGGACCTCCTTGCAGTCCAAGGGACTCTCAAGAGTCTTCTCCAACACAACAAAAGCATCAATTCTTCAGCGCTCAGCTTTCTTCACAGTCCAACTCTCACATCCATACCTGACCAATAGAAAAACCATAGCCTTGACTAGACAGACCTTTGTTGGCAAAGTAATGTCTCTGCTTTTCAATATGCTATCTAGGTTGGTCGTAACTTTCCTTCCAAGGAGCAGCGTCTTTTAATTTCATCGCTGCAATCACCATCTGCAGTGATTTTGGAGCCCAAGAAAATAAAAGTCTTCCACTCTTCCCACTGTTTACCCATCTATTTCCCATGAAATGATGGGATGCCATAATCTTCATTTTCTCAATGTTGAGCTTTAAGCCAACTTTTTCACTCTCCTCTTTCACTTTCATCAAGAGGCTTTTTAGTTCCTCTTCACTTTCTGTCATTCAAACACAGTAATCAGTCTGCCAGAAAGATCTGACTCTAGGTTGATGGCTTTTCAAAACTTGTGCTCAAAAAATTAACATCTGCAAATTCTGGGTCCACAGTTCCTCCCAGATCAGAGTGCTAGGTGCCCACGGTTCAGTCTCTTTTTGTCCACACATCTCACCTTACCCAGACCATCCACGTATGCGGCACCTCCTGTGGGCCCGGCCATGTACGGAGGGTGTTACCCACTCCAGATAGCCTAGGGGGCTGGACTATCACTGTCCAGGCAAGGACACGTTCTCAGAGAGGTTAGGGGACATGCTCTGGCTTAACATGCAGCAGTCAAGTTAAGGTTTAAACCTACTTCCAAGTCCATGCAGCTCCACCAGAGTGCTCTGTATGAGGATTTTAAAGAAATAGCTGTGTTTCCTTAAAAATACTTTAGAACCTAGATCTTTAAGTTATGCTGGTTCCTATTTTTCCTATTGCTCGTATTTAGAAAGGCTTGGAACAGTTAAAGACCAGTCCACACAGAACCCTAGTTAGAAGAAAACCATCCCCAACCGCCTGTCTTGTTTTGACATCCACTCAGTAAAATCATGTCCCCAAATCCCTGCCAATAAAATCGTGTTGACTGTGCAGGTCCCCTGCCCTCACCCAAACCCTCCAGCATCTCGGCAGTGGGATGAAGGGAACAAGGGACATGAACCACGTCACACTCCCCTACATTTTAAAACAGTCTCAACGCCAAGATTCCAGAGGCTCCCAAAGTTAAAAGGTTAAGAACGCTCAGCTTAGTTTTCTCCAGATTAGCTAAAGGCACACCATCTTGTCACTGTCCTAACACAGGGCAGAGATTGGGGTCCCCTCTCTTAGAGAAGTGTCTAACAACAGGAAGTGTCCTATCCGCAGGGTGAGGTATGGATCACCCTGCAGAGCCGCGGGGGAGGGCCTGGGGTGGCTCAGGCCCCTGGCCAGTCACCTGGAGCCGCCTCGGCACTTCACCTAGAGCACTGCAGGACAAGAGAGGCCTGCAGGACCAGTCTATAGAGAGGTGCAAGACAGGGCTTGTGCCCAGCTAGCCAGCGCAGCAGGAGGAAGAGCCAGGCTAAGGACACGAGCGGCTCTGGGGACAGACCGCCACTTGCAGCCATCCTGTGCCTCAATTTCCTGCTCAGGAAAAAGTCCTGACTAGAGAACTGACTCCACAGGGCGTGTGTGTGGAGTGGGAAAAAAAGCCGAATGGCACCTGTTATAATTACTATTAACCCCTAAAGGATAACTTTGAGACACATGGAGAACTTCCATCCCAAATTCCTCATTTTGCAGATTAGACAACTGGCCCAGAAAGGCTGGGTGACTCCTCTGAGGCTAAATAGCCCTACCAACCACCTGGGCAGATGGCTTCATTCTCTGCTGCCANGTGAGGCCCTGAGTCACCCGAGAGCAGTCCTTGGGGAAGACAGTGCTGGGCTGTTTGGTGGCCAATAATGTCTGGTCCTGCGATAGAGGAAAGGGCTTGTGCTGGGCCGTCCTGGGAGTGAAGTCACAAGGAAGGCCAGGCGAAGGATCTGGAGTTGAAAGTGCAGGCTGAGCTAGAAAAGAATGGAGGAAAGTGATGCAATGTCAGTGGGGAGACGCTCAAACAGCTCAGTGAATGTGTGATGAGTATATCTGCATCTGTTTTTCAGATATGCACCGTGACAGTGTTCCTCAAAAGGTTCTAAAGGACCATGATGTGCAAACCAACTGGTGGGCATAGATTTCCTTTAATCCATCTACAATATTTTCCAAAGGTTCTTCTGCAGTCGGGTGAACTATCTGATGGTAGCTGAAATACACAGAGCCTGAGAACCTATGGTTTACCTGCAACCTATTTTTTTTTTGGAAAAGCCAACCATCATTTCTTTCTTGAGTTACATGCTAATGGATAGAGCAGCCTTGCAGCTCTTAAACAGGAATCAACATAAATTAGAAAAGCAGACAGTGATGACACTAAATATTTCAAAGTAAGGTGATACACAGAATACAGTCAGCCCCAGTCATTTCCAGTTATGGTTAAAAAAAAAAAGTGATTGTAATACAGTCACGTCGTGCTAAGAAGGATAAATGGTAACTGCAAATCACTCAGAATGTTTTCACTGTGGTGTCCCAGGCTGAGGAATCACTTAACTTATTAAACACAAACTTTACTATATTTTGCAGGAATAACAAAGATGTCTTAATTTAGTCTATAAAAACAGGAATTCATGTAATTTAAACATAGCCTAAGTAACTAAGGAAACAAACTACTTAGCCATTCAAAGCTACTTTAGCAGTGTCGTTGATGGAGGAGTAACTGGGCTGTAATTCTTACAGAATACACTGAAAACAACCTGTAATTAGTACCATTCTAGGAAGAAATGTAGGTAATTTAAAGTTTGCTACTGGTTAATAGTACAAACAAATAAAAAGACAAACTGCTTTCAAGTACTTTGGAAATAACTTCACCAGGAGAATCTAATTTCAATTAACATGTCAATTAAAATTATTATCTTCTCATTAAAAGAGGGAAATGCACCTGTCATAGACAGTAAAAAAAATAATAAAATGGCGATTAAAATGTTTCAGGTCTACAATTAGAATTCTAATTTAAAAACGAGTCCTTTTCTTTTTCTGAACAATGGGTATTATGACTGCAGGTTGGATATAAGATGTGATCCTGGTATTTTGCTGGGGTTTTCTCTTAAGGCACAGGGGAGCAGTTACCCCAGTCACCTGAAGAGAAATGTCCCGCCAGTCCCCAAGAACATAGGAGGAATACAGCAACTGGTGGGAGAGGAAGCCATCGTCAAATTGGGCACCTTCTTTAGAAAACAGGCAACTTCTCAAACAGTTAAACACACACCTCTCATACGATCCAGTCATTCCACTACTAGGTATTTTCCCAATAGAAGTAAAAGAATATGTCCATGGAAAGATTTGTATGTGAATATTCATAACACTTTTATTTGTAATAGACAAAAACAAATAAATAGAAACAACCCAATGGTCCCTCAACTGGGCAATAGAGTATATCCATAAAATGGGACTCAGCAATCAAAAGGAACGCGCTATTAACATACACAACAACACAGACGAAGCACAAAATAATTATATGCTGCCTGAAACATGTCAGACAAAAAGGTGAGTGCTGCTGCTGCTGCTAAGTCACTTCAGTTGTGTCCGACTCTGTGTGACCCCATAGACGGCAGCCCACCAGGCTCCCCCGTCCCTGGGATTCTCCAGGCAAGAACACTGGAGTGGGTTGCCATTTCCTTCTCCATGTCAGACAAAAAGATGACTGCATATTATATAATTCCTTTTACATTAGTTTTAGAAAATGCAAGCTAACTCATAGTGATAGAAATGAAATCAGCAGTTGCCACAGGGATAGAATCGGGGGATTACAAAGCAGCATGCGTTTACTTCGGGGAGTGAAAGATAGGTTCATTACCTCGACTTTAGCCATGGTTCCACAGGTGTACACATAAGTCACAACTCATCAGACTGCATACTTTAAATGTACAGTTAATTGTATGTCAATGCTGCCTCAATGGAGTTGTTTGTTTGTTTTTTTTAATAAAAAATCAAAAGGAGAAGTCAAAGGGAAAAAAAAGGAGTGACTTCCCAGAGGTAGGTAGAACAGGCTCAACATGAAGTATCACAAAGCCTGAGAAATTTTCACAGAAAAACCACTGAGAAACAGGAGTGAAGTTATACTCCATTTAGGAAGAGGAGTAGGTTGAGGCAGTGGGCACCCCAACTCCACTTGGGGTGATGGGGAGACAGAAGAATGATACTGTGACAAACTAAGGTCCTAGAGAAGCAGGAGAAAGGGAAAGCCAACCACTTCGGAGTGTGTTCAGAAGAGGGAAACAGGAAGAGAAATTCAGTTTTCCCTAAGAGTTGTCCATACCAGTTCTCAAAGAGTAGGCAGGAAGACAATGGGCTTTCCCGGTGGCTCAGATGGTAAAGAATCTGCCTGCAACGCGAGAAGCCTGGGTTCAATCCCTGGATTGGGAAGATCCCCTGGAGGACAGTATGGCAACCCTTTCCAGTATTCTCGCCTGGAGAATTCCCATGGACAGAGCCTGCACTCCAGTACTCTTGCCTGGAAAATCCCATGGACGGAGGAGCCTGGTGGGCTGCAGTCCATGGCGTTGCTGAGTCTGACGCGAATGAGTGACTTCACTTTCACCTTTCACTTTCATGCACTGGAGAAGGAAATGGCAACCCACTCCAGTGCTCTTGTCTGGAGAATCCCAGGGACGGGGAAGCCTGGTGGGCTGCCATTTGTGGGATCGCACAGAGTCAGACATGACTGAAGTGACTTAGCAGCAGCAGCAGAGCCATTAAGCACAGCACAGCACAGTGAACATATGGGGGCAGGACTCACATAACTTGGTCCTCTAGTTCTGGGTTGCGTGCGGCCCTTGAGTTTACCAGGAGCCTTTACACACCTGCAGGTGCAGGGCAGGACCATGAGAAACACAGGGACACGGGATGGGGTGAGATCTGGCCAAATGAAGGGGGGACTTCGGGGAATAGTTCTGGTTGTTGGATGGAACCTCACCCCCTACCCAGCTCCTCCATAAAGCCAGGCATCCCTGGGGCCCAAGGGAGCTACTAGGGATAAGGCAGTGGAGTGAAGTGACCTCGATGCCCTCAGGGCTCTGACATCAAAGTGAGGGGCTGGACATTAAGGAGGGGCTGGGCCATCTGAGGCCATGCAGGTTGGTGCTGGAACAGCCCAGAGAAGACAGCAGGAAGTTAGGTCAACAGAGGCTCCTTCAAGACTCCCCAGGCCCCTCCTGCTCTGACACCAAAGACAGTTCCCAGAGGCATCCATGCTCCTCCCCCTCTACTGGGAGCAAAAGAGATTAGCTACTTGAAACGGTCACAAAGTTAAGGTCAGCCCTAGGTTTTTCATCCTACCCAAACACTGTGTTTTTAAATTTGCCTCTAAATCTTCCCTAGATTAGAGACAGCCGATTGTCAACACATCTTTGCAATCTCAGTCCTTCATTTTGAGCCTGTCACTGTAGGTGAGAGGAACAAAGGGGCATGAATAAGGGTGAGGAGGCTGTCACTGCTTTGATGGACAGAACTCAATATTATTCCATTCAAACCAAACCAAACCAAAGCCTGTCTGTGAGAAGAAACTCATGAAGTCATGGGATTTTGATGATCTCCTAGTTTACTTATTCTTAACACTGAGGAAACACAAGAGATGATCTGCCATTAAGAAACCCTTTAAGTTATTTCAGGAAGGTGGAAGCTCTTTCCTTTTATTTCAATTAATTTTAAGCATCGAAAGGAAAAAAAACCCAATCTAGCAACAGAAGAAAGAACAAAATCCCTTTCATGATTTTCTTACTGGGGTCTTCTGCAAATCACTTAACCTCTCTGGGGCTCAATTTTCTCAACGATACAATAAGGGGACTGGTTTTTAGGTCTGGGGCATGTGAGTCTTATCAACACTTCATTCATTCATTCAATATTCAAGAACTAACAGATACTAGGTTACAGCAATAAAACAATGCAGGCTAGCCCACTGCACTCGAATTCGATTCTAAAAAGACCAGAAATGAAGAACTGAATAAGATCATGCCAGGCATTGACAAGCACTAAGGAGTGCCTGGGTAGAGGGTGGAGTGCCTTACTCTGCACTTGGGAGGGGCTTAGGGACAGCCTCTCTGAGGAAGTGAGTTGAGTACAGTCTGGGATGATGACAAGGAACCAGTCACTCAATTCCACACAGAGCTAACGCACAGGCCAAAGTCGTGAGGTGGGAATAGCTTATTTGGGTCTCCTCACAGGGGAAAAAGAAGTGCCCTTCTTTTTCATTTTATACCCTTCCTCTCAGTAAGTACTATGTATTAACTTCACTTAAATATATTTGCACACAGCCCTTTTTAAAAATGATTTATTGATTTATGGCTGTGCTGGGTCTCCGCTGCTGCGTGCTCCAGTTGTGGAGAGCAGGGCCTATTCTCCAGCTGCAGTCTACAGGCCTCTCATTGCAGCACGTGTGTGCTAAGTCGCTTCAGTAGTGTCTCATTCTTTGCAACCTCGTGGACACAGCCCACCAGGCTCCTCTCTTCATGGGATTTTCCAGGCATGAAGACTGGAATAGGTTACCATGGCCTCCTTCAGAGGATCTTCCCGACCCAGGGACTGAACTCTCATCTCTTACGTTTCTCGCATTGGCAGGTAGGTTCTTTACCACTTGCAGTGGATTCTCCTATTGCAAAGCACAGGCTCTGGGGTACATGGACTTCAGGAGTTGCAGCACATGGGTTCAGTAACTGAGGTTCCCAGGCTCTAGCACACAGGCTCAGCAGTTATGGTGTTTGGGCTCAGTTGCTCCAGAGCATGTGAGATCTTCCTGGACCAGAGATTGAACCCGTGTTGAACCCATGTCTCCTGCATTGGCAGGCAGATTCTTCACCAGAGTCACAAGGGAAACCTGCACACAACTTTTTATCTTATTTATTTTTTATTGAAGGATAATTGCTTTACAGAATTTTGTTGTTTTCTGTCAAACCCACACCCAGCTTTTAAGGAGGTGCCCGTCACTTCATGGGAAATAGATGGGGAAACAGTGGAAACAGTATCAGGCTTTATTTTTGAGGGCTCTAAAATCACTGCAGATGGTGACTGCAGCCATGAAATTAAAAGATGCTTACTCCTTGGAAGAAAAGTTATGACTAACATAGACAGCATATTGAAAAGCAGAGACATTATTTTGCCAACAAAGGTCCGTCTAGTTAAGGCTATGGTTTTCCCAGTGGTCATGTATGGATGTGAGAGTTGGACTGTGAAGAAGGCTGAGCACCGAAGAATTGATGCTTTTGAACTGTGGTGTTGGAGAAGACTCTTGAGAGACCCTTGGACTACACGGAGATCCAACCAGTCCATTCTGAAGATCAGCCCTGGGATTTCTTTGGAACGAATGATGCTGAAGCTGAAACTCCAGTACTTTGGCCACCTCATTCGAAGAGTTGACTCATTGAAAAAAAGTGATGCTGGGAGGGATTGGGGGCAGGAGGAGAAGGGGACGACCGAGGATGAGATGGCTGGATGGCATCCCTGACTCGATGGATGTGAGTCTGAGTGAACTCCGGGAGGTGGTGATTAACAGGGAGGCCTGGCGTGCTGCAATTCACGGGGTCGCAAAGAGTTGGACACGACTGAGTGAGTGAACTGAACTGAAAAAATAACACTCGATTTGAGCAGTTCCTTCAAGACAGACTTCTTCCACACCAACACCTTTGTGACTCTCAAGCTTCTGTCCCCAGGGTTATAAATTCTCACACTTATTCCAGGCAGGAGTAAACAGGATTTTAATCAGTGTTTTCCATACTTTTATGACAGTGACCCACAGTGCAAAAGAAATCTTACACTGTAACCCAGTGTCTACATACAACTGAAATAAAACTTAAAAAAAAAAATCAGTCACTGTAGTACATTCTATTTAATTTTATTTTTTTTAAGTGATAAGGTGATTTCATGGAGAACTTACAGCTTGATAAATACTATTCTAACCCAATAATGGCTAGTAGTTTTGTTCAAATTTTTCCAAAATATGGAAAAATTCAATATTCAATAACCTCAAAGGTCATTTCCCCTCTCCCCTTTTTCCTGTACACATACT
Organism: Raphicerus campestris; assembly: GCA_006410735.1. NCBI lineage: Eukaryota > Metazoa > Chordata > Mammalia > Artiodactyla > Bovidae > Raphicerus > Raphicerus campestris. Next base: position 8,373 of record SJYW01041859.1, on the reverse strand, counting down.
TGCTTTAGAGCAATGGAACCCAAATTTCTATGAAAGAAATGCCCAGAGGGGACATATTCAGGAGAGTGAGGGAAGGAAGGAGGAGGAACCCACACTACAAACGGTTTACTAGGTGAGGAGACAAGACACCTCAGGTTTCAAAGATGGCCCAAGAAGGAAAGATTCAGTCTCCACAATAGATAGAAAGGAGAGAGAGAGAGAGAGTGTGTGTGTGTGTGTGTGTGTGTGTTGGCAGAAGCAGGTCTGTTAGGTGAGCCATTAGATTTTAAGTTCCTAGAAGGAAGTCAATCTGTATCCCTACCTTGCTCACCATAATTCCAGGCCTATGTGGACAGAGGTGTCACTGCAGCCCTGGAAATCAGACTTTGAATTTAGCACAGAAGTCATGAAGAGTCCCTTGGACAGCAAGGAGATCAAACCAGTCAATCCTAAAGGACATCAACCTTGAATATTCACGGGAAGGACTGATGCGGAAACTGAAGCTCTAATACTTTGGCCACCTGATGCAAAGAGCTAATTCACTGGAAAATATTCTGAGGCTGGGAAAGGCTGAGGGCAGGAGAAGAAGGAGGCGACAGAGGATGAGATGGTTGGATGGTATCACCAACTCGATGGACATGAGTTTAAGCAAATTCCAGGCGATAGCGAAGGACAGGGAAGCCTGGCATGCTGCAGTCCATGGGCTCCCAGAGTCAGACACAACCTAGTAATTGACCAACAACAACAGGGGTGCTCAAGAACATTCTGAATAATGGAGCTCATTGTCATCATTAAACCCTAACTTTGCATGCATAACCCAATGATTACATTTTCCTGGAATGTAAAAATGTCAGGCCATAGTAAAGGAAACTTATTTATCTCCAAGTCACTGTTTAAGTCCAGGGAGCTTAATCAGATATTTTTTCTCAGCACTAAGTGGGAGAAGGATGTTTTGAATTGCAAGATACAAGAGCAAGTACTGGCTGTAATGGAAAGATTCCGTGTCTGCTAGTGGCCATGGTAAACAGCTGGGATTAAAACGAGTGTGTTAATTTAATAGGTACTTTCTCAAGGGACAGTAACCAATAGGCTCTGTCAGCCAAGGGCTCTCTCTCATAGAAACCATGCCAATTTCTCTGTGAAACACAGTTACTGTCCTTACCCCTGAAGTCAGGAGTGCACGCACCCAATTTCCAGTAGCCCTGGGGCCGGGAAGCCAAAAATTACACCTGCAAGCAAGCATTCTCCCACACTGCCACACAGCTGCCACACACAGAGAGACTCATTTAAACTGTGTACCCTTCAACCCCACGTACGATCGTCATTAATGATTTCAAATTACAACTGTTGCTTTCTCCCGAAACAGTGATAAATAGAGGAGCTACTCTTATAATGCTGTTCTTTTAAGCCATTTATCAACTCTCTTCTGGGGGGGGGGGGGGGGAAAAAGAGGAGTTNAAATTACAACTGTTGCTTTCTCCCGAAACAGTGATAAATAGAGGAGCTACTCTTATAATGCTGTTCTTTTAAGCCATTTATCAACTCTCTTCTGGGGCTGGGGGGGGGCAAAAAGAGATGTTGAGACAAGTGTGAACCTGCCAGATGCAGCCCTTCTTCCCTCCCTCTTTCTCACTCCAGTACCCTTTCCTCTCTGGGTTTCATGAACTGAGGCACAAGCCTCTGGTAAGGAACTGCAAGTGGCTCCTTATCAAAACTAGGAGGGATTCACCGGACAGTGGGGTGAGTCAGCCGACAGAGGAAAGAACCACTCCCTTATCCTAGCAGGTCAACAATAAGTCGGGTTTCGGAAAGGAAAAAAGTCTGAGTAGGGGGGTCAGCCCATTCCAATTCCGGAGCATCCGCACACGTCAAGAGGGAACAACGCGTGCTGCCTCACCGGAGGTGTGGGCAGGCGAATGCATGCTTCTGCGCAGGGACAGCCTATATATGGACGAGACATCAGTGGCGGCGAAGGGAGACCCGCCACGCTTGACAAAACCACGAGTATTACGACTTGAAATATCACCCGCAGGGTACCGGCTTCGGTGCCAAAATCTCCTCGGATTTATTTTCAGGCAAGTGACTCACAGTCTCGTCTCCATAACTAATTCCATTAAAATGAGTCGCCAGTTCCACTAACCCGACTTTCCGTTGCCCTCCGTCTGCCCCTCCCTCCTCTCCGCCCATCCTGCAAACCCAGACAGCTCAAAGACTGAGCAACCGTACCCCAGGGAAGCAGAAGGCAGCCGCCCCGGCCCGGCCCCCACCCTCGCGGCAGAATGAATGGGGCCGGCGGATGGCGCGAGCGCGGGGAGGCAGCGTGCGGCCCGTGCGCGGGGTGGGTACGTGTGTGCGCGCGTGAGCACGCACCCCGGCCAACTTACGGAGGTGGAGTTGGTCCTCGTCTGGCCTTGGTTCCGCACCTCCTGCTCCCGGAACTGCAACCCAGCCAGATGCTTCTCCAGCGCCTCCCAGTCCATAGGGGGAACCGGGGGCTCCTCAGGGACGCACGTCCCGCTGTCCGTGGGCTGAAGGCAGAGGCCCCCGGCCGCCGGGCCCCGGCCGCCGCGCCGGACCCCTGCCGGCTGGGGCTTCTGGACCGCCCGGCGCGGGGCCCGGGAGCCGCTCGGCCGGCCGGCCACCACCACGTTGCCATTGTGCCTGAGGTCCTGGAGCTCGTGCGGGTGGAGGTTGCCGTTGGGCACCGGGGGCGGCATGGCGGTGGTGGCGCTCCTGCCCCCGCCACTGCGGGTCCCGGCGCTCACGTCCCCCGGCTCCCGGGCCGGACAGCGGTCATCTCTGTACCCTCGCTCGTGGCGCCCGTCCTCCTCTTCCTTCTCCTCCCCGTCCTCCTCCGGCGCCCACTCATCAATCACCTTCTTCGGGTAGACCGGGAAGGGCTCCTCATAGTCCTCCAGGGCAGACACCAAGTCCAGGCTGCCCCCCGGCGACGACGAGGATTTGCACTCTGAGCAAGGGGTCACTTTGGTGGAGTTGGACTGCGAACTGGCGCGGCTGCTGTTGCTGCTGCTGCTGCCGGCGTCACTGCCTAGATCCATCCCATCCTCTCGGTAATCCTGGGGGGAGGAGGCAGAGAGAGTGAGCCGCTGACCGAGCCTGCTCCGGCCGCCCGCCGCCCGCCGCGAACGCCCCGGCCCAGTAGTGCCCCACGCCCGCCAGGCTGGAGGTGCGCCCCTGAGAAGGCGTCGGGGTGGGAGCCGGCACGGCTTGAGGCTTCCCTCATCGCATCCCTTCCCCTGCGACGAGCGGATTTCCCCCGGACTACTGACCCTCAAATCAGCAAAGGGGGTGCCCAGGCGCTGGCGCGCAGACTTTTCATAACAGGGGCCCCTAGTCGCGCGTGGACTTTTTTAACCATTTTGTGCCGGGTGCGCCCCCGCACCCCGCTCCAGGGATTCTCCGAGAACCAGACACTTTCCCAGAGAATTCTAATTCCCTGGGGGCGGGGACCAAGAAGAGGGTGGGCGGCTACTAAATTCGCACCTCGCGCTTGGAGCAGAGACCACCCCCTACCCGGCCCCGCCCCGCCCCCGCCGGAGGCCGGGAGGCCGGCTCCGCTAGAGAGCTGAGCTTTACTTTCTAAGGAACCGCAGGCAGCTCGGAGGTCTCACTCCCGCCTCCGCGCCCCTTGAGCCAGCCCCGCCTCTGCTCACTGGAAGGCTCTGGGTGGGGGGCCCTCTCGGCTCCCACTGGCAAGGTGGTTCCCGCCGCCCCCAAGGTGTGCGAGGCCGGGGCGCGGCGGCCGTGGCTGCAGGCGCCGCCGCCGCCCTGGGGGAAGGAGGACGCGCCCTGCCGGCGCGGAGCGGGTCCCGCCACCGAGCATGCCCAGAGGCTGCCGGGCGCGGCGGAGTCCGCTCTCCCGGCTTTCTCGGCCGTAGGCTGGGGCGGGAGGCCGGGTGGGGACGAGGTTGGAGGGGCCGGGAAAAGGCCCAAGGGAAGGGGACTCGGGGGCTTTAGGGACGCAGACATGGCCACTTAGCAGGGCTGGCTCCCTGGGGAGAGTGGTGAATTTTAACCCCCCAAACACACTCATATTTCCTGCGCGCGCCTCAAGCCCTCTCTGCGGGGTTCATTACCCCGCCTAAACCTCCCGGCACCCCAAAGCGCAGGCCCCTGCCTCCGAAACCCACGCGGAAGTCCCCGGGTGACCCCTTGCAGGACCTCCCTCCCCCTACACGCGCACATACACAAGCCCACGTGGGAGCCCGAGTGACGTGTGCTCCGGGGTCATGCACCATCATTTCCCTTCCACCTTCCTTCTCGCCGCTTCCTCTCCCTCCACCGCCCAGCTCCTGTCGCCTGGCTCCAGCCTCCCCTTCCAAGTTCTGGCTGTGGGTGGAACCTGTTGCTTTAGCACACGTTTTCTTTCCCTTCCTGGCTGCTCGCTGAGAATGACCTATGAGACGTGTATGTGTGAGGAACAGAGGAGTGCAGATGGGACTAGTGTCTGGCATGGAGGTGGGGAATCTGTTCTAAAGGTTTGGGCATGCCTCCGAAGTCCCCCTTGGCCACCTCCAACCTAGGAGACATTAAAGGAGGGGAAGAGTTGGGTGTCAGGTCACGTGCCGCGTGGCTTGGCTTCCTTCAGTATTTTGGAAAACCGAGTCAAAGAAACGTCTGCTGGGTTTTTCAAAACACTGCAACGGCGTTAGTTTGTTAGCTCATCCTCTTTAGGAACAAGGTTCTATGAAATGAAAGAACTGACACTTGGGCAAAGGAATTGGGTCATAGAGCATCTTTTGAGGATTGCGAGTTTCCTGTGAAGAAACTGTTAGCCAACTCCGGGGAAGAAGGAAATGCCCTCTTTTCTGATTATGAAAAACAGTACTTGGAACTTAAATGTTCTTCCATAGGCAAAAAAAAAAAAAAAAA
>SJYW01041855.1:0-14448 GCA_006410735.1 Raphicerus campestris | reverse complement strand
TTGGGGATCCAACAAGGGTATTCCCTGGCTTGTACAACCAAACTGGACCAGGGGCAGATGATCAGAAGGCTGAAGTTGGCTGCCTAGGGAAATGTAATAATCCCTCATCCCACTTACAGTTCTGAGCCAGTTCTCACATCCAGAATCCTGTGACTGAGAGAGAGACTAGATCCTCTTTCAGAAAATCCTACGAAGACTCAGAAAGAATATATAGTACTATCTGTCCCAATCCTTCTGAGGGATCAACACTGCAGAAAGGGAAGGACCCACATATCTCAAGAGGTCTTCAGCCCAGGGTTTGAGCTGATGCTAATGTTAGAGAAACCAAATCACCATTATGATGACCTCGTTAGGAGGGGGTGAGTGACACTAGGTGACAGATGAATTCTCAGCCCAAGTCCATTTCATAAATGCCCATTGAGTCTGCCAACCCACACTGTGATAATTTTCATAGGTTCTGAGTGCTTAATTGGGTTGGATATACTTAGCAGCTGGAATAACCCCCACATTGGTTTCTGACCAGCAGAGTGAATGCTATTACAGTAGAAAGGGCCAAGTGGAAGCTCTGAAACTGCTCACCATTCCAGCCCAGATGGTAAGTTAGAAGCAGTAACTCATCCCAGCTGAGGTGGTAGAAACTAGGACTGCTCTAGGAGAAAGTTTGCAGAGGTGGTTGTCCCCGTTGTTGGTGGAGGTTGTTTCATTGTTAAGTCGTGTCCAACTCTTTTCAACGCCATGGACTGTAGCCCACCAGGCTCCTCTGTCTATGGGATTTCCTAGGCAAGAATAGCGGAGCAGGTTGCCATTTCCTTCTCCAGGGGATCTTCCTGACCCAGGGATCAAATCTGAGTTTCCTGCTTGGCAGGCAGATTCTTTACTGATGAGCCACCAGGGAAGGCTTGGTTGTCCCCATATTTCCCTTTAATTCACTGGTATGGCTTCTGCAAAAGCCAGATGGATCATAAAGGAGGAAGATAAACCAATACAAACACAATTCACTAAACAGTAGATACAGCTGCTTTGTTAGGTAGCCCCAGTATCTTTATTGAAACAGATCTATACAAATGGAGGCTGTTGGAGTGTATCTTTTGTGTTATATTGTGTCAAGAGATTGGTTCAACATGCTGATGTGGACAGAAATTAGAGCTGAAACAGTAAACCCAACACAGGTGGTCCTGAAACAGTGGTAGGGGAAATCCTCTCGTGGGGAGTGGGGTGTGTGTTTGTGTATAGAGCTTAGAGCTGTACACCAGGTCATCAAAGAGCTAAGGGTGTCCCCAGATTCCTTGGCAGTGGCAAATGTCCAAGTGGACATAAAAAGACTAGTTTTAAAACGCTGGTAATAAACACTTGTGCTATGTGCTTAGTCGCTCAGTCATGTCTGACTCTTGCGACCCCATGGACTGTAGCCTGCCAGGTTCCTTTGTCCNAGTTTGCAGAGGTGGTTGTCCCCGTTGTTGGTGGAGGTTGTTTCATTGTTAAGTCGTGTCCGACTCTTTTCAACCCCATGGACTGTAGCCCACCAGGCTCCTCTGTCTATGGGATTTCCTAGGCAAGAATAGCGGAGCAGGTTGCCATTTCCTTCTCCAGGGGATCTTCCTGACCCAGGGATCAAATCTGAGTTTCCTGCTTGGCAGGCAGATTCTTTACTGATGAGCCACCAGGGAAGGCTTGGTTGTCCCCATATTTCCCTTTAATTCACTGGTATGGCTTCTGCAAAAGCCAGATGGATCATAAAGGAGGAAGATAAACCAATACAAACACAATTCACTAAACAGTAGATACAGCTGCTTTGTTAGGTAGCCCCAGTATCTTTATTGAAACAGATCTATACAAATGGAGGCTGTTGGAGTGTATCTTTTGTGTTATATTGTGTCAAGAGATTGGTTCAACATGCTGATGTGGACAGAAATTAGAGCTGAAACAGTAAACCCAACACAGGTGGTCCTGAAACAGTGGTAGGGGAAATCCTCTCGTGGGGAGTGGGGTGTGTGTTTGTGTATAGAGCTTAGAGCTGTACACCAGGTCATCAAAGAGTTAAGGGTGTCCCCAGATTCCTTGGCAGTGGCAAATGTCCAAGTGGACATAAAAAGACTAGTTTTAAAACGCTGGTAATAAACACTTGTGCTATGTGCTTAGTCGCTCAGTCATGTCTGACTCTTGCGACCCCATGGACTGTAGCCTGCCAGGTTCCTTTGTCCATGGGATTCTCCAGGCAAGAACACTGGAGCAGGTTGCCATTTCCTTCTCCAGGGGATCTTCCTGAGCCAGGAATTGAACCCAGGTCTCCTGCCTTGCAGGCAGACTGAGCTACGAATAAACACTTAGGAATTACCTTTTCTAAAAAACACCATTCACTATGAAATGCCTTTGGATACATTTAAGAAGAAAGGCACATCACTTGCATCTTAAAATTTATCAAATCTTAACAAAAAAAACATAAAACAAGATTCAAATATTTGAAAAGAACCATGATAATAAGAAGAAGGTGTGTGTGAGTGTGCTCAGTAGTGTCCAAACTCGCATGGCCCCAAGGACCATGCCCTCCAGGCTTCTCCGTCCATGGAATTTCCCAGGCAAGAATACTGGAATGGATTGCCATTTCCTCCTCCAGGGGAATAATAACTAGCACTAATATATAACATTTATAGGGCAGATATTAGAGTAAATGCTTTACTCATTGTGGTTTGGATGGGAATACTTCATGTCACCTAATGTCCATTTTCCCTAAATTAATCTTTAAATTTACTTCAATCTAATGAGGATCCCCACAGGCACTTCTACTACTTTAAATTTTCATGTGGCAGAATAAATTCCCAAGAACAGACAGTAAACAAACAAAAGAAGCTTAGTGAGGAGAGTTGTTTTAACAGTCGCTGTAATAAAATCAACATTGGTTTGTATAGAAACATACAAGCAAAGAAGTGAAAGAGAACTGAGAATGAAGTGTGTGTGTATAGTATATTTATTATATACATAATAAACTTTTATATGTAAATATATAATATATATTAACACATGTAGTAATGCATGCAGGGGGCTTCCAGATAGCTCAGTTGGTAAAGAATCCACCTGCACTGCAGAAGACCCCGGTTGAATTCCTGGATCGAGAAGATGCCCTGGAGAAGGGATAGGTTACCCACTCCAGTATTCTTGGGCTTCCCTGTGGCTCTGCTGGTAAAGAATCTGCCTGCAATGCAGGAGACCTGGGTTTGATCTCTGTGTTGGGAAGATCCCCTGGAGAAGGGAAAGGGTATCCACTCCAGTATTCTGACCTGGAGAATTTTAGAGACTGTGTAGACCATGGGAGTCAGACACAACTGAGAACTTTCACTTTCAGTAATAAATGCAGTATTTTAATTTACTGGGGGAAAATATTGGTTTATTTTATCAATATGCTTCATGAAGTTTGAGCAGAGAAGTAGGATGGGAAATACCTACACAGGTTCACCCCAAGAAGGGAGCTCTTACAGTCATTTGTTTATCCAACAGAGAGAGGGAGCAGNTGGGGGAAAATATTGGTTTATTTTATCAGTATGCTTCATGAAGTTTGAGCAGAGAAGTAGGATGGGAAATACCTACACAGGTTCACCCCAAGAAGGGAGCTCTTACAGTCATTTGTTTATCCAACAGAGAGAGGGAGCAGGGAGAGAAGGACCACGAAGGCATGAAGAACTTTAACACAGTGGCCATTCCCACTAATATCTGTGGACCAAAAAGTATCTCCAGGGATTGTTCAACTAGATTAGGGACTCTGTCACCTGTGTGGAAGGAGAGACCTGAGGGAGCAAGAGGATAAAAGCCACCAAAAGTGTTGTCAGAAGGGCAAGCACGAAGCAGGTGCTAAAGTCTGGCTTCCCCATGAAAAGAGGAGGAAGGCCTGGCAGAGTGGCAAAGCCTTCCCCTCCACTTCAACCTGCACTGTTTTTCTTCCTTTAACACAGTGGCTCAGACACATGCAAAGCATTAGAACCAATCAATAAATTCAATGAAGTTGGCAGGATACGAACTCAACATACAAAAATCAGTTGCATATAAGTTATCCAAGAAGCAAATTAAAAAAAGAATCTTATTTGCAATAGCATCAAAAAGGATAAAAGGCTTCAGTTCAGTTCAGTTTGGTTGCTCAGTTGTGTCTGGCTCTTTGTGACCTCATGGACTGCAGCACACCAGGCTTCCCTGTCCATCACCAACTCCCAGAACTTGCTCAAACTCATGTCCATTGAGTCTGTGATACCATCCAACCATCCCATCCTCTGTCATCCCCTTCTCNTCAAAGATGTTCAATGAAAATGACTGAAGTAAGAAACAGTTTCCACATTTGAAGGGCAAGCTTCCTAAACAGGCCCATTCAAAACAGACTAGCTCCTGAGACATCATAATTGTGGAGAATTGTTAGAATTATAATATTTCATCTGCACATGTTCTCTTGTGTTAGAATATAAGGAACTTGAGGGTGGGGACTGGGGGGTATATTTCTGGCTTCCGTGATACTTAAAATAGCCTGGCTTTCACAGTGGCAACCACATGTTTTCATCATCATAATTACACTCAAGTGTCCTTAGAACAAGCCTGCAGACTGGTCCTGTGCTTACCCCTAATCTGTGGCGCTATGAGCTCCCTCTTGGCTAGGCAGGACTACACTTCCCAGAATTCCCTTCACAGTATTTCCTGTTGGGATGGTTCACAGGGTTTGAGGGCAGAAGTGAAGGAGGGTCTGCCATTTTGTTCTAGCACTTGGCCTGGGGGAGCCAAGCGCTAAGGGTCTTGTGGCTGCTGTGCCTTCCCCTGGACATTTTGTTAGCTCTGCCATTTCCTGGGGTCAGCGTGTGTTTAGCTATGTCATGAAGGGGGACAACTTCTCCTGCCGCACAGCCACTTCATTGAAGTTGGAAGCAGCTTAAACGGATATGGGTTCAAGCTGGTTCTGGAAGATTCCTGTTCATGTCCAAGTCTTCTAACTCATCTCTGTTCTTCTCTACATGCATCTGTCTGCCTACTCTGCAGATCTCAAGTAATAGCATCAGAAAGGAAGGCAAGGGCTTTGCAGAAATGGTTTACCCAGGTACCATGACTGAATAACATCAAATCCTTGATATAAAAGGTGGATAGATAGAACTCCTTGTGTTTCTGCCTCTTTTGAGTCTTCACTGACCAATAGTCCCCATTTTACAGATGAGGAACGTGAGGCTCAGGGAGCATCAGTAACTTGTGTGAGGCCACAAAGCAAGTGAAGGGGGAGAGGCAGTCTTAGAATTTGATCTGACCCAGTACTTCTGTTCTTACTCATTAGGCTATAGGGTCTTTCTGATAAACATTCACTAAATATACAAATCCAAAGAAATAAAACGTTGGAAGTGGTAGGAGCTTCCAAGTCAGGAAGTTTTTTCATTTTCTTGAGCGCTTACTTGGTGCCCAGAGAGCCCAGTCCTGGCACTGGGTAAACCATCCACTCTGGAATCTAGTTTATGAACTATCACCATGGGCCCTTTCAGTCTCATCTATGATTAAATAGCCACCAGTCAAATCTAGCTAGAGCTGTGAGCATGGCTTTCTCCTCTTTTGGAAACACTTTTAGAAGCATTCTCACAGACACAACTGTCTAGTAGAATGTGAAGGCAAAGATAAACATGCATACATTAGTGTCAGAAAGGGCTCTGGGGCAGTGATTTTATTTTCCATTCAATGTGGTTCAGTTAGTGAAATACATGACTAGTCATTTCTACTTAAAGTAACAATAGAGAAGATTAATCCATACATGCCGTATCTTCCGAATAGAAGCATACAATTTGCATACACCAGTGTTGCTAAACTCTAAAAAACAACTTGACATTTACTTAGGATTTCTCAGTGGAGATGTACCTCCCTTATCTTACTATGAAAACTTCTAATGTCAAGGTAAATGCTCTAATCTGGCTGGTAGAATATCTCAGGTCTTGTCCTGGATGTACCATTAATAGCTGTGTAACCCTAGGTTAATAAATTCCCTTTGCTGGTTCTTGATTGGCACGTTATGAAAGGAGGGTCTCTAAACTACATCCATAGGCCTTTATGATTCTTTGCAACATCTTCCAAGTTGGCTGATCATTAGCATTTGCCATCTAGGTGTAGGACAATCAAATGAGATCTTAAAGTTTTACAACATATGCTCCTCCCAGGAAGTATGTAAAAATCAAATAAAAACTATTTGGCCATGTGTAAATCTGATCCCAATGTGATGAGTACTAATTCTTTGTATGGACCTGACTCTTTTAAGGACTGCTCCCCGACCAGGAGATCTTGCAAAATCTTTTTTTTTTTTTTTGAAAACTGAGTAAAATCTGATCTGATTAGTTCTTGAACCTCAAGGAAGGCCCAGGAAGGGCAAGATATAAAAGAGATGTCTGGGGACTTCCCAGGTGGGCCAGTGGTTGGGACCCTGTGCTTCCAGTGCAGCAGGTATGGGCTCCATCCCTGGTCAGGGAACTGAAATCTCACATGCCACGTGATTCAGTCAAAAAAAAAGAAAGAATTTGTCTTGACTACTGAATTTTTTTGGCTCCCCTAACATTTTATGCCCAGGGCCAGTGCCTCACTTGCCTTTTCTGAGTCTCAGTTCCCCACATCTTCCCAATCTCTATTCCCAGTCCTTTTCCACTTCCATTGGTGACCCTGAAGTCAACCCAGCTCTCTCCATCTCTCTCTCTCTGCCCCCCACCACCACGTCTCTTCATCTTCAAATACACCAAGTTCTCCTTGAAAGTTGTTCAATTCTGTTACCTCTTTCAGCCTTTGTCAGACTAGGTAGTGACTATCTTTCAGGAACAGAACACAGAGCAAATCATGTTATGATTCTCATACCTACAAGAGGCTACCCACTGCAAGATGATTTCCAAGCCCCAGCAGATAACCTGCTTCTCTCAAGCAGTATTTGTAAAGCTATTTTTATGGTCCCTTGGAGAAATAACTCTGTCCTATAAAAGACCGTGACGCTGGGAAAGATTGAAGGCAGGAAAAGAAGGGGATGACAGAGGACAAGATGGTTGGATGGCATCACTGACTCAATGAACATGAGTTTGAGCAAGCTCCGGGAGATGGTGAAGAACAGGGAAGCCTGGAATGCTGCAGTCCATGGGGTCGCAGAGAGGTGGACACAACTGAGTGACTGAACAGCAGCAAATTCATCAAACAAATGATCTGGAGGTAATTTAGAGTCCCTATGATTCTTACTGAATTTCCAATATTCCATCTGGAAAATTGTAATGAATAGTCCCTTGTGAAGCCAGGAAATCTGAGTGACAACTTCCTGTTCTGAGTTACAATGCTTTCAATTCTGTGCTCCGATTAAACCTATGTGATAAACTTCATACTGAAACAAAGCAGAGCTCTGCGTCTTTGTGCCCAACCCTCATGTCCTCTGCCTGCCTTTGCCTGTGGAAAACTTCAGTCAAAGAATAAACTTAATCAGAGAAATGAGAGCATACAAAACAAAGGAAAACAGTAAAAGGAGACCTAATAATAATAATGTAGTCCTTATGCAAAGTCAAGGACCTTTAGTTCCTTCTCAAGAACTATAGATAAGATTCTGAGCCATAACCTGTGAGCTGTCTTATAGATATTAAAACCTCAGGTGGGAGAAGTTAAGCACTAATGACCAAACTGTACCCATGATATGAGCTGCTACAATTCTGAGAAATGGCTTCAGAGAAATGGGAACAAATGGACCCTGGAACCGAAGATAAACTGTACCTAAAATGATCAAGATGATGCTGGGCAGCCCACTGATGACCAATTTGAAGACCACTGTCAGAACTGACTATGCTGTTCCTGCATGCAATCTCCCCCGAGTCCCTAACAGTCACGGGCATCTGAAATAAAGCAAACATTCCTTTCCACCAACCTGGCCTGTTTATTAGCTTTTGAGCAGTGAGCAGCTGGATCCTACCACATTCTTTCGATAACAATATCATCCAAACGTATCTTCTTTTTATGCTTTTGCTTTCTGAACATACAACACTTACAATCTCAGTGCTCAATGGAAAATGAAAACACATGTGTTAAAGCAAGTTCAGCTCAAGAAAATTGCCAGAAAGCTAGCGGAAACCCAAGGACCCTGCAGTTACCATGGTCACTGAATGAAGGAATTGACTCAGAGGAAGGTAGAGTCATGAAGACCTGGGAAGGATTCAGTGAGAGAGGAGATGTGGTAGAAATACTCACTTAACATTTACATGGTTGGGGTCCTGGCCAGAACCTGAGAGAGAGGGTCCCCAGGGAAGTCTCTAGAAGGCTTGGCTACTTAGAGGACTGTGATTCCATGAGTAGGGCAGACTCACAGAGGATGAGATGGCTCTTCCCATCACACACAACATCAGTGGCTGCTGACAAACCAGCATCAGGTTCAAGAGGAAACAAAAATCACCCCACTATTGGCCATTATTGTAGCAGAAAAAATGACACCCAAGGAGTTTGAAAGGCCAGGAGGCAAAAAACAATGTCAGCAACAGGTGAAAACTGACAACATTTTACTAGCTGTTATGGATACAGAACCCTTAAACCCACAGGGTTTGTACATATTTATGTACGTTATTCTGACTGTGGTAGTTGCTCCACAGGTGTACGAGTTTGTCACTGAGTCATGTCTGACTTTGTAAACCCATGGGCTGTAGCCTCTGCTCTTCTGTCCATGGAATTCTCCAGGCAAGAATACTGGAGTGGATAGGCATTCCCTTCTCCAGGGGATCTTCCTGACCCAGTGATCAAACCCAGGTCTCCTGCACTGCAGGTGAATTCTTTACTGCTGTGCCACTTCAGAAGCCCATTGTGTATATATACATCAAAATTTGTCAACTTGTACACTACATGTGCTGTTTTTCATGTAACAAATATACCTCAATAAAGCCACACACATGCGAGCAAAAAAAGAAAAAAGAAAAAAAACACAGATTGGAGCCAAACAAATGTAACTTTTGTTGATCAGAGGTAGCTTCTGAGCCTACCCCTCAATTCTAGGGAAAGGAAGAACAAAATTAGCACCTGGTATCATCTCAGTCTTTCCTCCAAAACCATTAGACAGGATTTTTCTTAAATGAAAGAAATTTGTTTGTCTCTTTGACATTTGGATGAAATACTGAAAATAAAGTACACCTAGCAGACAGTGATTGACATATTCAGTTCTCTGTTTCTGTCAGGAAATAAAATAGGCACCTCACTACAGAGTGTGACTTATAGCAAGGAGAACATGAGAAAGTGTGTTGTCTTCTTAGTCAAGTTAAAGGCTTCTTCCAATTAAAACAGAGCCCATTTCTGAAGAGTCGGGGACAGGAAGCAATGGTTGCAAACACCAGGTCCCCAGGAGGAGTGGAAGGCAACGTGTTGGGAGCCGTGGTTGTCCCATGGTTTTACAAACCAGAAGGACCATCATGGACTAGACACAGCACAGAAAAGGGAGCAGAAGAGAACTGCAGTTTCCATATTCCATCAAAACTGAGAAGCCAAGCAGGTCACCGTGCTTTTTCTTAAGGCAAAGATAAAGTACTCTAAGTTTGAAAAATGTTGGTTTTTTCCATGTGTAAGTATCTTCACTCAATTAGTTCATTTACAAGCACTTCCTGAACTGTCTGTTGGATGTCAAGAACACCGACTAGCTAATAGAGATAAGTAGAGCACATCCTTGACAACTTAGAACTTACATGCTCACTGGGGAGACAGAGGAATGAGCAATTAAAAGACAACTTACCAGATGGTGAAACAGAGTCACATATAAGGCACAATAGAGCAATGACTCTAGTTGGAGAAACCTAAATGTGCTTGGCATGAAAGATGACCTTTGATCACTGACTCATGGATGAGTCAGAAAGAATCAAGGAGACATATTGATATATTCCTAGCTCATGAAAGAGCACTGGGTTGACATATGGAGGCTTATGTGTGAACTATGTGTTGATATGATAGTCACTCGGGTGTTTCTGACTCTTTGGGACCCCATGGACTGTAGCCTACCAGTCTGCTCTGTTCTTGGAATTCTCCAGGCAAGAATCCTGGAACGGATAGCCATTCCTTCCTCCAAGGGATCTTCCCAACCCAGGGATTGAACTCAAGTCTCCTGCATTGCAGGCAGATTCTTTACCATCTGAGTCACCAGAGGCATGTGTTATGTGTGGGTAAATGCAAAACAAATAAAATGTGATGAATGATAGGAAGTTCTTTAGATCTGTTTGTCAAGTGTAACATGAATGGTAAGCAAGAGGTTTCCTCTTGACGTGGAGGGTACCAGGATCTGGAGGTGCAATGGAGAATTTCAAGGGCAACCACCTGGGTAGACCAGGGCATGGAGTGACACCAAATGTTGGGCTGGAGACTGCAACAAATGCCCCGTCACCCCCACAGAACAATATGATTCATCCATACATAGTGGACCAGAAATGGGATAATTTGACAACCAAGTGCCCAGCTCNGAGTGACACCAAATGATGGGCTGGAGACTGCAACAAATGCCCCGTCACCCCCACAGAACAATATGATTCATCCATACATAGTGGACCAGAAATGGGATAATTTGACAACCAAGTGCCCAGCTCAGCAACTTTATCCAGAAAAGACACTGCTTATGCATGAAACTGCCCTTCTGGTACTGCCTGTAACTGTAGTTCTCAAGTCCTCAGGCTACCCCTCAAGCTTATGATCTCAATATCAGATGATTTCAGAAGAATCTACTCATCTGGCTTGGTGAACAAATTCTAGATTCAGATAGACACTTTATTGTTCAAAGATGAAAAAAATAGAAACAAAATAATATGGGACCTATGAAAAGATCCTAAACACAGATGGATAGGATAATACTTACAAAGCAATAGAAGGACATTTTTTAAAAAGATTTACTGCAGGAAATAGACATAAATTTTAGACATTTGTCTTGTATTGTCAACAATGTTAAAACAAAAGACAACACAGTGAGATCAAAAGGCAGCTGCCAAGAGGGAGTTATAAAAAGGCAATCGATGAGATAAGCAGAGAATGTTACTTTTAAATAAGTGAAAAGGGATTTTTTTTAATGCATAGAAAATAAAAGAATCAACGGTACAGGGAAAAAAAAAACACATTAGCAATGTGGAGGACAATTTCGAGGAGCTCAGAATTAAGAGGTAAAGGAAAAACAAAAATCATAAAAGGGACAATGCCACAAACACATAGTGGAAAAAAGAGATCCAAAATACAGTTTAATGGTATATTCAATGGAAGAAATAAGACAGAGCAGAAGCAAACACCAATGATTAAATAAAAGAAAAATCTTTCACCAAAGACCTGAGCTGCAGAGCAAAGTCTTCGATGGATATTAACGNGGAGCTCAGAATCAAGAGGAAAAGGAAAAACAAAAATCATAAAAGGGACAATGCCACAAACAGATAGTGGAAAAAAGAGATCCAAAATACAGTTTGATGGTATATTCAATGGAAGAAATAAGACAGAGCAGAAGAAAACACCAATGATTAAATAAAAGAAAAATCTTTCACCAAAGACCTGAGCTGCAGAGCAAAGTCTTCGATGGATATTAACGTTCCCACCAGATACAGGTGCATCCTGAACTTAAGGGGAAATAAGATAGATTTAACAGGTGATCTGCCTTTCTACTTTCTAAAAACAAGTTAACTTCAAAATTATCCATTGAGACTTTGATACCAATGGTAATTGGCCAAGTTATGGAGGCGAAGGGGTGAGATCAAAATACTCTGTACTCGTTTTAGTTAAATCCTTCATATTAAAAGAGACAGAAGCCCTGCAGAAGAGGAAGAATTATGCTTGCTCCCTAGTATTTCTCCCACAGACCCTCCCAGGACTCTCCTCAACTTGGTGATGTAGATGAGAAGATTTGTGGTGTCTAAGGTGTGAAAGAGTTGACCCCATTAATCATGTCCTTCTTCTTGAAGTATTTTTATAACTTGGCTTCTGGGAGCTGTTACTCTGCTGATGTTCCTCCTATTTCACTGGCTATTTCTAAATCTTCTCTACTGCTTCCCTCTTTCCTTTTTAACCTTTAACCTTTGACGTTCCCTAAGGCTAAGTCCTTGGACCATCTTTCTTCTCCCTCATCACTTATTCCCACTCCCTGGTGATCCCATCCAATCCTGTGATTTTAGACATTATTTATAACCTGACGATCCCCTGGTCCATATCTCTAGCTTCAATACCTCCCTTAGTTATCCAGTTGCTATCTTACTGAAGCCTGATGTGTTTAAACCTGAGTGCTTGATTTCCTGCCATCCCCATCCATTTTCCCTCCACTGGCCTCTCTACCTCAGTTCGTGGTAACCCCATTCATCTGGTTTTATTGACACCAAGAGCATCCTCATCACCTTAGTGTGGTCTGTGAGCAACCACTGTCAGCTCTACCTTCAGTGTGGTCTGTGAGCAAACACCGCCAGCTCTACCTTCAGTATGGTTTGTGAACAGCCACCATCAGCTCTGCCTTCAAGGTCTGTCTTGAATCCATTCACTTCTCTAGAGCCTTCTACCAGTACCATTCTGTCCAGTGGATAATACTTACAAAGCAATAGAAGGACATTTTAAAAAAAGATTTACTGCAGGAAACAGACATAAATTTTAGACTTCTTGGCGTTCTGGACAGTCATCATCCGCCTGAGAAAGTGCGTCAGTTGTACACCCAGAAAACCGAGAAGCAGGGACGGGAGAGGCGATAAGTCACAGCGACCACGCTCGCCAAACACCTGAGCTACTCAGACCTGGGAAGGGCACAAAACGCAGGCCCAACCGAGTCTGCGCCTCTGAGGACTACCTGAGTGCCTGAGCCTAAGCGGCTTAGACCTGGGAGGTGCATGCAGACCAGGGCTGGCCTCGGACGGTTCCCGGCAGAGCAACCTAGAGCCTGAGCTGTGTGTGCTGCGAAAGGGGGCAGGCCTAGTGTGGCTGAGATACTGCAAGCACACCCCAGTGTTATTTGTTTGCAGAGTCCTTCCCTCCCCACAGCACGATTGAACAAGTGAGCCTAAAAAAAGTGTCCACCATTGCCCCCCTTGTGTCAGGGTGGAAATCAGACACTGAAGAGATCAGCAAACAGAAGAAGCTAAACCAGAGGGAACCGCCTTGGAAGTGAAGGTGCAATAGATTAAAACTCTGTCGTTAGTACCAACTACATAGGAAGGGGCCTAAAGATCTTGAGAAATATAAGCTGGACCAAGGAACTATCCGAAAATGAACTGACCCCACACTGCACACAAAAATACTAGAGAAAGTTCTAGATATATCTTTGCTATTTTTATGATCATTTTTTTTCTTCTTTTTGTTTAACTTTTCTAAATTTTTAAGTCCTCTATTACTCCTTTAATTCTCATTTTTATAACCTACTATTACTTTTCAAAAAAAGACCTTATTTTTAAAGCAAACTTCATATACATATATATTTTTAAAATAATTTTTGTGACTTTGTTTTTTTCTTTTCTTCTTTGTCTTTTCTTTAATATTGTATTTTTGAAAATCCAACCTCTAGATTTTTAATCTTTGATTTTTGGTAGTTGTTATCAATTTTGTACCTTTAAAAACCCAATCTTCAGTACCCACTTTTACTCGGGAGTGAGGTTACTGTCTTGACTGCCCTCTCCTCCTTTGGACTCTCCTTTTTCTCCACCAGGTCGCTTCTGTCTCCTCCCTCCCCCTTCTCTTCTCTACCCAATTCTGTGAATCTCTCCGTGTTCTAGATGATGGAGAACACTTAGGGAACTGATTACTGGCTGGATCTGTCTCTCGTCTTTTTATTTCCCCCTTTTATCATTCTGGCCACCTCTGTCTCCTTCCTCCCTCTTCTCTTCTCTGTATAACTCTGTGAACATCTCTGAGCAGTCCGGACAGTGGAGTGCACATAAGGAAATGATTACTGGCTAGCTTGCTCTCTCCTCTTTTGATTCCACCTCATCTCATTTGGGTCACCTTTAACTCCCTCCTCCCTCTTCTCTTCTCCATGTAACTCTGTGAACCTCTCTGGGTATCCCTCACTGTGGAGAAACTTTTCATCTTTAACCTAGATGTTTTATCAAAGGTATTGTATAGAAGTAGAAGTCTTGAGACTACTGTAAAAATAAGAAGCCAGGAAAACCAGAAGCGGGAGGCTTAAGTCCAAATACTGAGAACATCAGAGAACTCCTGACTCCAGGGAACATTANTTTTATCAAAGGTATTGTATAGAAGTAGAAGTCTTGAGACTACTGTAAAAATAAGAAGCCAGGAAAACCAGAAGCGGGAGGCTTAAGTCCAAATACTGAGAACATCAGAGAACTCCTGACTCCAGGGAACATTAATCGATAGGAGCTCATCACATGCCTCCATGTGGTGGTGAAGTCGCTCAGACGTGTCCGATTCTTTGCAACCCCATGGAGTCTACCAGGCTCCTCCATCCATGGGATTCTCCAGGCAAGAATACTGGAATGGGTTGCCATTTCCTTCTCCAAGGGATCTTCC
>SJYW01041854.1:232555-252998 GCA_006410735.1 Raphicerus campestris | reverse complement strand
AATGGTAAAGAACTTGCCTGCCAATTCAGGAGACATAAGAGAAGTGGGTTTGATCCCTGGGTCAAGAAGACCCCCTGGAGGAGGGCAAGGCAACATACTCCAGTATTCTTGCCTGAAGAATCCCATGGACAGAGGAGCCTGGCAGGTTACAGTCAATAGGGTCGACAAGATTTGCACATGACTGAAGTGACAGCATGTATGGATGTAGATGTCTCAGGTTCGGTTTCTCTGAAGAACCTTAACTAACACAGTGTTATTTACATGGTGCTCAGTAAAAGCATTCTTCTTTGCTAGAAAAATTACCTTCTTAATTTTTGCAATAAACAAGGCATCATGTTCTTTAAGTAGAATGTAATCTTGTTAAAAGACTATAGTCAAAAAAGAGTAGTGACACCTGTCTTAATGTTTTTTCTCATAATACTAAGATTGCATGATTTGATTTTAACTACAATATATAATGATTCATATTATAACAATATGAGTCAAGTCTGTGCTTTCACTTATTTTTGATCTATAGTACTTCTCCCTTAACTCACAACTCTAATTTTACTATGCTTTGAATTTTGATTTAGGTTCTCTGATATTTCCACTAGTTATATTTGCCCAACAGTTATTAAAATCATTCTTTTACCTTGAAAAGGGAAAAAGAATTGGTTTTATCTTATCTGTCAAATTTAATAATTTCATAGTATTATCTGGAGGGCTAAAACTAAGGATTTTTATTCTATGTTCCTGATCAGTAGGAATAATTGATATCTTTATATCTGCCTTGAGTGTGAAAGAAAGTAGGGGAAAATATGGGACTTTGGGGAAACATTTGTATGGTTACACTAGAAAAATCCTTATCACAAGTCCTAATCTCTCTTCTGAGCTCTAAATCTATATCCAATTTCTTGTATATTTTTCTTTTAAATGACACTGCTATTCATATGGTGCTAGTGGTAAAGAACCTGCTTGCCAATGCAGGTGACATAACAGACATAGGTTTGATCCCTGGGACAGGAAGATCCCCTGGAGAAGGAAATGGCAATCACTCCAATATTCTTGTCTGGAGAATCCTATGGACAGAGGAACCTGGTGGGCTACAGTCTATATGATCACAAAGAAGTTGGATACAACTAAGTCAGACAGCAACTTAGCACCCTTTCCACTCTTCTAATCATCTAAACCAGAAAAGATATTCATCTTAAACTCTTTTTTTCTCTATGTCCTTCATTCTAGCTGATATTGAGTCTTGAAAATCCTGCTTCCTAAATATTTATCTGTCCATCTTTCACACACAACATTGTGTCTGCTCCTATCACAGCACTTAAAGTTACTTTTTGACTCTTCTACCAAGCAATGAATCTCTAAAAACAGACATACACCTTTGTCTTTGCACAGCTAGTAGCTAAAACAGTGCATGATACTGACCAAGTTAACAGTATGTTTTTTCAGTGAATGGGTGTCCTCTATAAAGCCTTTTCATCCCCATCAAGATTTCCACCTTTCTATTTTCTTATTTCCTCCTAAATACTTGCTATCAATACCAGGGACTGAGGAACTTTTTGGCACTTATTTGTTAGCATGTCTTACACTGCTGCTGCTGCTGCTAAGTTGCTTCAGTCATGTCTGACTCTGTGCGATCCCAGAGACAGCAGCCCATCAGGCTCCTTTTTCCTAGAACATGTTAAATTATTTATAGAAACCACATCCCAATCATTTCTTTATCACTTCTGCCCAGCACCATTGTAGATTTTTATTCTCTCAACACAAGTCCAATTACAGGAAAAAGGAACAATAATTTTCAAGGAAAGAAAGAATCAGAAAAGGTGTTTATGATACAGATTCCAGATGCATTTGCAGGCACATAGAATGAATGCTTTTATTAATATTTATTGTTATTAAATCACTTCATGGGAAATAGATGGGGAAACAGTGGAAACAGTGTCAGACTTTATTTTTTGGGGCACCAAAATCACTGCAGATGGTGAATGCAGCCATGAAACTAGAAGAGGCTTACTCTTTGGAAGAAAAGTTATGACCAATCTAGACAGTATATTCAAAAGCAGAGACATTACTTTGCCAACTAAGGTCCATCTAGTCAAGGCTATGGTTTTTCCTGTGGTCATGTATGGATGTGAGAGTTGGACTATGAAGAAGGCAGAGCACCGAAGAATTGAGGCTTTTGAGCTGTGGTGTTGGAGAAGACTCTTGAGAATCCCTTAGAGTGCAAGGAGATCCAACCAGTCCATTCTGAAGGAGATCAGCCCTGGGATTTCTTTGGAAGGAATGATGCTGAAGCTGAAACTCCAGTATTTTGGCCACCTCACGCGAAGAGTTGACTCATTGGAAAAGACTCTGATGCTGGGAGGGATTGGGGGCAGGAGGAGAAGGGGACGACAGAGGATGAGATGGCTGGATGGCATCACTGACTCGATGGACGTGAGTCTTATTGAACTCTGAGAGATGGTAATGAACATGGAGGCCTGGTGTGCTGTGATTCATGGGGTCGCAAAGAGTCAGACACGAATGAGCGACTGAACTGAACTGAATTGCACCTTACTCAGTAGTTCTTGGGGTCGCAAAGATCAGACATGACTGAGAAACTGAACTGAACGGAACCTTAGTCAGAATATACGCATGGGTGTTCTGGATCAGAAATATTAGTTATCATTATTGAAGTGTATACATGTAGAAAACAAACATGGTTACCAAGGGGAAAGGAGAGGAGTGATAAAGTGGGAAACCGGGATTGAAATAAACACACTACTGTATATAAAATAGATAACTAATAAGAACCTGCTGAATAGCATAGAGGATTCTATTCAATATTCTGTAATGTCCAGAAAAACATCTATTTCTGCTTTATTGACTAAACCAAAGCCTTTGACTGTGTGGACCATAATAAACTGTGGAAAATTCTGAAAGAGATGGGAATACAAGACCACCTGACTTGCCTCTTGAGAAACTTATTAGCAGGTCAGCAAGCAACAGTTAGAACTGGACATGGAACAACAGACTGGTTCCAAATAGGAAAAGGAGCACATCAAGGAGCATATTGTCACCCTGCTTATTTAACATATATGCAGAGTACATCATGAGAAATGCTGGGCCGGAAGAAGCACAAGCTGGCATCAAGATATACAGATGACCTCACCCTTATGGCAGAAAGTGAAAAGGAACTAAAAAGTCTCTTGATGAAAGTGAAAGAGGAGAGTGAAAAAGTTGGCTTAAAGCTCAACATTCAGAAAACTAAGATCATGGGATCTGATCCCATCACTTCTTGGGAAATAGATGGGGAAACAGTGGAAGCAGTGTCAGACTGTATTGTTTTGGGCTCCAAAATCACTGCAGATGGTGACTGCAGCCATGAAATTAAAACATGCTTACTACTTGGAAGGAAAGTTATGACCAACCTAGAGAGCATATTCAAAAGCAGAGACATTACTTTGCCAACAAAGTTCCATCTAGTAAAGGCTATGGTTTTTTCCAGTAGTCATGTACAGATGTGAGAGTTGGACTGTGAAAAAAGCTGACTGGCAAAGA
Organism: Raphicerus campestris; assembly: GCA_006410735.1. Lineage (NCBI taxonomy): Eukaryota > Metazoa > Chordata > Mammalia > Artiodactyla > Bovidae > Raphicerus > Raphicerus campestris. The sequence goes on along the minus strand of SJYW01041854.1, from coordinate 249,470 downwards.
ATTGATGCTTTAGAACTGTGGTGTTGGAGAAGACTCTTAAGAGTCCCTTGGGACTGCAAAGAGATCCAACCAGTCCATTCTAAAGGAGATCAGTCCTGGGTGTTCTTTGGAAGGACTGATGGGGATACGACTGAGCGACTGAGCAGAATTGAATGTCCTAAATGAGAATGGAGTTTTTTAACAGAGTGGATATATATGTATATGCATAACTGACTCACTTTGCTGTACAGCAGAAACTAACAAAGCTCTATAAATCAATTATGTTCCAATAACAATTTTTAAAAGATAGTGTAAAGTATTTATATAATTAAGCACAACAAAATTTTAAAGTTGGAAACAGGTTTCATTACTTCTTTTTTAACAATATATGTAAGTTGTAATGAAAAGCTAAATATGACATCAATAACAAGATAAAAGGGCAAATCTATGGGGTTAACTAGAAAACACAGAAATAAATGCATGTGTGTATGCTAGTATGTATTTAGCTTCTACATGGTAAGGTGAAGATGACTCAGTTAATGAATGATGCAAACCAATTATGTTTTAAGGGGAACTATGTGACAGTATCATAATATTATAGCAGCTCTTTTTTTATTTTTTGGAAACTTTTAATATTCTTGTAGATTCACTTGCAGTATTAAGAAGTAGTATGGAGAGATCCCTATACACTTTATGGAGATCCTCCCAAAGCAATATCTGGCAGAAGTACTGGAAAAAACACAACTAAGATATAGACTTTGATACATTCAAGATACAAAGCATTTCCATCCCCATAGGATAACTCATAGTGACATTTCATAGCCACATACCCACTTGCCTCCCAAACTGACAACCCTATACATTGACTGGTTAAATTTTATTTATATTTATTCATTGTGGAAAAAATGAAAATCATTTGTGAGCTGAGCCTTCATGAATATTACAGAGAGTGGTAAGTAAACTTAAATAGAGTTTAAAAATTTCAGATAAGATTTTAGAAAAAAATAGAGATTCTACAAATTGCCAATATTNTACTGTATATAAAATAGATAACTAATAAGAACCTGCTGAATAGCATAGAGGATTCTATTCAATATTCTGTAATGTCCAGAAAAACATCTATTTCTGCTTTATTGACTAAACCAAAGCCTTTGACTGTGTGGACCATAATAAACTGTGGAAAATTCTGAAAGAGATGGGAATACAAGACCACCTGACTTGCCTCTTGAGAAACTTATTAGCAGGTCAGCAAGCAACAGTTAGAACTGGACATGGAACAACAGACTGGTTCCAAATAGGAAAAGGAGCACATCAAGGAGCATATTGTCACCCTGCTTATTTAACATATATGCAGAGTACATCATGAGAAATGCTGGGCCGGAAGAAGCACAAGCTGGCATCAAGATATACAGATGACCTCACCCTTATGGCAGAAAGTGAAAAGGAACTAAAAAGTCTCTTGATGAAAGTGAAAGAGGAGAGTGAAAAAGTTGGCTTAAAGCTCAACATTCAGAAAACTAAGATCATGGGATCTGATCCCATCACTTCTTGGGAAATAGATGGGGAAACAGTGGAAGCAGTGTCAGACTGTATTGTTTTGGGCTCCAAAATCACTGCAGATGGTGACTGCAGCCATGAAATTAAAACATGCTTACTACTTGGAAGGAAAGTTATGACCAACCTAGAGAGCATATTCAAAAGCAGAGACATTACTTTGCCAACAAAGTTCCATCTAGTAAAGGCTATGGTTTTTTCCAGTAGTCATGTACAGATGTGAGAGTTGGACTGTGAAAAAAGCTGACTGGCAAAGAATTGATGCTTTAGAACTGTGGTGTTGGAGAAGACTCTTAAGAGTCCCTTGGGACTGCAAAGAGATCCAACCAGTCCATTCTAAAGGAGATCAGTCCTGGGTGTTCTTTGGAAGGACTGATGGGGATACGACTGAGCGACTGAGCAGAATTGAATGTCCTAAATGAGAATGGAGTTTTTTAACAGAGTGGATATATATGTATATGCATAACTGACTCACTTTGCTGTACAGCAGAAACTAACAAAGCTCTATAAATCAATTATGTTCCAATAACAATTTTTAAAAGATAGTGTAAAGTATTTATATAATTAAGCACAACAAAATTTTAAAGTTGGAAACAGGTTTCATTACTTCTTTTTTAACAATATATGTAAGTTGTAATGAAAAGCTAAATATGACATCAATAACAAGATAAAAGGGCAAATCTATGGGGTTAACTAGAAAACACAGAAATAAATGCATGTGTGTATCCTAGTATGTATTTAGCTTCTACATGGTAAGGTGAAGATGACTCAGTTAATGAATGATGCAAACCAATTATGTTTTAAGGGGAACTATGTGACAGTATCATAATATTATAGCAGCTCTTTTTTTATTTTTTGGAAACTTTTAATATTCTTGTAGATTCACTTGCAGTATTAAGAAGTAGTATGGAGAGATCCCTATACACTTTATGGAGATCCTCCCAAAGCAATATCTGGCAGAAGTACTGGAAAAAACACAACTAAGATATAGACTTTGATACATTCAAGATACAAAGCATTTCCATCCCCATAGGATAACTCATAGTGACATTTCATAGCCACATACCCACTTGCCTCCCAAACTGACAACCCTATACATTGACTGGTTAAATTTTATTTATATTTATTCATTGTGGAAAAAATGAAAATTATTTGTGAGCTGAGCCTTCATGAATATTACAGAGAGTGGTAAGTAAACTTAAATAGAGTTTAAAAATTTCAGATAAGATTTTAGAAAAAAATAGAGATTCTACAAATTGCCAATATTCACTGGATCATCTAAAAAGCAAGAGAGTTCCAGAAAAACATCTATTTCTGCTTTATTGACTATGCCAAAGCCTTTGACTGGATGGATCACAATATACTGTGGAAAATTCTGAAAAAGATGGGAATACAAGACCATCTGACCTGCCTCTTGAGAAACCTATATGCAGGTCAAGAAGCAACCGTTAGAACTGGACGTGTAACAACAGACTGGTTCCAAATAGGAAAATGAGTACATCAAGGCTATATACTGTCACTCTGCTTATTTAATTTATATGCAGAGTACATCATGAGAAACGCTGGGCTGAATGAAGCACAAGCTGGAATCAAGATTGCTGGGAGAAATCTCAATAACCTCAGATATGCAGACACCACCACCCTTATGGCAGAAAGTGAAAAGGCGCTAAAAAGCCTCTTGAAAGTGAAAGTGGAGAGTGAAAAAGTTGGCTTAAAGCTCAACATTTAGAAAACAAAGATCATGGCATCCAGTCCCATCACTTCATGGAAAATAAATGGGGAATAAAGTGTCAGACTTTATTTTTCTGGGCTCCAAAATCACTGCAGATCGTAATTGCAGCCATGAAATTAAAAGATGCTTACTCCTTGAAAGGAGAGGAAACCTAGACAGGAAAGTAAACCTAGACAGTATATTCAAAAGAAGAGACATTACTTTGCCAACAAAGGTCCATCTAGTCAAGGCTATGATTTTTCCAGTAGTCATGAATGGATGTGAGAGTTGGACTATATAGAAAGCTGAGCACAGAATAACTGATGCTTTGAACTGTGGTGTTGGAGAAGACTCTTGAGAGTCCCTGGAACTGCAAGGAGATCCATCTAGTCCATCCTAAAGGAAATCAGTCCTGGGTGTTCATTGGAAGGACTGATATTGAAGCTAAAACTCCAATATTTTGGCCACCTGATACAAAGTGCTGACTCATCTGAAAAGATCCTGATGCTGGGAAAGATTGAGGGCAGGAGGAGAAGTGGACAATAGAGGATGAGATGGTTGGATGGCATCACTGACTCAATGGACATGAGTTTGGGTAAATTCCAGGAGTTGGTGATGGACAGAGGGAAGCCTGGAGTGCTGCGATTCATGGGGTCGCAAAGATTTGGACACGACTGAGCGACTGAACTGAGATGAATAATCTCTATCCGTATAGATATATTTGTGCTCAGTCAGTAATGTCTGACTTTTTGTGACCCCATGGACTGTTGCCCACCAGGCTCCTCTGTTCATGAGCTTCTCCAGGCAAGAATACTGGAGTGCGGTGTTTCCATCTTCGGGAGATAGATTTGTACACACATGCATACCTATATACATACATAGAGAGAGATACACATATGTGTATGTACATACACACACATAACACACAAATAATAGATAATAGATATCCTTCCATGGCTTTATAAAATATATATTTATTTTTGGCTGTGTTGGGTCTTAGTTGAAGTACACAGGATCTTTCTTTATGGTTCCTGGACTCTCTAATTACAGTCTGAGGGCTCAGTAGTTGCAGCTCTTAGTTGCCTCACAGCATGTGAGATCTTAGTTCTTGGACCAGGGATCTTATTCCAGTCCCCTCACTGGGAAACAGATTCTTAACCTCTGAACACCAGGGAAGTCCTTCCCATGGCTTCTTTAAATTATTGCCTCAAAGAATCACTTTACAAGATGCACAAGGAATTAAATAGATGTGGACAAATAACATTGCATGTGTGTTTGCTCTGATGCATACATTTTTTGCAGTTAAATTTTTAGAGCACAAAAGCTTTAAGCTTACAATTGCTTTGTCAATCCTCATGGTTTAACTTGGTTAACAATAATACCATGAAAATTTAGAGAAGTAAATTATAGTCTTTGGGGAAAAGGCCAGGGTTTACCGAAATACATAAAAGAAATCTTAAAGTTAACGTTAAAAATGTGAGAGAATATTCTCTGCTTTCATAATTTTACCTCTTATCTGTTTCTGTTGACTTTTCTGGTGGCTGAAATGGTAAAGAATCAGCCCCCAATGCAGGAGACGCAGGTTCAGTTCATGGATTGGGAAGATCCCTTCTGTTATTCTTTTCTTGTTTTCCNTGAGATGAATAATCTCTATCCGTATAGATATATTTGTGCTCAGTCAGTAATGTCTGACTTTTTGTGACCCCATGGACTGTTGCCCACCAGGCTCCTCTGTTCATGAGCTTCTCCAGGCAAGAATACTGGAGTGCGGTGTTTCCATCTTCGGGAGATAGATTTGTACACACATGCATACCTATATACATACATAGAGAGAGATACACATATGTGTATGTACATACACACACATAACACACAAATAATAGATAATAGATATCCTTCCATGGCTTTATAAAATATATATTTATTTTTGGCTGTGTTGGGTCTTAGTTGAAGTACACAGGATCTTTCTTTATGGTTCCTGGACTCTCTAATTACAGTCTGAGGGCTCAGTAGTTGCAGCTCTTAGTTGCCTCACAGCATGTGAGATCTTAGTTCTTGGACCAGGGATCTTATTCCAGTCCCCTCACTGGGAAACAGATTCTTAACCTCTGAACACCAGGGAAGTCCTTCCCATGGCTTCTTTAAATTATTGCCTCAAAGAATCACTTTACAAGATGCACAAGGAATTAAATAGATGTGGACAAATAACATTGCATGTGTGTTTGCTCTGATGCATACATTTTTTGCAGTTAAATTTTTAGAGCACAAAAGCTTTAAGCTTACAATTGCTTTGTCAATCCTCATGGTTTAACTTGGTTAACAATAATACCATGAAAATTTAGAGAAGTAAATTATAGTCTTTGGGGAAAAGGCCAGGGTTTACCGAAATACATAAAAGAAATCTTAAAGTTAACGTTAAAAATGTGAGAGAATATTCTCTGCTTTCATAATTTTACCTCTTATCTGTTTCTGTTGACTTTTCTGGTGGCTGAAATGGTAAAGAATCAGCCCCCAATGCAGGAGACGCAGGTTCAGTTCATGGATTGGGAAGATCCCTTCTGTTATTCTTTTCTTGTTTTCCTTTTTAGTTTCTCTTTAAAAAATCCAGACTGCAAAGGAATATTTGTAATCATCCCACTTATTTTTTAAAATGGAATACATATTAATTTTCAGTTAAACTATAGTATTTTAACAATAAAGCACTATAAAATAACTACCTTCATAACTCACTGATAACATCATATATATATGTATGTGGTATATATGTGTGTGTGTGTATATATATAAAACACATTTTATTTACTCTTCTGAATCTCTTTTCAGACATATCAGATGTTGACATAATACTCTCATATTATAATATCAAACACACACATACACACACCTGTCCAAACACCTAGCTGACATATGTAGATCTGACATATGAACCTGCAGGCAAGAGCTCAAAGCTGTTTTCTTGTTTTAGAAATGCCTTCAAATTGATGTGAACAACATCTTAAAGGAAAAAAAAAGGTTGCTGAATCCATGACCTGTTCTTCAAATGTATGCTTGAAAGGAACTTATTCTGATGTGATATGTAAGTGCTACATTATATGAAGTCATGGAAAGATGCCCCATCACAGACTCTAGAGCATAAATGTAGTAAAAAGAATTTATTCAACTTTTCTCACAGTCATCTTTGATTCTTATCTCTTTGATTCATACTCTTAAGGTACAATTTGGTAATGGAAAAACTTAAGTATATGTTTGATGTAATTTCCATTGTTAAGATCTTGTGTAGGCTTTCTACTGATGCATCCTTATCAGTGAAAAATGGTCAGCTCTTGGAGATGAGAGCAGATACCCAAAATAGATCTTTCTGTGCAAAATCTATTTGCATACATTTTTGTGTTCAAAGCTCCAGTACTTGCAGAAGTTTAGGAATGTCATTATCAATACTATTTCTCATAGTTTTGGGAAAGAAGAGATTTTGAAGATATATTTTTAACAATAATCTGGAAACCACATGGGACAGTTTTCTCCCCTGCACAGCACCCCAAGCATCCACATGCAGACTGTCAATCAAAAACACCTGCAATCACTCTTATCTAGAGAAGGAAATATTCAAATTTTCAAATAAATATATGGTTTAAAAAAGTATTTTTTATATTAACACAGAAGAAGTGATAAAGCTAGGGGAAAAAAAGTCTTTGCAAATTCAAGCAGCTATTCATTTCTCTACAATACAGGCAAAAACAAAATTCCATAGGAGTGATCTAAAGAGACAATTGAGTGAGGACATGTGAGCTGGAACTTAAAATACCAAAGAAATCACAGCTAATAATTTGACTGGAAAAGTAGATATCTCATGTAGAAATAAAACTTATCAATGCCATTGAACAGAATACTTGAAATACTGTCTGATCTTGAGTCCAATTTTTACTTCAGCCAAGAGAATTTAAATAAGAGCTCTGTTTCTAGTTTGGACCTGCATATGAGCAACATTAATAGTACTCAGTTGTGTAGATAGCATCTGATATTCTATACAATCTAGGGGCTGTATAGATAGCATTCTTCTAAACTATCAACTTTTCTCAAAGTACTGAGAAGATATATGCAATAACATCATTTGATTCCTTAATATATCCATGCAATCTAAAGCCATTAATCATTTAATACATGCCAACCATGGGGCTATGTCTTGGTACAGAGGAGGGAACAAGATTTTATCCTTGTTTCCACTGAGCTATTGTTTGTGTGTGTTAGCATGTATATGTTTGTGCATACCAACAAACATACTGTCTGTTTATTGAGGGTGTAAAGAGAGGTGAAAATATGTAATTTTAAGTCAGAAAGGGAAAAATTATATATAGAGAGTCATTTTTTTTTTCTGTTTAATTTGCAAGTTTTTATTATGACCTCTCATTAAGCGCTCATTAATCCCCGATGGCTCAGAGGGTAAAGCGTCTGCCTGCAATGCAGGAGACCTGGATTCGATCCCTGGGTCAGGAAGATCCCCTGGAGAGGGAAATGGCAACCCACTCCAGTACTCTTGCCTGGAACATCCCATGGACAGAGGAGCCTGGTAGACTACAGTCCATGGGATCGCAAAGAGTCCAACAAGACTGAGCGACTTGACTTTCACTTTCATTCACATTCTTAATCTGATTCTATTTACTACTTTTTGCCTTCATAAATTCTCCTAAAGTTATAAAGAATAAAAATATATAAATATACATTGAAGATTATGCAGTTTTTACACAACAGTGGGGTCAATGTTTCAGCTTGTCTGGCATCTCCCAGTATCTTATCCAGAACAGAATGACAACAGTACAGCCTCCTGGTACTGGGAAAATATTTAAATGTTAGGCAAGTAAATGACATGACCACTAATGTCTTTAAACATAATTCTGTGGCCATGTGTCATAGAGATTCATAAAATCGAAGAATGACTGCTGCTGCTGCTGCTGCTGCTAAGTTGCTTCAGTCGTATCCGGCTCTGCGTGACCCCATAGATAGCAGCCCACCAGGCTCTGCCGTCTATGGGATTCTCCATGACAGACAAGTTTAAATTGTGAGGTATCATAAAATATANATTGACCTCTCTATGAATTCCTAAGGAATAATGACAAGAAAAAGTACTAGTAAATATTTAGAGTTTGAACTCTTTCAACTCTAAATGTTAATATAAGCACATTTTTAGAATTGACAAGTGTTTTAAAATTATATGCCCCTTGTGAGATGCTGTAATGATTATTGATGACTTTTGGGCCTCTTTAAATAGTGGGGAATTCTTCACATTAAAGTTTTAATCTTAATATGTCAAATACTTTCCAGAACCTTTTTCTCTTGTTTAACATTTATGGGACACCTGTTACCTTCAGGCAGTTAGGAAATCAGTTCACTTGTAAGACAGGAAATAAATCAAAAGATAAGACAGCTACAAATGAAATGGTGGACTCAGAATAGAACTAGTAATAATCAGCTAATGTTTCCACTTATACTGTTACTTAATATTTATTAGCAGGTATTTATTCCTTAGGTGTTACAGATAATTGTTCCACTTATATTTTTAACAATATCTTTCTGTCAATTTAATATATTTGATTATAGAATATGTCAAGTAGTAAATCAATAAATATGTGTTTATTCAATAAATATTTGAAGAGATGCAAATAATAAGACCAGAAGTAAAGATCACTTCATGGCAAATAGATGAGGAAACATTGGAAACAGTAGCTGACTTTATTTTTCTGGGCCCCAAAATCACTGCAGATAGTGATTGCAGCCATGAAATTAAAACAGACAAACAAACAAACACTTACTCCTTGCAAGGAAAATTATGACCAACCTAGACAGCATATTCAAAAGCAGAGATATTGTCAACAATGGTCTGTCTAGTCAAGGCTATGGTTTTTCCAGTGGTCATGTATGGATGTGAGAGTTGGAATATAAAGAAAGCTGAGCACCAAAGAATTGATGCTTTTGAACTATGGTGTTGGAGAAGACTCTTGAGAGTCCCTTGGACTGCAAGGAGATCCAAGCAGTCCCTCCTAAAGGAGATCAGTCCTGGGTGTTCATTGGAAGGACGGATGTTGAAGTTGAAATTCAAATACTTTAGCCACCTTATTCGAAGAGTTGACTCACTTGAAAAGACCCTGATGTTGGGAAAGATTGAGAGCAGGAGGAGAAGGGGATGACAGAGAATGAGATGGTTAGATGGCATCACCAACTCAATGGACAAGGGTTTGGGTGGACTCTGGGAGTTGGTGAAGGACAGGGAGGCCTGATGTGCTGCAGTTCATGGGGTTGCAAATAGTCAGACATGACTGAGTGACTGAACTGAACTGAACTGAAAAATGAATATTCAGTATATGCTCTCAAGGGACATGTAGCCTAGTTCTGAAGACACCTATGCATAATCACAATAAACATCAAAATACCAGTAGTATGGTGGTGGTTGTGGTGGTTTAGTTGTTAAGTCATGTCTGTCTCTTGGGAGCCCATGAACTGTAGCATGCCAGGTTCCTCTGTCCATGGGATTTTCCACACAAAAATACTGGAGTGGGCTGCCATTTCCTTCTCCAGGGGATCTTCCTGACCCAGGGATCAAACCCAGGTCTCCTGCATTGCAAGCAGATCTTGTATTGAGTGAGTATAACTTACTAAAAAAATAAAACTAAATTGATATAAATAAAATTATGGTCATTTAAAGAGAGGGACAAAAAACTTTTTTTGCCCAAGATCACAGAAATCTTCTTGAGGAAGATGGCATTCAGTTTTGCTTTGCATAGTAATAATTTTGTTCTTTTAGACAAATGTCAAGTGATACTGGTCGACGTCACCAGCTGTAATGTCAGAGTTTGTGTAAAATAGGAAAGAGAGCTGACACTGAGCATCTTCAATGCACCAAATGCTGTTCTGAGCTTTTCATTTGTTTTCTTTTTATTATTTTTGTGATATAACTAATTATCACAAATGTAGTGTCCTGAAGCATTACAAATGTACTACCTCACAATTCTTTTGGTCAATAGTCCAACTTGGTGGCTGGGTTTCACTTAGGATATCACAAGGCAGAAATCAAAGTGATAATTGGGCTGGGTTCTTATTTGTAGGCTCTGTAAAGAATCTTGTAAGCTTATACAGACAGGATATGGGCAAATCTGAAGTCCTTGTTTCTTTGCTACAATCAGTCAGGGGCCACTTTCTGTTCTTCTGTACAGAGACCTTCTGTATTCCTTCCCATGTGGCCCTCTTCAGGTTCAAAGCAGAAACAGGGTACTGAGCCCTTCTCATGCTTTAAATCTCTGACAGCCCTTTCCACTGTATCTGTCTTCCTTTTCTGTCTTAGTCTTCTGCCATCATCCAGAGAAATTTCTCTAATTAATGGTTTATGTGATTAATTTAGACCCATCTGGAGTCTGCTTTATTCAGATAAACGGTGCCATGTAACATAACATAATTATCACCTTTACAGGTACTGAGAATAAGGACTTGTCAGATTCCAATGTTCAGGTTTGAAATTCCACTGCCTATAAATTAGTCATGTTCAAGGATGTAAAAATTATGTAAACCTCATACTTATCAAGTCAGAAACACTGTAGTTATTAAATAAACTGCTTCAAAAGAAAAATTGTTTCTTAGCTCCAGTTTCAAAGTATCTGATGATAACACAGTGAAGAAACTATCCAGAGAGAGATATCAAGTAGAAAATGGGCACTCAACGGGGTTCATGCTAGACCTACCAATGAAGCCCTCTGTTACCCAGAAAAACAGAGGGGCTCCCAGGATTCTCAGACCCTTTGTTTTATCCACACAGGCAGTTACAGCATGAACATGATACCAGAAGACCTAGTTGATCACAATCTCAGGACCTTTGATAACCATAATGGCCCCAGAAAATCTTTAGTCAGGCCTATATCAGCTTGGATGATTCCAGAATAAACTTGATACCACACAATCCAACTTGTCTCACACCAAAAAGAATAAAATACTTAAGAATAAACTAAACTCCACAAAAGAAGTGAAAGTCTTGTACAATGAAGACAATAAAATGTTGCTGAAATAAATTAGAAAAGGTACAATTAAGTGGAAAGATACCCCCTGTTCATGGATTGGAAGACTTAATATATTAAGTTGTCAATACCACTCAAAGAAATATACAGATTTAATGCAATCCCCTTAAAAATCTCAATAGTGATTTTTTTTTCCAGAAATAGAAAACCCCATCTTAAAATTCTTGGACTCTCAGGAGACCAATAATAGCCAAAACAATCTGTAAAACAGCAAAGTTAGAATTATCACACTTTCTGATTTCAAAATTTAGTACAAAGCTACAGTAGCCAGACAAAATGGTACTGGCATAAAGACGGGCATATAGAACAATAGAAAAAAAAATAGAGAGCCCAGATATATGCCCTCACATATATGTTCAAATAATTTTTGACAGAGGTGTCAAGATAGTTCAATGGAAAAAACTGTATCTTAAAAAACTAGTGTTGGGAAAACTGGATATCAATGTGCAAAAGAATGAATTGGATTCTCACTTTAAAATATGTAATAAAAATTAACTCAAAATGAATTAAACACAAATGTTACCTCTAAATCTATAAAACTCTTAGTAGGAAACATAAAAAATGTTTCATGAGACTGACTTTGGCAATGATTTCTTAGTGATATGACCAAAAACACTGGTAAAAAAGGTAAATGTAAATAAGTTGGACTTCATTAAAATTAAAAGGATGCAATCAACAGAGCAAAAGGGCAACCAACATAATGGGAGAAAATATTTTCAGATTATTTTATAGAGGTTAATATCCAGAATATATAAAGAACTCCTATATCTCAACAAAAACAAAAACACAACACAATTAAAAGGTCCATACAGTCAAAGTTATGATTTTTTAGTAGTCATGTATGGATGTGAGAGTTGGACCAAAAAGAAGGCTGAGCACCAAAGAATTGATGCTTTTGAACTGTGGTGCTAGAGAAGACTCTTGAGAGCAAGAGGACAGCAAGAAGATTAAACCAGTCAATCCTAAAGAACATCGACCCTGAAAATTCTCTGGAATGACTGATGCTGATGCTGAAGCTTCAATCCTTTGGCCACCTGATGCAAAGAGTTGACTCATTGGAAAATACCCTGATGCTGGGAAAGTTTGAGGGTAAGAGGACAAGGGGGCAAAAGAGGATGAGATGGATGGATGGCATCATCAACTCAATGAACAAGAGTTTGAGCAAACTCCGGAAGAGAGTGAAGGACAAGGAAGCCTGAGGTGCTGAGGTCACAAAGATTTGGATTCGACTGCGTGAATGAACAAAAAGCTCTTGAATAAATATTTCTCCAAAGAAGATATAAAAATAGTCAAAAGGCACATGAAAAGATGTTCCACTTCACTAACCATCAGAGAAATGCAAATGAAAACCAAAATGAAATACCATCACATACCAAATAAGATGGAAACTATTAAAAGAACAGAAATAAAGGGGATGGCTGAGGATATGGAGAAACTGGAACCCTTGTGCACTGTTGACAGAAACGAAAAGAAGCACAGTCACCATAAAAACAGTACAGTGAATTGGTACCTCACTGTGGTTTTGATTTGCATTCTCTGATAATGAGTGATGTTGAGCATCTTTTCATGTGTTTGTAGCCATCTGTATACAGAGTGAAGTAAGTCAGAAAGAAAACACCAATACAGTATACTAATGCATACATATGGAATTAGAAAGATTGTAATGATAACCTTGTATGCGAGACAGCAAAAGAGACACAGATGTATAGAACAGTCTTTTGGACTCTGTGCGAGAGGGAGAGGGTGGGATGATTTGGGAGAATGGCATTGAAATATGTATAATATCATTTAAGAAACGAATTGCCAGTCCAGGTTCAATCCATGATACTGGATGCTTGGGGCTGGTGCACTGAGATGACCCAGAGGGATGGTATGGGGAGGGAGAAGGGAGGGGGTTCAGGATGGGAAACATGTGTATACCTGTGGTGGATTCATGTTGATGTATGGCAAAAACCAATACAATATTGTAAAGTAATTAACCTCCAATTAAAATTTTAAAATTTATATATAAAAAAATAAAACAGTAAGGTGAAAACTCAAAAAATGAAAAGTAGAATTTCCATATGATCCAAAAATTCCATTTCTGGAAATTCCATTTCCATATACACAATTGAACACAGGAACTTGAACATATTTTTGCATATCCATAGCAGCAAAGAATCTGCCTGCAATGCAGGAGACCCTGGTTTGATTCCTAGGGTTGGGAAGATCCTCTGGAGAAGAGATATGCTGACCAAACCACTCCAGTATTCTTGGGCTTCCCTTGTGGCTCAGCTGGTAAAGAATCTGCCTGCAATGTGAGAGACCTGGATTTGATCCCTGGATTGGAGAGATTCCCCGGAGAAGAGAAAGGCTACCCACTCCAGTATTCTGGCTCAGAGAATTGCAAATAGTCAGACACAACTGAGCGACTTTCACTTTCATAGCAGCATTGTTCACAATAGCCAGAAGTTGGATACGATTAAGTATTCATCAGCTAATGAATGGATACACAAAATGTGGCATATACATATAGTGGAATAGTATTCAGCCTTACAAAGGAAGGAAATTCTGCATTACAATATGGATGAAATTTGAGGAAATTGTTCTATATAAGAAAGTCACAAATAAGGCAAATACTGTATGAATTTACCCAGAGTAGTGTGATTGGTGGAGACAGAAAGTAGAAGGGTGGTTCTCAAAGGAGATGTGGATTAGTTGTTTAATTGGTGCTGAGTTTCAATTTCACAAGATAAATAGTGTTCTGGAGACTGGTTACAAACAATGTGAATATAGTTAATATTACTGAACTGTATGTTTAAAAACTGGTTAAGATAGCAAAGTTTATGTATTTTGCTACAATTGAAAAATACATGTGATGGCAAAAACAGTCCTTGAAGATATTTAAGTAGAATTTATCCACTATTATTCTATTGTTTGAGGCAATGTGCACATACACACAGAAGAGTTGAACATGAAGTATAAAAATCAAGGAGAAATCTATTCTTATCTTATAAAAGTATCTGAAAAATTTTGAGTGAAAGTAAAAGTTAAATTCATTCAAGATTGCTTTCATATAGGCTACCTATTGATTTATATAAACATCATGCAAATATACACTCATGTGGTACCAAACACCTGCATATTTGAAAGCATGCTACAGACATTTTTTTTTTCCTCACTCTCCTTGGATTGATAGGTATACAAAGCATATTTCAATTTTCTCTACAAGATTTTGCCAAACTGTAGTAGGAGACCTATATTCAGAGTATTTACATTATATTTAAATGCAATGAACCTATATCTTTTAATAAAAGGTTATTTATCCTTAAGAAGATGTAATTCTGAACAAAATTAATTTTCATTCAAAGACAGAATGGATGTGTACATAAGTTTTAGATCCATTAAATTATTTGATGCATCTTGTAATTTATAATTATTTAACATTGATTATCTCAAGAGAAAGACACTAAAAATGTTGGATTGGGGTAAATAAGGCATATATTATTCATGATTTCATTATATACCTTTGTTATTATTACTAATGAGTATTAACATTTTAAAGAATCCATCACAATATGAAAAAAATCTTATTCATAGTGTCCTTTCATCAACACTATACTTCTTTTTGATAACAATGTCAATATTTTCTGGAAGAAAAACTTGTCTTTAATTTAAATGCAGAAATCCCTCAACACAATCTTTACGAGTAGAAGACTTACATAATTTTTATACTTTGGATTATTCTTCTACAGATGAATTGGATCTGTTGCTATTGTAGTGGCCTTCAATAAAGTATTTAATTTGAAACTCAAGAAAGCTCAAACGTATCAGTAAGTAGAAATTCTGAGAGTAGTTAACAAGTGTTTGGGCCTCCCCAGTGGCTCAGCTGATAAAAAATCTTCCTGCAATGCAGAAGGCCCGGGTTTGATCCCTGGGTCAGGAAGATCCCCTGGATAAGGAAACGGAAACCCATTCCAGCACTCTTGCCTGGAGAATTCCACGGACAGAGGAGTTGGGCAGGCTGCAGTCCATGGGATCCCAGAGTCAGACATGACTGTGCAAATAACTTTTGCTTTCAATAATTGTTCTGGTCCTAATTTTAGCAAAATTAGTTCAGTTCAGTCACTCAGTCATGTCCAACTCTTTGCAACCCCATGAATCCCAGCACACCAGGCCTCCCTGTCCAAAACCAACTCCTGAAGTTCACTCAAATCACATTCATCAAGTCGGTGATGCCATCCAGCTATCTCATCCTCTGTCCTCCCCTTCTCCTCCTGCCCCAGTCCCTCCCAGCATCAGGGTCTTTTCCAGTGAGTCAACTCTTTGCAAGAAGTTGCCAAACTATTGGAGTTTCAGCTTTAGCATCATTCCTTCCAAAGAACACCCAGGGCTGATCTCCTTTCGAATGGACTGTTTGGATCTCCTTGTAGTCCAAGGGACTCTCAGGAGTCTTCTCCAACACCACATCAATTCTTCGGCACTCAGCCTTCTTCACAGTCCAACTCTCACATCCATACGTGACCACTGTAACAACCATAGCCTTGACTAGACAGACATTTGTTGGCAAAGTAATGTCTCTGCGTTTCAGGATGCTATCTAGGTTGGTCATAACTTTTCTTCCAAGGAGTAAGCGTCTTTTAATTTCATGACTGCAGTCACCATAGATTAAAGGCACTACAAATCTAGTCATTAATAACACCAACAGTATTGTATATCTGAACCACTTTAAACTTTACAGAGTTATTTATTTTTACTGTGTGTATAAAATGATTCTTGAAGTTTCTGTCATCTGTGTCTCAATGAAAAAAAAAATGATAATAAGTTGTTGGATAATTTGCCAAAAGTCAAAGCTAGTGTGTGGCAAGGTTGAGAAGAAACTCAGAGGTATCTGAGTCTAATTTTAGTTTCTTTTACTTGTTTCTGTCATATTTCAAATCTGCATAGGTAGCCATTCGTTGAGTTCCTATAACAATCTCTAATTTGCCAGTTTTTCCTTGGTACTCTCTCTGGCCCAGAAAAGGAAAGTTGCTCTTTCTTCTGACAAGGTGGCATGCTGCCATTACAACATCCTTTAATAAATAAACACATCTATTCAATGTCACAACAAATTAGAAAGTACTTATTTCTGTTCAGTGAGCCGGATGAAATCAATAATCACCAGGGAGTTGCCACTATAATTCATTAGAGCCATTCAGTGGGCCTCAGTAATCAGCTCAGAGAATGGAGCCAAATTCTGGATTCACTGGGGAGAGAAGGTTAGGATCAAATGTCTCAGCTCAAGTGAAAATAGCATCTAGTAATCATTGCATTACAGCCTTTTACACTTCAAAGAACTGAACTTTCTTCTCAATAATGGAAGAAATGGTTTCAGAATCACCCATTAATTTTGAGAATGCAACATAGCATTTTAGAAATAAAAAGAAGTAATGTATAACCTCAGGTATGCAGATGACACCACCCTTATGGCAGAAAGTGAAGAGGAACGAAAAAGCCTCTTGATGAAAATGAAAGAGGAGAGTGAAAAAGTTGGCTTAAAGCTCAACATTCAGAAAACCAAGATCATGGCATCTTGTCCCATCACTTCATGGGAAATAAATGGGGAAACAATGGAAACAGTGTCAGACTTTATTTTGGG
>SJYW01041854.1:191495-227567 GCA_006410735.1 Raphicerus campestris | reverse complement strand
AAAAAAAAAAAAACACACCCAACTCACCAGCTCCTCCCTTGTGTATTTCATGACTTAATACAATCAGTTTCCTGCCTCAAAATCCCCTTTTCTCTTCTACCTCAATCTTGGAGACTGCAAGACACATTCCTTGGTTGTCTTGTCCTCTCTATATTAAAATTTTTTTTCTAGTGATATTATTCAGTTTCCCAGCTTTAAATAACTTTCAAACCTCCAGGAACCCTGGATTTATGTGCCTACCCTAAATTGTTTGCTGAGCTCTTGACTCAGATATTCAATTTGACACAACAAATGGGCAACTCCATTTGGATATCTAAGAAACAATTTTAACTCTTTACATCCAGGCCCGAATCCCTCATTTCCTTCCTAAAACCACTCTGTTCAACCCACCTCATTTGACATAAATTCAGTTCTTCAGTTGCTCCATCTCTGAAATTTGAAGTCATACTTCATTTTCCACTTTTTCTTAGACCTGATCTTTATCCCAGGAAACTGTATAATCCTTTGAAAATAAAAATCAGATAAAGTGAGTACTCTGTTTAAAAATCTTGCAGTGGTTTACACAGGATAAAAGCCAAGGTCCCCAAAATGACCTGCAAAGCCCTGTAGGATTTGGCCCACATTTACCTTCTTATTCACTTTCCTCCACATCCTGGCCTGTATGAATGTACTGCAACTCCATGGCCTCCTGCAACTCCATGAATGCACTAGGCCTCCTTCTGCCTTAGAGCCTCTGCCCTGGCTGCTCCCTCTGCTTGCTGTGTCCTTTCTCCTTTTATCTAGAAGGCCATCTCCTTCAGATCTTCATTCAACTCCCATATGCTGAGAGACCCTTCTTAACATCAGAGCTCGTCATCCACCAAACTCTACTTTTCTTTCATTTTCCCCCATATTTTATATCATCTTCTCAGTCAATTCAGTTGAGTCATTCAGTCATATCTGCCTATTTGCGACCCCATGGACTGCAGCATACCAGGCTTCCCTGTCCAACACCAGCTCCCAGAGCTTGCTCAAATTCATGTCCATATAGTTGGTGATGCCATCTAACAATCTCATCTGCTGTTATCTCCTTCTCCTCCCTCCTTCAATCTTTCCCAGCATCAAGTTATTTTCCAGTAAGTCAGTTCTTCACATCAGGTGTCCAAAGTATTGGAGTTTCAGCTTCAGCATCAGTCCTTCCAATGAATATTCAGGACTGATTTCCTTTAGGATTGATCTGGTTGGATCCCCTTGAAGTCCAAGGGACTGTCAAGAGTCTTCTCCAACACCACAGTTCAAAAGCATCAATTCTTTGGTGTTCAGCTCTCCTTATAGCCAACTCTCACATACACACATGAATACTGGAAAAATCATAGCTTTGACTAGATGGACCTTTGTAGATAAAGTAATGTCTCTGCTTTTTAATATGCTGTCTATGTTGGCCATAGCTTTTCTTCCAAGGAGCAAGTGTCTTTTAATTTCATGGCTGCAGTCACCATCTGCAGCGATTTTGGAGCTCAAGAAAATAAAGTCTGACACTGTTTCTATTGTTTCCCCATCTATTTGCCATGAAGTGATGGGACCAGATGCCATGATCATAGTTTTCTGCATGTTGAGTTTTAAGCTAACTTTTCATTCTCTTCTTTCACTTTCATCAAGAGGCTCTTTAGTTCTTCTTTGCCTTTTGTCATAAGGGCAGTGTCATCTATATATCTGAAGTTATTGATATTTCTCCTGGCAATCTTGATTCCAGCTTGTTCTTCATCCAGCACAGCATTTTGCATGATGTACTCTGTATATAATTTAAATGAGCAGGGTGACAATATACAGCCTTGTTGTACTCCTTTCCTAATTTGGAACCATCTGCTGCTCCATGTCCAGTTATAACTGTTACTTTTTGACCTGCATATATAATTCTCAGGATGCAGATCAGATGGTTTGTTATTCCCATCTCTTTAAGAATTTTCCACAGTTCTTCATATCATCTTCTAATTTATTATAAAATCTACTTGATTATTGTTGTTGTTCAGTCACTAAGATAAGTCCGACTTTTGCAACCCCATGGACTGCATCACGCCAGGCTTCCCTGTCCTTCATCATCTCCTGGAGTTTACTCAAACTCATGTCCATCGAGCTACTGATGCATCCAGCCATCTCATCCTCTGTTGTCCCTTCTCTTCCTGCCTTCCATCTTTCTCATCATCAGGGTCTTTTCCAGTGATTCAGCTCTTCACATCAGCTATGATCATATTTTCTATCTATCTTTTTCTGTTAGAATGCAAGTTCCAAGAGGGATTGGATTACTGCTTTGTTCACAGTTGTGTAGTAGCTGCCTAAAGTGTCTGACAGATAACAGACACTCAGCCATGTGGTAAATAAAGACTTAAATATATATATTTTTTAATTTGGTTGACCCAGGATGTTTAGTTTCAGCATGAAAATTCTTAGTTGCAGCATGTGGGATCTTCTCTGATTTGGGATCAAACCCAGGCCCCCTGCATTGATACTGGGGAGTCTTAACCACTGGACCACCAGAGAAGTCCCAATAAATACTTTTTCTAAAGAAAGTGGTCTCTTTAAATCATCACAATAAGTGTTTATCTATATGTCCTGTAAAATATGTATGCATATATACATACAAATGAAATATGTGTGTATGTTTACATTCTTTATTTCTAATATTTTAGAAATATATGATTTTGTCACCATCTTGAGTAAAATCAGTCAGTGACCAAAGCATATAGTAGTTCACAGAACTAACCCATCTCACATCATTCATCAGGTTCATTATTCAGTGAGCGTGACAAAGCCTTTTGGTAAATAGAATAATGGCATCACCAATGTTTGCTTTCTAATCTCGAAAACCTATGGCTATGTTGCCCTACATGGAAAGGGGATATTACAGATATGAAAATGTTAAAGGTCTGTGATGAGGAAATTATCTAGATGTGATCATAAACTAAGCCCATGCACCACAACTACTGAGCTTATGCTCTAGAGCCCAGGAATCGCAACTATTGAGCCTATGTGCCACAGTTACTAAAGAACGTGCACCTTAGAGCCAGTGCCTCACACTAGGAGAAGCCACCACAATGGGAAGCCTGCACACTATAATGAGGAGTAGCCCCTCTGGCCACAAATGGAGAAAAGGCCTGCACAACAATGAAGACCCAGCTTTGCCAAAATAAATAAAACTATAAAAAAAGAAAGGAAAAATATTTATTTAAAAAAAAAAACAGTCTTATAGGAGGGAGACAGGAAGGTCAAAGTTACAGAAGGGAATGTGGCACTGAAAGCAGAGATATTTTCATCCCACTCTCCAGAAGTTGTGAACGCTGGTGCTGAAAGGGAACTTTGGAAAGTTGATTATATTAAGGATCTTGGGATGATGGGATTATCCAGGGGACCCAGGTGGGTCCAAGTAATCAAACAGGTTTTTATAACAGAGACTCAGAAGAGTTATCGACCTCACCTTCACTTTTCACTTTCATGCACTGGAGAAGGAAACGGCAACCCACTCCAGTGTTCTTGCCTGGAGAATCCCGGGGACGGGGGAGCTTGTTGGGCTGCCATCTGTGGGGTTGCACAGAGCCAGACACGACTGGGGCAACTTAGCAGCAGCAGCAGCAGAAGAGTCAGAGGAGAGGCAGATGTGATGATGGGAGCAGAAACTGGAGTGACCCACTTTGAACATGGAGGAAGGGGCCACAAGGCAAGGATACAGGCAGCCACTAGAAGCTGAAAAAGACAAGGAAAGATATTCATCCCTGAGAGACTCTGGAAGGAACAAGCCAAGGCCTTGACTTTAGCTCAACGAAACTGATTGTAAACGTCTGACCTTCAAAACTATAAAAATAAGCTTGTGTTGTTTCAAGCCACTAAATGCACTATAATTTGTTACAGCAGCAATGGAAAATTAATACAATACTTAGAGAAAGAAAAGCATTTGCCAAATCAAGAACTATCTAATAGGAGCCAGATAATGTATGCATTTGTTCTTACACCAAAATCTTTTCTGCTACAGCAGTTGCAATGTAAGTCACCCACTCATAAAAGTTTATAATTATCAATGGCTCACTTTTCTTCTACACAGGCCAAACTAGTGAGCTGAGGGTGCGGCATGTGGTAGCATGTGTGCTAAGCTGCTTCAGTTATGTCTGACTGTTCAACCCTATGGGCTGCAGCCTGCGAGGCTTCTCTGTCCATGGGCTTCTTCAGGCAAGAATATTGGAGTAGATTGCCATGCACTCCTCCAGGGGATCTTTCTGATCCATGGAATGAACCCATGTCTCCTGCATCAGGTTCTTTACGACCAGCGCCACCTGGGAAGCCTTTTTCTTACTATAAAAGCCCTTAATTCAAAGGTTAGGGAATCAACTGGGAAGATTTCACCAGTTGTCCACTATGTCCCTTTCAATTTTACATCTGGAACTGAGGAAATAACCACAGCATGTGTTCAGAGACCTACTGAGTACACAAGGCTTAACTAGAGCCCAAACTCCGTTGGTCACCTGGCCATCAGCATCTACTCTAACTAGTAGTCACTATTCTAACAGTGAGTTTGGGTCTCTAGGGCTTAATTTAATTTCTTATCCAGCATTTTGCAATCTAAAATGTCAGATTATGCTCCCTTCCTTAATTCACAGTTATACTAGAAAATGGCTGCAGTTCCCTTTAAAGAAGGCAGGGAGGAAAATTAACATATAAATTTTTGACAGTGTACCAGAATTCTTCCTCAAGAGGGCCTAGGGTTACATTTCATTCAGGGAGCTCTAAGTCTGTAAATTGGTTCCGATTTGGGAATTAAATGAATGAGGGGCCATTGTTCTTTGACTGGTTACTCCAGTCACTCTGTTCACTAGACCTAGAGCTTTTCCATTTATACAAATCAGGTAAGACTGTAACTTCTACTCATCTACTTAACTCTAGGGAAACCAAAGACCAACCAGCCAACACCATATCTCTGCAGGTCAGAACATTCAGATGACTGCTTTGGCTTTCCTGTTCATTGCAGTAACTATAAGCATCTTGTTTTTGGCTATTAAGTGTTGCCACTTGGCCCTATACCCTGGGATTCTATCATCCTCATTTAATTTAGGGAATCCCAGTTCTCACTATAATGTCTGACCCCAGAGGCAACAGAGCTCCAGTGACAACAGAGCTTTTCAGTGATTCTGAGGCTCTTTTCACAATTGAATTCTTACAGGTATGGTGAAGAACATATCCTCTGGATTTCCATGAAGGCAGGTTGGCAAGTCTTGTGTAATAGATGCCCTCTAGCAGTTTAACCTCCCTAAGCCTTCTGACACCTCGATCAATAGTACACCATAGAAGTTCTGACATATTGGTTTTATTGGTGTAAGACATCTTTGTTGTTATATCTGTCTTTAGTGAGTGTAAGTCATATTTGGATCTTTATTTCAGTCAACCAACCAAGCAAACTATTAGAGTCATTATTAACCATCTCAAATTAAAACATTGATTCTGAAGCACAGCTTCATATTTCTTCAGTCTATACCCTCTTCTCTTAAGCTTCATTTTTGTTTTTCAGTTGCTAAATCATGTCCAACTCTGTGACAACATGGACTGCATCACATCAGGATTCCCTATCTTTCACTATCTCCTGGAGTTTGCTCAAACTCATCTCCACATAGTTGATGTTGCTATTCAGCTATCTCATCCCCTATTGTACCCTGATTCTCCTGCCCTCAATCTTTCCCAGCATCAGGGTCTTTTCTAATGAGTCAGCTCTTTGCATCAGGTGGCCAAAGTATTGGAGTTTCAGCTTTAGCATCAGTTCTTCCAGAGAATATTCAGGGTCGATTTCCTTTAGGATTGACTGGTTTGATCTCCTTGCTCTTCAAAGGACACTCAAATGCCTTCTCCAGCACCACAATTCAAATGCATAAATTCTTCAGGGCTCAGCCTTCTTTATGGTCCAACTCTCATATCTGTACACACATACATGCAAGTGTGCTAAGTCGCTTCAGTTGTGTCCAACTCTTTGTGACCCTATGGACTGTAGTCCACGAGGCTCTTCTGTCTATGAGATTCTCCAGGCAAGAATGCTGGAGACAGTTGCCATGCTCTCCTCCACGTGATATTCCAGACACAGAGATCAAATGTGTATCTCCTGTGATTCTTGCATTGCAGGCAGATTCTTCCGAGGTGCATTACAGACATCAGGGAAGCCCCATTGTTCCTGACTACTGGAAAAACCATAGCTTTGACTCTACAGACCTTTGTCAGCAAAGTGATGTCTCTGATTTTTAATATGCTGTTTAGGTTTGTCATAGCTTTTCATCCAAGAAGCAAGCAAGCGTCTTTTAATTTTGTTGTTGCAGTTACCATCTGCAGTAATTTTGGAGCCCAAGAAAATGAAATCTGTCACTGTTTCAAAATTTTCCCCATCTATTTGCCATGAAATCATGGGAATGGATACCATGATGTTTGTTTTTTAAATGTTGTGTTTTAAGCCAGTTTTTAAGCTCACCTTTTTCACCCTCATCAAGAGGTTCTTTAGTACTTCTTTACTTTCTGCCATTAAAGTGGTATCAATTTCATATCTGAAGTTGTTGATATTTCTCCTGGCAATCTTGATTCTAGCTTGTGAGTCATCCAGCTCAGCATTTAGCATGGTGTACTCTGCATGTAAGTTAAATAATTTGGGTGAGTATATGTAGCCTTGTCATATTCCTTTACCAATTTTGAGCTAGTCTATTGTTAAATGTCTGGTTCTAATTGTTGTTTCTTGTCCTGACTACAGGTTTCTCAGGAGACAGGTAAGGTGGTCTGGTATTTTCATCTTTTTAAAAATTTTCCACAGTTTGTTGTGATCTATATAGTCAAAGGTTTTAGTATAGTCAACAAAATTAGATCAATTTTGGAATCCCTTTGCTTTTTCTATGATCCATCAGATGTTGGCAATTTGATCTCTGCTTCCTCATCCTTTTGTAAATCTGGCTCGTACATCTGGAAGTTCTCAATTCACATACTGTTGAAGCCTAGCTTGAAGGATTCTGAGCATTATCTTGCTAGCATGTGAGATGATTGCCCTTGATTGAGCATTCTTTGGCATTGTCTTTCTTTGGGATTAGAAGGAAAACTGAACTTTTCACACATATTCCCAAGGCTTCAGTTGATAAATATTGGTAAAATTGTGCAATTATTTTAGTATGCCTCATTCTTCCTTGTGGGCCACACTTTGTAATTCAGATCCTCTGGGGTCTGAAAGGACTTGAATCTGGGTATGAATCTGGACATGAGTATAGGTGATAGGGAAAGGCCGTGAGAAGGAATCATTAGTGTTTTACAAGGCAACTGCCTCACTGGAACAATTTATACTGAAGAGATTTTTCAGGAAAGGGAGGCTAGTCTCCTCGGACCGAGCTGATTCCACTGAAGATACAACATAATTTAGGTATTCAGGGTTTTCAGCCTCTCTGGAACCTGCCCATATGCCCTCATGCCAAACTTTACGATTGCATACCTTCTGAACTCTTGTTCCAGCTTTATTAAAAGTGATCATGAGACATCAAGAATTCGACTTATATTATTATTCAGTCATCTATAGGGTTAGACATTGAGTGTGGTTTTCAAAAATCTTGGTTCTGCAGATATGAAAGATNGGAGGAAGGGGCCACAAGGCAAGGATACAGGCAGCCACTAGAAGCTGAAAAAGACAAGGAAAGATATTCATCCCTGAGAGACTCTGGAAGGAACAAGCCAAGGCCTTGACTTTAGCTCAACGAAACTGATTGTAAACGTCTGACCTTCAAAACTATAAAAATAAGCTTGTGTTGTTTCAAGCCACTAAATGCACTATAATTTGTTACAGCAGCAATGGAAAATTAATACAATACTTAGAGAAAGAAAAGCATTTGCCAAATCAAGAACTATCTAATAGGAGCCAGATAATGTATGCATTTGTTCTTACACCAAAATCTTTTCTGCTACAGCAGTTGCAATGTAAGTCACCCACTCATAAAAGTTTATAATTATCAATGGCTCACTTTTCTTCTACACAGGCCAAACTAGTGAGCTGAGGGTGCGGCATGTGGTAGCATGTGTGCTAAGCTGCTTCAGTTATGTCTGACTGTTCAACCCTATGGGCTGCAGCCTGCGAGGCTTCTCTGTCCATGGGCTTCTTCAGGCAAGAATATTGGAGTAGATTGCCATGCACTCCTCCAGGGGATCTTCCTGATCCATGGAATGAACCCATGTCTCCTGCATCAGGTTCTTTACGACCAGCGCCACCTGGGAAGCCTTTTTCTTACTATAAAAGCCCTTAATTCAAAGGTTAGGGAATCAACTGGGAAGATTTCACCAGTTGTCCACTATGTCCCTTTCAATTTTACATCTGGAACTGAGGAAATAACCACAGCATGTGTTCAGAGACCTACTGAGTACACAAGGCTTAACTAGAGCCCAAACTCCGTTGGTCACCTGGCCATCAGCATCTACTCTAACTAGTAGTCACTATTCTAACAGTGAGTTTGGGTCTCTAGGGCTTAATTTAATTTCTTATCCAGCATTTTGCAATCTAAAATGTCAGATTATGCTCCCTTCCTTAATTCACAGTTATACTAGAAAATGGCTGCAGTTCCCTTTAAAGAAGGCAGGGAGGAAAATTAACATATAAATTTTTGACAGTGTACCAGAATTCTTCCTCAAGAGGGCCTAGGGTTACATTTCATTCAGGGAGCTCTAAGTCTGTAAATTGGTTCCGATTTGGGAATTAAATGAATGAGGGGCCATTGTTCTTTGACTGGTTACTCCAGTCACTCTGTTCACTAGACCTAGAGCTTTTCCATTTATACAAATCAGGTAAGACTGTAACTTCTACTCATCTACTTAACTCTAGGGAAACCAAAGACCAACCAGCCAACACCATATCTCTGCAGGTCAGAACATTCAGATGACTGCTTTGGCTTTCCTGTTCATTGCAGTAACTATAAGCATCTTGTTTTTGGCTATTAAGTGTTGCCACTTGGCCCTATACCCTGGGATTCTATCATCCTCATTTAATTTAGGGAATCCCAGTTCTCACTATAATGTCTGACCCCAGAGGCAACAGAGCTCCAGTGACAACAGAGCTTTTCAGTGATTCTGAGGCTCTTTTCACAATTGAATTCTTACAGGTATGGTGAAGAACATATCCTCTGGATTTCCATGAAGGCAGGTTGGCAAGTCTTGTGTAATAGATGCCCTCTAGCAGTTTAACCTCCCTAAGCCTTCTGACACCTCGATCAATAGTACACCATAGAAGTTCTGACATATTGGTTTTATTGGTGTAAGACATCTTTGTTGTTATATCTGTCTTTAGTGAGTGTAAGTCATATTTGGATCTTTATTTCAGTCAACCAACCAAGCAAACTATTAGAGTCATTATTAACCATCTCAAATTAAAACATTGATTCTGAAGCACAGCTTCATATTTCTTCAGTCTATACCCTCTTCTCTTAAGCTTCATTTTTGTTTTTCAGTTGCTAAATCATGTCCAACTCTGTGACAACATGGACTGCATCACATCAGGATTCCCTATCTTTCACTATCTCCTGGAGTTTGCTCAAACTCATCTCCACATAGTTGATGTTGCTATTCAGCTATCTCATCCCCTATTGTACCCTGATTCTCCTGCCCTCAATCTTTCCCAGCATCAGGGTCTTTTCTAATGAGTCAGCTCTTTGCATCAGGTGGCCAAAGTATTGGAGTTTCAGCTTTAGCATCAGTTCTTCCAGAGAATATTCAGGGTCGATTTCCTTTAGGATTGACTGGTTTGATCTCCTTGCTCTTCAAAGGACACTCAAATGCCTTCTCCAGCACCACAATTCAAATGCATAAATTCTTCAGGGCTCAGCCTTCTTTATGGTCCAACTCTCATATCTGTACACACATACATGCAAGTGTGCTAAGTCGCTTCAGTTGTGTCCAACTCTTTGTGACCCTATGGACTGTAGTCCACGAGGCTCTTCTGTCTATGAGATTCTCCAGGCAAGAATGCTGGAGACAGTTGCCATGCTCTCCTCCACGTGATATTCCAGACACAGGGATCAAATGTGTATCTCCTGTGATTCTTGCATTGCAGGCGGATTCTTCCGAGGTGCATTACAGACATCAGGGAAGCCCCATTGTTCCTGACTACTGGAAAAACCATAGCTTTGACTCTACAGACCTTTGTCAGCAAAGTGATGTCTCTGATTTTTAATATGCTGTTTAGGTTTGTCATAGCTTTTCATCCAAGAAGCAAGCAAGCGTCTTTTAATTTTGTTGTTGCAGTTACCATCTGCAGTAATTTTGGAGCCCAAGAAAATGAAATCTGTCACTGTTTCAAAATTTTCCCCATCTATTTGCCATGAAATCATGGGAATGGATACCATGATGTTTGTTTTTTAAATGTTGTGTTTTAAGCCAGTTTTTAAGCTCACCTTTTTCACCCTCATCAAGAGGTTCTTTAGTACTTCTTTACTTTATGCCATTAAAGTGGTATCAATTTCATATCTGAAGTTGTTGATATTTCTCCTGGCAATCTTGATTCTAGCTTGTGAGTCATCCAGCTCAGCATTTAGCATGGTGTACTCTGCATGTAAGTTAAATAATTTGGGTGAGTATATGTAGCCTTGTCATATTCCTTTACCAATTTTGAGCTAGTCTATTGTTAAATGTCTGGTTCTAATTGTTGTTTCTTGTCCTGACTACAGGTTTCTCAGGAGACAGGTAAGGTGGTCTGGTATTTTCATCTTTTTAAAAATTTTCCACAGTTTGTTGTGATCTATATAGTCAAAGGTTTTAGTATAGTCAACAAAATTAGATCAATTTTGGAATCCCTTTGCTTTTCCTATGATCCATCAGATGTTGGCAATTTGATCTCTGCTTCCTCATCCTTTTGTAAATCTGGCTCATACATCTGGAAGTTCTCAGTTCACATACTGTTGAAGCCTAGCTTGAAGGATTCTGAGCATTATCTTGCTAGCATGTGAGATGATTGCCGTTGATTGAGCATTCTTTGGCATTGCCTTTCTTCAGGATTAGAAGGAAAACTGAACTTTTGACACATATTCCCAAGGCTTCAGTTGATAAATATTGGTAAAATTGTGCAATTATTTTAGTATGCCTCATTCTTCCTTGTGGNATCTGGCTCGTACATCTGGAAGTTCTCAATTCACATACTGTTGAAGCCTAGCTTGAAGGATTCTGAGCATTATCTTGCTAGCATGTGAGATGATTGCCCTTGATTGAGCATTCTTTGGCATTGTCTTTCTTTGGGATTAGAAGGAAAACTGAACTTTTCACACATATTCCCAAGGCTTCAGTTGATAAATATTGGTAAAATTGTGCAATTATTTTAGTATGCCTCATTCTTCCTTGTGGGCCACACTTTGTAATTCAGATCCTCTGGGGTCTGAAAGGACTTGAATCTGGGTATGAATCTGGACATGAGTATAGGTGATAGGGAAAGGCCGTGAGAAGGAATCATTAGTGTTTTACAAGGCAACTGCCTCACTGGAACAATTTATACTGAAGAGATTTTTCAGGAAAGGGAGGCTAGTCTCCTCGGACCGAGCTGATTCCACTGAAGATACAACATAATTTAGGTATTCAGGGTTTTCAGCCTCACTGGAACCTGCCCATATGCCCTCATGCCAAACTTTACGATTGCATACCTTCTGAACTCTTGTTCTAGCTTTATTGAAAGTGATCATGAGACATCAAGAATTCGACTTATATTATTATTCAGTCATCTATAGGGTTAGACATTGAGTGTGGTTTTCAAAAATCTTGGTTCTGCAGATATGAAAGATATAGGCTTCCTTCAGGGGAATCAGAGAAGCTTTCAATTTCTTTGAACTGAGAATTTAAAGTGTTATCTTACTGTACTATTTTCTAAATTATTCAGTGTGGAAAGGAGCAAAACAACTAACCCCATTTTACTCTTTTTATTGTCACTTAAATATTTACAGCAGTAAATAATGTGTTATTCAGTGCCTTACTTTTCATAGACAATTGATTGTAGGTATCTATAGGTGATAATCTGAGTGCCCGCTTGCCATGCATGCCATACATTACCCAGGGCCTACTTCACCCCTAGAAAATGAAACATTAATGCCTTTAAAGCAAATACAGGCAGAGAGCCAGTTTCAAGAAACTCACTGCAGGAACCGATGCTGAAGCTGAAGCTCCGTATTTAGATCTGATGTGAGCCACCAACTCTCTGGAAAATCCCTGATACTGGGAAATATTGAGGGCAGAAGGAAAAGAGGGCATCAGAGGATGAGATGTTTTGCTTCGCCTATTCAATGATCATGAACTTGGGCAAACTCCAGGAGATGGTGAGGGGCAGGGAGGCCTGGTGTGCTGCAGTCGATGGAGTCGCAAAGAATTGGACAAGACTGGGCAATTGAACAACAACNAGCTCTTTGGAAAATCCCTGATACTGGGAAATATTGAGGGCAGAAGGAAAAGAGAGCATCAGAGGATGAGATGTTTTGCATTGCCTATTCAATGATCATGAACTTGGGCAAACTCCAGGAGATGGTGAGGGGCAGGGAGGCCTGTTGTGCTGCAGTCGATGGAGTCGCAAAGACTTGGACAAGACTGGGCAATTGAACAACAACAATTTCTATGTACAGTCCTGCACAGACAGACATTTTCTTTATATACATCTCAAAAAATTGATTTAAAATATTACAATAATAAAATGTAAATACTATATGTAAAAACATAACTACTTTAATGTTATATAAAAATATTTTCATGACTGGTAATTGAATCGATGGAAATGTATCTTATTAAAATTTATAGTGCTTATTTGGAAATTGAAGCTCACAGTGGATATGCAGCAAAATAGCAAAAATAAAATTTGTTTTTAATTAAAACACCTATATTAAAAACTTTGCTTCATTCTGTCAACTAAATTACATGCATTCCTTCAGATAATTTTGTATTCATATGTCAATATGTCCACTAGAAGAAATTTTGTCACACAGATAACGACAAGTTCAAATTCAGCCTTGCCTTTTCTCAAATTCTCACATTTCAGTTTTCAAAATTGGTCTGAATTAATGAATCATTTTTATGATAAAACTCTGAAAGAAACATTAAAATGATGAATGTGTCACAAACTTAGGAGAGAACTGGTGTCATAAAAAGAACTTCATACTCCTAATAATAAATAATTCTCTCAACTGCTGAATTTTTAGTTCAATACCTTCTCAGGAAGATGTCAGAATGAAGCATTAAAGGTTTCTCTACTCCATCAGAATGGGAATAGAGTGGCAATATTAAGGAGAAAGGAACTGGAAGAATCAATAAAGCTCCACAGGATGACTCCACAGAGAGCAGAATGGAATTAGTAGTATGAGCACTTAGGACAGACCAGATGTTTTTAACTTATTTTTTCATTTAGTTCTCACAATAAAACTAGGTGCTTTTTTAATATGAGGCTAAAGGAGATAGGGTTTAAAAAGCTTAAATGACTTTAAAAATAAGAATTACAATTTGCTACACCAAGATGAAAACCAAGATCTGTCAGAATAGGCTGCCAGGAGTGTGGTCCATGGAACAGCTGCTTTAGTATTACCTGGGACTTAGTTGTAAAAGTCTACCTTGGCCCCATCTCAGACATACTGAGTCAATCTGTAGGGGTGGCACACAGAAATTGGGTTAAACAAACTTTATGGGTGATTCAAATGTATTCAACAGTGTTAGAAAATACTTCCCTATACCACACAGGGACTTGGAATTGGGCTTAATTTATCACATTTACACTATGTCCTTGTACAAACCATTGAACTCTCTCTCTATATATAATTTATTCATATTTGTAAAGGTGAAAAAAAAAACTCTATGCCTTTCTTATAGAACCTATACAAGAGAACAGTGTATCCATCCTATAAAGCATTATAAAATATAAATATTGGAATGTATTTGTATCATCAAACATAATTTAGTATAGTTATTTTTATGTCACCCTGCATGAAAATTTTTTGTAAGTTAAAATTCTTTAACAAAGAAGCTAAAATACCATCTCCCAATCTTATCACTTCATCTTTTGTCAAGAGTTCTTAGCAATTGCCCTTGACCACAAAAGTAACTGATGGCCTTGTAAACATGATTATCTCATTTGAGAATATACTTTCCCAACTTTAGAAATAATTAGCTTACTTAAATTATTAAATTCAAAATTGGAGTGGAACTGTTATTTATTTTTAGGAGAATAAGGTTTTTTGGATCTTAAAACCTGCTTTATAATATGTCCATTGCTTGCAAGATTCAGTATCACTGTCAAGTTTCTACATACCATAGGCAATGCCCTTAGATCAGAAAAGGGTTATATTCACTATATTTTCAAACATTTCCCTGGGTGTTCTAGTTACTATCTAGGAGTAAATTAGGAACAAAATGTGCTTTTAGACTTTCTCCTGAGGATGAAAATTTCCAAATTAAAGGTACCCCTATCATAAAAGAGATTTTCCTTGAAGATGGAAGAGGCACCCCTATCTTTAAGATGTTTTCAAACTTACATTTCTTTGTTCGATTTGTTTCCATGAATTTTACAAAGTGAAAATAGGTGAAGTAAAATGTTTTTACTGCTACACTTGCCTTGAAATCCTTGAAATAAGATGGAACAACATGAAAATAGGGATGAAAACGTATCTAGGCGATATAGATAAAATTCTGGTAATGCATTAAAACTGTGTGATCTGGCTGACAGAGCAGAAATAGAAGACAGAGAGATGAAAAATTATTCAAGAGATAAGTTGGGGTCTTGACTTTTAAAAACTGAGTGTGATAAAGTTGGTTGGATATTACATTTAGGTAGTCCCTCCTCCTCCCCAACTCCATTGAAGGAGAGATTAATCCCACAAAGAGAACATTGCTAACACTTCAAAAATCCAATTTATGAACAATGTTCAAGTGTCTGAGAATACACATTTATAATCTTAACAACCTCCTAGTCACTCAAAACTTGGAGGAAATGTCATTCATTTTCAAATATCACAGGATGTTAGACCCTGAGGAGAAAATTAATATCCAAACAAAAAAAATTGTGAAAAATTGAAGAAAGAACTGTAAAAGATATAGGTATTTTTGTTCCCTTAACAATAATATTTAGCTGACTGGTACTTGGGCAAATATTTTGGGTTTAATATTTTTGTTGGAAGAATTAAAATGACCTTTTCATGTTATTTATTAAGTGCTTAAGAATATGGAAAGGTCTACTTCAAAGTAGACAAAAGTTGCAGGAGAAAAAGTCTCTATAGAAAAATTACAATAAATATGTTTTGTGTGTAAAGTTTGAGTCTCACATATTAAAATTCATCTTCTCAAAACATAAAATTAAAATAACTGAACTTCATACACATTTAAAACTATTATTAATGTCACTAAGTTTTCCTTATTTCATCTGTAAAGTGATAGCAGTTATCATCGTTGCTGTGAAGATTAACAAAAAAATCATAAAAGCTGTAGCAGAGTTCATGGCACAGAACAGATACTTGTTAAATGTTAATTATGCTACTACTGGGATTTCAAAGACCTTTTAAGTATTGTCGCTGTTGTTCAGTCATTCAGTTGGGTCCCACTCTTTGCAACCCACCAAGCTCCTGTGTCCTTGGGATTTCCCAGCCAAGAATAGTGAAGTAGGTTGCCATTTCCCTTCTTCTGGGGATCTTCTTCACCCAGGGTTAACACCCTTGTCTCCTGCACTGCAGGTGAAGTCTTTACCACTCAGCCACCAGGGAAGCCTCTTTCAACTATTAACAACATTAACATCAATAATAATGATTTGTTGTTTTTAAATTTGTATTGGTACTCAGTTTTTATATATTCTATTAATATGACATTCTGTTTGCTTGATTACTTGACCATAAGAACTTAAATATAAGACAGATGTTTAAAAATTATTTACTCTTGTTTCTCTTTAAATTTGCTACAATAATCTATACCACAAAGATTTCTCAAGATATGCATCAAACAACTAAAATTTAGGGGGAAATATCATTTTCTTTGATTAAAAAAGTAACAAAACACGTAGTGAAATTATTTGGCAAAATTATTTTCTGAAACCTGTGTTGGCATATAGATAGAAAAAGTCAATAACAAAGGAAAAACTATTACCTGTGTTGTGAATGGTTTGTTTTAGTAAAAGAAGTTTAAAAAGTTTGTTGTTAATATTGCANAAAACAAAACACGTAGTGAAATTATTTGGCAAAATTATTTTCTGAAACCTGTGTTGGCATATAGATAGAAAAAGTCAATAACAAAGGAAAAACTATTACCTGTGTTGTGAATGGTTTGTTTTAATAAAAGAAGTTTAAAAAGTTTGTTGTTAATATTGCAACATAAGGCATAAAGTGTTGTTAGTTATTAATTTTGTTACTTTCCTGAATGGTTTAATTTGAGCATCCATTCTATGTAAGGTGCTTAGACACATGTGCTGTATACATTTTGAAGGTCTGGTGAGAGGAATTGTGGTATACATTAAAAGAATAAAACTCTGCTTTTAAAAGTATCCTCAAGCAATAACTGGAGTTACCCTAAGGAAGAAAAAAAAAAAGGAAGGATTAATGAAAGGGTGGAAAAAAGTAACAAAGGTTACTTGCCAGGGGTTGAAATCAGAAACTAAAAATCCAAAATGAATTTCCTCTCTTATAGTTGGTTCGGTGTTTCTCCAATATTTGCCTCAGTTCAAGTCTCTACATGGCATAGTTTCCCACTCTCATAGCTGAGAATGGCCACCCCGCTGTTCCTGAATTCACAATTTCTAATTCCAGCTCATACCGAAAGACTCAACAGTGTCCTTGAATCCCAATCTTGAATTCTCAGGGGCAGAATATGATTGGCCCACCGTGAGGCAGCAGTTTATCCCTTCTGATTAATTGTGGCTAAAATGACAACATCATATAGAATAGTAATAGCTTTCAATCCCTGGAAGTCAGGGAAGCAAGTCTTAGGAATAAGAGGACATGTGAAATGGAAAAATCCCCTCCAGTGTATTGATAGTATCTAGTATTATTCTCAAGGCTGAATACTCAGTGGTTTGGCTTATACTGGATACCTTTCAGAAACTCATGTTCATGCCAAACAACTTCCTCACTTATAAAAGTTATTTCTATATATTTTAAAAAGCAATCATACTGTATTATGACATCATTATTCTTCAGTTGTATCTAAATTTGAATTGTTTTTTAAGATAAAATGTTGCTCATCTTGCCTAATCAATCCAAAATTCATATTTTGGGATGATTATATTGAAGCCTAAAGTCAGACAAATAATTATGGTAGTTACTTTCACCCCTCTGCTTCTGAGACTCCAGAGTTAGGAACTATTTTCTGACTTTTTGATTTAGAAGCTGTGACAATTATCAGTATATTTCCTCTCAGTTCTAAGTGCAGACTTTTAGGGGCTGTTTTTTGCAAAGATGATACTAGGACTAAATTCTGTAAATATTTCTCTTTGGCTAGCTAGAGCAACGTTAGGTCTTTTCATGGAGAATAGAGGAGGGTCATTGTGGCGACCGTGTCTGTGCATGTTCAGTCCTGTATGAGTCTTTTGCAACCCTATAGACTGTAACCCACCAGACTCCTCTGTCCATGGAATTTCCCAGGCAAGAATACTGGAGTGGGTTGCCATTTCCTTCTCGAGGGATTCTTCCCGATCCAGGGATGAAAGTTGAGTCTCCTGCATGGCAGGCAAATTCTTTACTGCTGACCCACCAGGGAAGCTGGGTCATTGTGAGACTATAGCAAAAGTACAGTCCCTTTATTCCTGGCTATGACATGTTATTGCTTTGTGGGTGTGCTTGCTAGCAATTGTGCCTGTCAGAGATCCAGTGGCTTATCTCTATGTGCTTGCAGACCAGCCCCGGATCATCTGGACCCTTTAGCAAGTTTCTTGGCACCAGTGGATTACTATTACAAACCAGCTTTGGCTTTCCCATACTTACATTTAATTTCTCCTGATCATTCACCCTTTCAGCCCTCATCTATTCCTTTTGTTAAGTTTCTCTGCCTCAGATAGATTGTAAGTTTCTGTGGCAGTCACACATTCTCCCACTAGTTCAGAATCTCAGGACTGATGGAAGGGGCCAGAAGATGTCTCCATGAATTTTTAGGCTCTTCCTTGCTCACTTTTTATCAGTCCTAGAAGTAGTAGTTCCCCCTGCATTGACTTTTTCCATATTCCTAGAGTCTCAATTTACAACCCTTTTATAGTGGCTAACCTTTNTGTCTCCATGAATTTTTAGGCTCTTCCTTGCTCACTTTTTATCCGTCCTAGAAGTAGTAGTTCCCCCTGCATTGACTTTTTCCATATTCCTAGAGTCTCAACTTACAACCCTTTTATAGTGGCTAACCTTCTTACTAGTTGATAATGATTTGCATTAAATGGTACCTGTTCAAATTATTGATGTGGTTTTTACTTGGTGACTGATGGAAATGCATATTTGTATTTAGTCACACTGAAAAGTTTAAATTGTATTGGTGGTGAGCCTTTTATAAAAAAATAATCACTAGATTTAAAAGAAACAGAATTAAAAATACCATATCAATAAATAAATATTTATTTATTTTAATATTTAGGTTTGAGACTTCAGACGAAACTGTAGGAAGGAATAGACAACATTTGTTATTAAGAGGTAAATATATCCAGTTAACTATTGTACTCATTACTTGACTCTGTACAGAAACATCTTGTCCCTATGTGTTTCAAACACATAAGAAGCTTTGGGAATGTTTTTGTGGCTTTGAGGGTCTTCCAATGATATTCATTTCCACCATCTCTACTCATTTATGAAAAATTAGAGAACANTCTTGCCTAATCAATCCAAAATTCATATTTTGGGATGATTATATTGAAGCCTAAAGTCAGACAAATAATTATGGTAGTTACTTTCACCCCTCTGCTTCTGAGACTCCAGAGTTAGGAACTATTTTCTGACTTTTCGATTTAGAAGCTGTGACAATTATCAGTATATTTCCTCTCAGTTCTAAGTGCAGACTTTTAGGGGCTGTTTTTTGCAAAGATGATACTAGGACTAAATTCTGTAAATATTTCTCTTTGGCTAGCTAGAGCAACGTTAGGTCTTTTCATGGAGAATAGAGGAGGGTCATTGTGGCGACCGTGTCTGTGCATGTTCAGTCCTGTATGAGTCTTTTGCAACCCTATAGACTGTAACCCACCAGGCTCCTGTGTCCATGGAATTTCCCAGGCAAGAATACTGGAGTGGGTTGCCATTTCCTTCTCCAGGGATTCTTCCCGATCCAGGGATGAAAGTTGAGTCTCCTGCATGGCAGGCAAATTCTTTACTGCTGACCCACCAGGGAAGCTGGGTCATTGTGAGACTATAGCAAAAGCACAGTCCCTTTATTCCTGGCTATGACATGTTATTGCTTTGTGGGTGTGCTTGCTAGCAATTGTGCCTGTCAGAGATCCAGTGGCTTATCTCTATGTGCTTGCAGACCAGCCCCGGATCATCTGGACCCTTTAGCAAGTTTCTTGGCACCAGTGGATTACTATTACAAACCAGCTTTGGCTTTCCCATACTTACATTTAATTTCTCCTGATCATTCACCCCCTTTCAGCCCTCATCTATTCCTTTTGTTAAGTTTCTCTGCCTCAGATAGATTGTACATTTCTGTGGCAGTCACACATTCTCCCACTAGTTCAGAATCTCAGGACTGATGGAAGGGGCCAGGAGATGTCTCCATGAATTTTTAGGCTCTTCCTTGCTCACTTTTTATCCGTCCTAGAAGTAGTAGTTCCCCCTGCATTGACTTTTTCCATATTCCTAGAGTCTCAACTTACAACCCTTTTATAGTGGCTAACCTTCTTACTAGTTGATAATGATTTGCATTAAATGGTACCTGTTCAAATTATTGATGTGGTTTTTACTTGGTGACTGATGGAAATGCATATTTGTATTTAGTCACACTGAAAAGTTTAAATTGTATTGGTGGTGAGCCTTTTATAAAAAAATAATCACTAGATTTAAAAGAAACAGAATTAAAAATACCATATCAATAAATAAATATTTATTTATTTTAATATTTAGGTTTGAGACTTCAGACGAAACTGTAGGAAGGAATAGACAACATTTGTTATTAAGAGGTAAATATATCCAGTTAACTATTGTACTCATTACTTGACTCTGTACAGAAACATCTTGTCCCTATGTGTTTCAAACACATAAGAAGCTTTGGGAATGTTTTTGTGGCTTTGAGGGTCTTCCGATGATATTCATTTCCACCATCTCTACTCATTTATGAAAAATTAGAGAACAGTAACTAAAGCAGCTTAAAATAATTAATGGGATACTGTTTCCAGGTAGACAAAATTCTTTCAGGAAAGCAGCTTATATCTTATTAGACACTCCTAAATCTTTTCTATTTGGGGTTTTAGTTATATGACTTCCCATAACATCACCATATTATACAATTACCTTAGGCAACTTTAAAGCACTGATATTTTCATGTGAAGTATACTTCAAGCCCAAAAGCACTGGAAGAGATGCATTTGATGTTGTCTGGTAAAATTTACCTTCCTTCCCCAAAGCAGAAATGCTGAAATTGAAACTTTCCTGGCAGTCCAGTGGTTAAGATTCCACACTTCCAATGCAAAGGGCGTATGTTTGATCCCTGGTCAGGGAACTAGAATTCCACATGCCAAGAGGTACAGCCAAGAAAATATTTTTTTTTAAAAAGAAGAAAATGTATTATTCAAAAGACACTGAAATCACCTCAAAGAAATCAGTGGAAAACCTAAAGACAGTGGAAGAGAAGATTCCTTAGGCTTTATCTCCTCCCAGTCTCATCCCATGGCCTATTAGTTCACTATAGTGTTCACTAACTCACACTGTCTCACTATTTTCACCACCTTCATTGCTGCTGAAATAGGAAAATCTAAAATTTTCCACCACAGCTGTCTCTCTCTTTCATGCCCCATACACCTCAAGGTCAGAAAGTAGAGATGGCATCCTCACTGTTCTCTGATGCCTCTACTAGGTAGTCACTCACCCAACTGAATAGCTGTTCCAGCTCCTGTGAATTAATCATATCTGACTATACAACTCTTCTTTCATTGTAACACACTTCAATTTTCTCTATCAATTAGTCATGAATCATCAATCAATGAAGGATTTAAATCTATCCTTTCCAACCTAACCCTTGTCATTGTTTTAACATATCAAAGTCCATGAAAACGCATTTTCCAAAGAATACTAACAGATCAGTCTTTCTTCTTATAACAAATGACCTTATCCTCCAATCCTTCTCAGTCACATGATCTTATATTCTCCACATGGCCTGAAACTATTTCCTAAAAGCTTAACTTAGGCATGTCATTCCCTGGCCACAATCTCTTCCCTCTTCAGTTTTCTGTTCTTTGTCATCATGCAGACCAACAGTATATGATATAAAATCAGTGTCATCGTCCCTTTATTTTCTCCATGTCCAGCTTTGAAAGTGTTAATCACTCTGTTGTGTCTGACTCTTTGTGACTCCGTAGGCTGTAGCCCACCAGGCTCTTCTGCCCATGGAATTCTGCAGACAAGAATACTGAAGTGGGTAGCCATTCCCTTCTCTAGGAGATCTTCCTGATCCAGGGATCAAACCAGGGTCTCCTGCATTGCATGTGGATTCTTTACAATCTGAGCCACCAGGGAAGCCCATATCCAGCTTTAATTACAAGCAAAAACAAACAAACAAACAAAAACCCCTCATTTCAATCACTATCTTGAAAACGTCCAGATCCCTGCACCACTGCTTTCACATTGCCACCTCATGGCAAATTTATATCCACAGTAAATGCAGTCTAAAGCTTTGTCCTTGACTACAACCAAGTAGCTGGATGTTTCTGGGGGGAAATATCACATATTTGAGAAGCTTATAATAATTTGTGACTTTTAGCCTCATAAGGGACTTCAATATTTCCCAGAGATACCACAATGTTTCTCCAGTAAGTTAGCTCTTCTTAAACCTCTGACCTCCTTATTTTCCTTTGTGCAAAGAATATTACTTTTCCTCTGCTGCACTGACAAAAATAGAAGTTTCTATCAGATGCAAACTCTGTCAACATTCTCTAATAAACAGGATGGCAGATACTATAAACATTCTGCTCCTGCCTTGATGCCATAATGTGGGGGAAAAGAAATGTCTTTTACTTAAGGTTTAGCTATTTATTTAAGCCTTAGTGCCACATCTTGGAGAAAGCAATGGCAACCCACTCCAGTCTTGCTGGAGAATCCCAGGGACAGGGGAGCCTGGTGGGCTGCCATCTATGGGGTTGCACAGAGTCAGACAGGACTGAAGCGACTTAGCAGCAGTAGCAGTAGCAGCAGCCACATCTTTTGGAATTCGTAGGACTCTTTTGCTATAGATTTTCTTTCCTACCTCTCAAAGACATTTTCAATCCACTAAATTCTTCCCATCAGAATTTGAATATGTTTTTGTCAGTAGTTGTTGTAATATGACTCTACACTACAGTCATGTGAAGTTCTTTTGCAAATGCCAACTGGTTCTGGTTAACTGACCATTAGCAGGTCCTGTACATCTTTTTAAAAATATTCTTTGGATCATTTTAATGTACAGGTTTGAAAAGCACTGTTATAATCTTTCATATAATCAAAACTGTACTGGAAAGAATAACCCAATACATCTATCTGTTCCAGACGTTGCTTTTCTTACCTTCAATGCAAAATATCTCAAAGAATAATTTACACTACTTGTCTAAATAGCCTTCTTCTCTGTTGAACTATCAATACACTTTACAAAATCTTGCCAACCAAAAAAATGGGTACCATGCAATTAAAGCTAATAAGTACATTCAGTCCTTATTTTACTTAACTTCACATCATTTGACATATGACTATCTGATATTCTTACAGCACTTTCTTCTCTTAATTTTCTCTTTTAATTCCATCTACCATTCTGAAAATAGCCTTTGAGACTCTTTTGTCATTGTTTCTTCTGTATAAAATTATTAAATATTGTAATTCATAATTTATTGAGATTCTTCTAGGATATAAGGTATTAATTTTAGATCAGTAAAGTTTCTATCCAATGATCTCAAAATGTGGACTGAAGCATATATCAATCAAGACAGGTTAGATCTGACTAAAAGGTAAAAAATATCAATGACTTAAAGTAGAAAATGTTAATTTTTCATTCATAATTCATAATCTGCATCAGGGACTGGCAAGGAAGAGATATCTGCTAATAATACTCACTCATGAAATACAATTGGCAGATCAGCTAGCATCATAAATGTTGCCTGTATGGTGCAAAAAAAAAAGTCCCAGCCCAAAAGTGACAAGTATCACTTCTATCTTCAATTCAATGGCTAGAACTAATAGTCATATGCCCCTGCTAATCACAAAAGGTCCACAAAAAGCAATCCCACCATGGGCCAGAAATCACAGAATTGCATAACAGTGAACAACACTAATGACTACCACCTGAGTAAAAAGACCTTTTTAACCCTTCTGGAGCTGCCAGACAAGACCATTTGGGAGAGAGCTCCAGTGCTTTACNTGACAGTACACAGCTTTGAAGTACTCCTTTTTCTATTTGAAGGCAGTTTGTTGTTCCATGTCCAGTTCTAAACGTTGCTTAAAACTCAATAATGAGAAACAACCAATCCAATCAGAAATATGGACCAAAGGCCTGAATAGATACCTTGCCAAAGACTTACAAATAGCAAATAAGCATACAAAAAAATGTGCCACATCATATGTCTTTGGAGAAATAAACATTAAAAAACCACTGCAATTTAAAACAGATTGATGGAATAGCCAAAATATGGAACATTGACAACATTACATGCTAATGAGAATGTGAAGCAATAGGAACTCACATCCATTGCAAAAACTTTGGATGACAGTTTGATGGTCTTACAAAATGAATCATACACTTACCACAAAATCCTGCAGTCAAGTTTCTTGATATTTACCTAAAATAGCTAAAAACTTATATCAATACAAACTGTGCATGGATGCTTATAGCAGCTTTATTTGTAACTGCCCCAAACTTGGAAGCAAACAACAAGTCCTTTAGTAGGCTAATGGCAAAATAAGCTATGGTACATCTAGACTATGAAATATTATTCAGAGGGAAAAAAAGAGCTATGAAGTCATGAAAAAATAAGAAGGAATTATAAATGAATATTACATGTGAAAAGAGTCAATTGGAAAATGTTACATAACAATTCATTCCAGATTATATGACATTTTGCAAAAGGTAAAGACAATTAGAAAGATCAGTGGTTGCCAGGCTTGGGTAGGATGAATAAGTTGAACACAAAGGATTTTAGAGCTGTGTGGTGATGTAATGATGGTTACTTGCCATTATACATTTGTCCAAACCCACAGAATGTATAATATCAAGAGTAGAATTGCAACATAAACTATGGACTTTGGGTGATTGTGATGTGCCTATGCATAAATCGGAGAAGGCAATGGCAACCCACTCCAATACTTTTGCCTGGAGAATCCCAGGGATGGGGGAGCCTGGTGGGCTGCTGTCTATGGAGTCGCATAGAGTCAGACACTACTGAAGCAACTTAGCAGCAGCAGCATGCATGCATAAATCATAACTTGTAACAAATGAGCCACTCTTGATGAGGATGTCCATAATGAAGGAAGCTATACATGTGTGGAGGTGGGGGTATATGGGAAATCTCTATACCTTCCCTTTGATTTTGCTGGGAATCTAAGACGACTGTAAAAAGTAAAGCAGTTATAGAAAATTTAAGTGTTCCTTTCAGCTCTGTCTTAAAGGTGAAACATTTAATATCACACATGAA
Source organism: Raphicerus campestris (assembly GCA_006410735.1). Taxonomy (NCBI): domain Eukaryota; kingdom Metazoa; phylum Chordata; class Mammalia; order Artiodactyla; family Bovidae; genus Raphicerus; species Raphicerus campestris. The sequence goes on along the minus strand of SJYW01041854.1, from coordinate 202,789 downwards.
ATAAATATACATACAATGTACTATATAATAGTCTTCCAAGTTTTCTGATAATAGTAAATTTGAATCACCCTAAAAGAATGAATATTCATAAAGAAAATAGAAATACACCCTCAATTTGGCAGTCTGTCACATGTGTAATGAAACTTCTGAAATAGACAGGAAAATAATAGTTACTGAAGCACAAACAAATATGACACCATCTTTGCAAACTACAAATGACAGCTACTTAGCCATTTCACTGCTTATTTTTCTTACTGATCATTTTTAAAGAAATCCACATGGAATATGCATTATATAGAAAGTTAAGCAATAAAGTGATTTTGTTTAAAAGTCTTTAACATCATGAAATGAAACCTCTATCACATTTAAATAAGCTTGATTAATATTTTAATTACAAGTAAAACTAGGATTTATTACTTGAACTACTTACTATCTAACCTAATCTGGGGTATCTTTAAAGTTTTTCCTTATTTTTAAAATTCTTTCCAATTTGTTGTAAATTTAAGGTCACTTATGCACATTCACTTATATCAACTTTGTTTATTAATATACCAAATTTTACATGAGTACAGGCTAATTTAATAGGATTGTCTTTAAAATGCCTGTCTGTCTTCCCTTCCGTGCAGACCAAATTAGTAATGGAATCTGCCTTAGTTGCATGTTTTTCTGTGTGTCTACTTAAATCTATATATTTGTAAGAGAGTCCAAATTCTTTGAGGCATTATTCTTGCCCCAAAATACAAGCATGACATATTTTTTATGCACCTTATATTTCTTTTCAATTTTATAATACTTNCCTTAGTTGCATGTTTTTCTGTGTGTCTACTTAAATCTATATATTTGTAAGAGAGTCCAAATTCTTTGAGGCATTATTCTTGCCCCAAAATACAAGCATGACATATTTTTTATGCACCTTATATTTCTTTTCAATTTAGATTTTATAATACTTTGAAAGTCAACTGTTAGAGCTTAAACTATTTTAATGATTACATATTAGCTCATGGTGCATATATGGCATAACTTGATAGATCATCACAATGAATGATAGGTTTGTATGTTGTTTCTACAAAATGTTGCAGAAAACTTTCATATATGTTCATCTTTATGTTCCCATGCTTTAGCATAAATTTGTATAATTCATTTTTCTAGAATGATACATAAATAATACAAAATGTTAATATGTTTTTCCAGTTTGCTGTTCAGTGTATTTATAATTTTGCATTTTACAACTCTCAGTATATGAGAAGACCATTTTCCCACCCTGCTAGTTGGCAAAATCTTTTTGCATCTTTGAAATACTTTCCAGTTTGATGCATATAAAACCACTTCAAGTTATCAAAATTGGCATCTATCTTACCATTAGTGAATTAAATAATTTTTCTCATGTTTGTTAGTCATTTGAATATGTTTTTCTCAGAATTTCTTATTGAAAATCTTAGTTTAATTACTCATTGAGTTGCTTGCTTTTACCATGTCAATTTGTAAGTGCTAAGAACTTTTTGTGTGTTCCAGAATCTAGACTCTTACCATTTGAATAATTTTCTGAATTGAGGATAGTATAGATAAATAATTTTTCCAACTAGTATCCTTATATTGTTTTTTATGGTTTCTAAAGTTCTACTTTTGGTAAAAAAAAAAATGTTGTCATACCTTTACATTGTAACAGGTATTGATTTTGATTTTTCTAAAATATTTGTTATTTTTTCATATGTATACTTTTATTGTCAAAAAAATCTTTCATCTGTTATAAGGTAGAGACAAAACTTCATTTTCTTCTAGATCTATCATTATTTAAGCCAGACTACTTAACAAATAATATCAATACATCTCTTTCCTACTGAATTGAAAGGTATTATACTTTTCATAGAATATATTCTTGTATACTGAACTGAAACCTATCTCTGTATATCAGGTTGTATGGTTCTACTCAAAATACTGATGTTATTATGGTTATATTGATAAACAATATGATACTGACTAGTACTTCTTGTTTTTAAAAATTCTTCTTAGACACTGTGAGATATTACTTTGTAATATGCATGTTGAAGTTAGTTTATCCAGGAGGCATAAGGAAATTGTTTTGAAAATGTAAAAGTAATTGGAGAATCCACATTTGTGAGATACTAGTTTCATACCCAAGGATATTTGTGTTTTGCCATTTGTTTAGATCTTTTACATATTTCACCCAGATTTGTAATGTAATTTCTATATCATTCATCTTCCCTGGTGGCCCAGATGGCAAAAGCATCTGCCTACAATGTGGGAAACCCCGGTTCAGTTCCTGGGTCAGGAAGAAGCCCTCGAGAAGGAAATGGCAACCCATTCCAGTATTCCTGCCTGGAAAATCCCATGGACAGAGAAGCCTGGTAGGTTACAGTCCATGGGGTCGCAAAGAGTCAGACATGACTGAGCAACGTTGCTTTCACCTCTCTATATCATCCTAAAACACATTTCTAAATTTTTAGACTTTATGTTTATTGTGAATAATAATATTTTACCAATTTTTACTACTGGAAGCATATTTATTACTGGAAGTTGGCATAAGTAATAATTGACTTTACATGCCATATTGTATACAACTAAACTATCTCTTTTTTTCTTGGCAGTTTTTTACTAGATGCTCCCAGATTTTTGAGGACTTCAATAGTAAGGAAGTTGATGATAGTAAAGAAGCTAAACTTGCTTCTTGTCTTCCAATGTTTATGTTGTTTATTTAGTGTTCTCATCCAATGCATCTGTTAGAAACTCTAAGACAATATTAAGCAAAAATAGGTTATATCCTTTAGCTGGTATCTTTTGCTAGTTCCCATTTTAGCGAAAATGTTTTTAAAGATTTCCACAATGGTATAGTATTTTTCTTAAGTAAATTTAAGTAGTTTATATTATTTATATAGTTTTCTTCTATTATGTATGTTTAGTGTTTGATTTATAATGGTAGTGAAATATTATCAAGTATTCTACGTTTTATTGAGCTTACTTTCATACTTTTCCCCCTTATGTGTTGATATAATTGATTATGTATGCAAATATAATTCCACTGAAGCCACTTTTCCATTTTTGAAATTAAACTTATTTGGCCATAATGAATTAATCTTCATGTATGATTGAACTATAAGGCTAATTAATATTTTAAAATTTTTGAAACTATTTTCATAAGTGATAAAATCATGTTTATAAGGTGAACAAAATGTTTTTAACAATTTATTATATTGAATGCATATGTCTTGAACTAATTTACCACAATAAAATATTCTGACTTCACTTTTACTGAGACCATGACAACAAGCACTACAGAAATCACTGAGTTTGACATTCACTGATTCTGTATTTGGTGGTTTCTTAGCATATAATTCAAGGCCCAAAGCATTTAAACCCACAGAAATCTAAATTTCTTAAATAATAAAACAATACAAAATTTTTCAGAGACAAATCAGCCAGTGAAATGCATGTAACTATACATTGAAAGTGAAAAATGAAAGTGAAATTCACTCAATCATGTCTGACTCTTTACGACTCCATGAGCTATACAGTTCATGGAATTCTCTAGGCCAGAATACTGGAGTGGGTAGTCTTTCACTTCTCTAGGAGATCTTCCCAACCCAGGGATTGAACCCAGGTCTCCCGCATTGCAGGCAGATTCTTGCAACGTAATATAAGTATACATTCTTGCAATGTATATTAATGGGCTTCTCTGGTGGCTCAGACAGTAAAGAATCTGCCTGCAATGTGGGAGACCAGGTTTATTCCTGGGATTGGAAGGTACCCTAGAGAAGGGAATGGCAAACCACTCCAGTATTCTCACCTGTATAATTCCATGGACAGAGGAGCATGGCAAGCTACAGTCCATGGGGTCACAAAGAGTCAGACACGACTGAGTGACTAACATTTTCATTTTCTTTAGTTTTCTTCTTAATAGCTGACCCCAGAAAACAACAGCTTGATTCTGATATGATCTGAAAGGTGCAGGAAGCCCTTCCGTGATCTAACTGTTGTTAATGTTTTAAAAATCTTGCTAGTAATAAACATACATTCTGAAAGTACGTTTTAATAAGAAATGGTTAAGAGGGCATAAAGATATTGAATAGCTTTTAATACAAAAGAATAATCATAAGTTTAGGAGGTAATTGAGGTACATACAGAAGTGAAGGATTGAGTCAATATAAATTGATAGTAACTCGTCCCTCAGAGTCATTTTTTCTCACATCTGCATTGTTAAGTATTTCCTATCTTGACACTAGGAAATCACTGAAAGGGACCATGTATCTTAAGCCATTGACTAAGGAAGACAATTCACCTATTTCACAGAAGGAAGAATCCCAAGGCAAGGAAGATCCTTATCACTTCAGTTCAGTTCAGTCGCTCAATTGTGTCCAACTCTTTGCCACCCTATGAATTGCAGTACACCAGGCCTCCCTGTCCATCACCAACTCCTGGAGTTCACTCAGATTCACGTCCATCGAGTCAGTGATGCCATCCAGCCATCTCCTCCTCTGTCATCCCCTTCTCCTCCTGCCCCCAATCCCTCCCAGCATCAGAGTCTTTTCCAATGAGTCACCTCTTTGCATGAGGTGGCCAAAGTACTGGAGTTTCAGCTTTAGCATCTTTCCTTCCAAAGAAATCCCAGGGCTGCTCTCCTGCAGAATGGACTGGTTGGATCTCCTTGCAATTCAAAGAACTCTCAAGAATCTTCTCCAACACCACAGTTCAAAAGCATCAATTCTTCAGTGCTCAGCTTTCTTCACAGTCCAACTCTCATATCCATACATGATGGCCATAATTAGATGATAAGGTTTAGATAATCTTCCTCTTCTATGGGAAAAAAAGATACACACACACACACACACACACACACATAGCATCTTTCTAAGATACTATCCAGTTAAAATTAGTATATACATGGTTTGCACCTGCAAACATATGTGTGTGTATGTGAGGGCAGTTACTCAGTCATGTCTGACTCTGTGACCTCATGGACTGTAGCCCACCAGGCTCCACTGTCCAAGGAATTTTCCAGGCAGGAATACTAGAGTGGGTTGCTATTTCCTCCTCCAGGGTATCTTACCAACTTAGGGATTAAACCCAGGTCTCCTGTGTTGCAGGCAAACATACATGTGTGCTAAGTCGCTTCAGCTGTGTCCAACTCTTTGCAATCTCATGGGCTGTAGCCTGTCAGACTCCGTCCATGAAATTTTTTTCTTTTTTTAAATATAAATTTATTTATTTTAATTGGAGGCTAATTACTTTACAATATTGTATTGGTTTTGCCATACATCAACATGAATCCAACACAGGTACACACGTATTCCTCATCTTGAATTCCCCTCCCTCCTCCCTCCCTGTACCATCCCTCTGGGTCATCCCAGGGCACCAGCCCCAAGCATCCAGTATCATGCATTGAACCTGGACTAGTGATTCAAGAATATTGAAGTGGGTTGTCATTTTCTTCTCTAGTTGATTTTTCCAACTGAAGGATCAAATCCATAGCTCTTACATCTACTGCACTGGATGTTCTATTCTTAATTGCTCAGTCGTGTCTGATTCTTTGCCACCCCATGGACTGTAGCCTGCCAGATTCTGTCCATAGGGATTCTCCAGGCAAGAATACAGGAGCAGGTTTCCATGCCCTCCTCCAGTAGATCTTCCCAACCCAGGAACTGAACTGGAGTCTCCTAAATTGCAGGTGGTTCTTTCCCTCTAGCACCACCTCACTAAATAAAAAAGGAGGTTAGCTGTTAGNTGGCCATAATTAGATGATAAGGTTTAGATAATCTTCCTCTTCTATGGGAAAAAAAGATACACACACACACACACACACACACACATAGCATCTTTCTAAGATACTATCCAGTTAAAATTAGTATATACATGGTTTGCACCTGCAAACATATGTGTGTGTATGTGAGGGCAGTTACTCAGTCATGTCTGACTCTGTGACCTCATGGACTGTAGCCCACCAGGCTCCACTGTCCAAGGAATTTTCCAGGCAGGAATACTAGAGTGGGTTGCCATTTCCTCCTCCAGGGTATCTTACCAACTTAGGGATTAAACCCAGGTCTCCTGTGTTGCAGGCAAACATACATGTGTGCTAAGTCGCTTCAGCTGTGTCCAACTCTTTGCAATCTCATGGGCTGTAGCCTGTCAGACTCCGTCCATGAAATTTTTTTCTTTTTTTAAATATAAATTTATTTATTTTAATTGGAGGCTAATTACTTTACAATATTGTATTGGTTTTGCCATACATCAACATGAATCCAACACAGGTACACACGTATTCCTCATCTTGAATTCCCCTCCCTCCTCCCTCCCTGTACCATCCCTCTGGGTCATCCCAGGGCACCAGCCCCAAGCATCCAGTATCATGCATTGAACCTGGACTAGTGATTCAAGAATATTGAAGTGGGTTGTCATTTTCTTCTCTAGTTGATTTTTCCAACTGAAGGATCAAATCCATAGCTCTTACATCTACTGCACTGGATGTTCTATTCTTAATTGCTCAGTCGTGTCTGATTCTTTGCCACCCCATGGACTGTAGCCTGCCAGATTCTGTCCATAGGGATTCTCCAGGCAAGAATACAGGAGCAGGTTTCCATGCCCTCCTCCAGTAGATCTTCCCAACCCAGGAACTGAACTGGAGTCTCCTAAATTGCAGGTGGTTCTTTCCCTCTAGCACCACCTCACTAAATAAAAAAGGAGGTTAGCTGTTAGTTGTCTTATTATCTGAGAGTGTAATAAGAATTTTTTTAAAAATACTTTCCTAAAAATTATCAGCTCTTGAGTTCATTTAACAATTCCAAAACTGAGATAATTTTAAAATAGANTCACTAAATAAAAAAGGAGGTTAGCTGTTAGTTGTCTTATTATCTGAGAGTGTAATAAGAATTTTTTTAAAAATACTTTCCTAAAAATTATCAGCTCTTGAGTTCATTTAACAATTCCAAAACTGAGATAATTTTAAAATAGAATACAGAGTCTATGCTATTGTTAATCCTAATTTAAACACTAATTTTCCATATGGAAAAGTAAGGTTAGTTGACTGTGAAAGATTGAGACCATCAAGAAGTCTGAAGGAAATCTTATACTTTCTTTCCTCAGATAAATATCTGAGACACTGGCAAGGAGAAGGGAATGTTAGCTTGAGCTGCACCATCTGTGTAAAATTCTAGAAGTAGCCCAGATACAGAAAAGTTTCAGGCAGATCACACTGAGCTGTCTAAAAGCCCTTTAACCTCAGGATGAGTAATCAGAATGGAAGAAAAAAAAAACACATAATATTAAGGAAGAGGGGAAAAAAACATGGCTGTTTCTCTTACTCCTTTAATTTGGGCCAAACTGCCAAACAAAAGATATGGATCTCCCTCAATCAGCAATACTGAATCTTTGGCCTTTAAGGCTACAGCTCCCCACAGTTTAATAGATTTTTCAACAACAGAAGAGAGGCTGTGATCGATTAGAGCACTTCATCATGTCAAAGCATTTTTTGTTGTTGCAAAGAAGGACGGATAATGATCATTTGTCACTAGCCTAGCCATTCCTCAGTAAGAGAGGTTTTTATGAACAGTTGAGTTCCACCTTTAAGATGAAGGCTAGCAATCAACAGATTTTATATTAGAGAAAATTTAGAGGTAATCATTTAATCATGTTACTTGTTAAATGTTTGTTTTTTCACTTTGTAAAGTGAACTATGTCACTTAGTGTATATTCCACACAGTTTGCAAACAAATGTCAGTATTGACTTTATTCTGTCCTGGTACTGTACGAAATCAGTAGAACATACATATATACAGGACACAAGAAACATAAAAATCTAAGACTATAAATGAAAAGGGCTTCTTTTGTTTCTCCATTAGGGTGTTTATTAGAAAAATAACCAAAAGTCATTTTCAGGAGTTTTAATGAGATGTAACTCCTTGGAAGGAAAGTTATGACAAACCTAGATAGCATATTGAAAAGCAGAGATATTGCTTTGCCAACAAAGGTCCGTCTAGTCAAGGCTATGGTTTTTCTAGTGGTCATGTATGGATGTGAGAGTTGGACTGTGAAAAAAGCTGAGCACCGAAAAATTGATACTTTTGAACTGTGGTGTTGGAGAAGTCTCTTGAGAGTCCTTTGGACTGCAAGGAAATCCAACCAGTCCATGCTAAAGGAGATCAGTCTTGGGTGTTAATTGGAAGGACTGATGCTAAGGCTGAAAATCCTATACTTTGGCCACCTCATGTGAAGAGTTGACTCATTGGAAAAGACCCTGAGGCTCGGAGGGGTTGGGAGCAGGAAGAGAAGGGGATGACAGAGGATGAGATGGCTGGATGGCATCACTGAATCGATGGACGTGAGTTTCAGTGAACTCTGGGTGTTGGTGATGGACAGGGAGGCCTGGCATGCTGTGATTCATGGCGTCGCAAAGTCAGACATGACTGAACGACTGAACTGACTGAAATGAATTTTTCATTCCAGGTATCTCATGACTTCCTACTTTTGCATGGCATCTGGTCCCATCACTTCATGGTAAATAGATGGGAAAACAATGGAAACAGTGACAGAATTTATTTTCTTGGGCTCCAAAATTTCTGTAGATGGTGACTTCAGCCATGAAATTAAGACTTGCTCCTTGGAAGAAAAGCTATGACAAACCAAGACAGCATCAAAAGCAGAGACATTATTTTGCCAACAAAGGTCTGTCTAGTCATAACTATGGTTTTTCCAGTAGTCATGTATGGATGTGAGAGTTGAACTATAAAGAAGGCTGAGTGCCTAAGAACTGATGCTTTTGAACTGTGGTGTTGGCGAAGACTCTTGAGAGTCCCTTGGACTCCAAAATGATCAAACCAGTCAATCCTAAAGGAAATCAATCCATAGTTTTCTTTGGAAGAACTGAAGCTCCAATACTTTGGCCACTTGATGTGAAAAGCTGACTCATTAGAAAAGAATTTGAGGAGGAGAAGGGGACAACAGAGGACAAGATGGTTGGGGGGCATCACCGACTCAATGGACATGAGTTTGAGCAAGCTCTGGGAGATGATGAAGGACATCATCATCTTCCAGGGATGATTCCAGGAAAGTCTGGAATGCTGCAGTCCATGGGGTTGCAAAGAGTCGGACATGACTGAGCACCTGAACAACAAATGAGATCTCAAGAACCAGTCATTTGAAGTNGATAATGAAGGACATCATCATCTTCCAGGGATGATTCCAGGAAAGTCTGGAATGCTGCAGTCCATGGGGTTGCAAAGAGTCGGACATGACTGAGCACCTGAACAACAAATGAGATCTCAAGAACCAGTCATTTGAAGTACTAACCAGTATGCCTTGGTTGGTGGAAGCAGTCCAGAGTTGCAGTGCTTGGCTGTGAGGCTTGGTTATCTTCCAACTTTATGTTTGTCTCCAACATCATCTTCACCTATTGGTGAAGCTAACTTGGCTTTAGACTTGCTTTCTGTGTGTGCTTAGTATTGAAGAAAAGACAGAACAAAGTGAATTGAGGATTTAGAGAATTTTCATGGGGACCTTGTAAAATAAGAAAATTTAATATCCAAAAATCAGGATAAACTTTTTGATTCAGAGTTTGTTTTTTCATTTTCCAGAAAAGATAGTGCATAAGAAATATATCTAAGAAAAATAGGTATGTATGGAGATATATATATATATATATGAACTTTTCAAATTGCTGTCTTTAAACTCCTAGGTTTTTGAAACACACAAGAACACTTATAAATGATATATGACAATGGTCTTATTATACCATTATATCCCCTCCCTTCACCCAAACTGAACTAAATCATTTTTACACAATGCAGATACCTTTTAAAGAATTGGATGAACTCCATAGTGGAAATTATAAGACTTCAAAAGATTATTTTGATTGTCTTTCAGCTAGGATGGAAATTCTATGAAAAGCTCCTTTGTGACAGGCTGTCATGAGAGCCAGAAGAACCTTGAAATATTTGTATGAGGCTAGAGACAAGATCGGAGAAGGCATTGGCACCCCACTCATACTCTTGCCTGGAAAATCCCATGGATGGAGGAGCCTGGTAGGCTGCAGTCCATGGGATCGCGAAGAGTCTGACAGGNACAGGCTGTCATGAGAGCCAGAAGAACCTTGAAATATTTGTATGAGGCTAGAGACAAGATCGGAGAAGGCATTGGCACCCCACTCATACTCTTGCCTGGAAAATCCCATGGATGGAGGAGCCTGGTAGGCTGCAGTCCATGGGATCGCGAAGAGTCCGACAGGATTGAGCGACTTCACTTTCACTTTTCACTTTGATGGAGAAGGAAATGGCAACCCACTCCAGTGTTCTTGCCTGGAGAATCCCGGGGATGGCGGAGCCTGGTGGGCTGCCGTCTATGGGGGTGCACAGAGTCGAACATGACTGAAGCGATTTAGCAGCAGCAGCAGCACAGGCAAGATACCAAATATAACTAAATAAATACTTAGAAAAGTATAACATTGACTACATCTATTAAAATATTGATATTTTTGAAGAAAATTAAATTAGTATTCAACAGAGAAACTAGATTAACAAGAAAAGAAAACTAAACAATCTAGAAATAAAATAAGAAAAAAGTTTAATGAAATATTACAGATAGACTAAAAGGACAATTGCTTGAAACAACTAATACTGGCACATGTCTGGCAAGGTAGATCAAAGAGAAAAAAAGTGATATGGAAAATAATATTAGCAATAAGACTTTGCAAACTATCATTGCATGATTTTATGAAAATACAGATTCTACTGTTATTGTTTAATAGCTCAGAAGTGTCTGACTCTTTGCAACCCCCTGGACTGTAGCCTACCAGGTATCTCTGTCCATGAGATTCTCCAGGCAAGAATGCTGGAGTGGGTTACCATTGCCTTCTCCAGGGGACAGATGCTATAAATTTGGCAATAAGCAGAATGTACAGCTTTCTAGGGACATATCTTGACAAAAATTAGTATAAAATTTGAAACACTATTTTATAAGTATATTTTATAAGTACTATTTTATAAGTATTAAGTAATCAAATAAATATTTAAAATTTTCCCTCAGGAAACATCATCAAACTCAGCTATTTTTATCAGAATTTCAAGTAATAGATATCATCAATCTCATACAAGCAATTGCGATAATAGAAAAAAATAGTATATCCCTGGTTTCATTACATAAAGCAAGCACATCTTTGATGAAAAAGCAGGCATCAATCATGTGATAAATTAAAATAATTTCACAAATTATCAAAAATATATTTTGACTAAAGTATGAGCAAACTGAATGCAATAATACTTCATAAAATAAGTATACATCATGATCAAGTTTCA
>SJYW01041854.1:168820-190990 GCA_006410735.1 Raphicerus campestris | reverse complement strand
AAAAAAAAAAGAGCTAAAAAGGATTGTATGTGTTGTATGAATACACACTGTGAATTTGGCAAATATTTCTGTGAAGAAATGATGATTGATGATTACTTTTCAGGTATAGATGGTATTGTTGTTATTGTAGTTCAGTGACTCCTGGAATTTCTCAGGTAAGAATACTAGAGTGGGTTGCCACTTCTTACTCCAAGGGATCTTCCTGACCTAGAGACTGAACTCAGGTCTCTTTAGTTTCCTACACTGGTAGGCATATTCTTTTTAGTTAAAAGCCCCATGTTTGTTTCACAATAGTGTTTCTTCTATTGGGCTGATCATCTCAAAAGTAAATTTGCATACAATGTATAGAGAATAAAGAGCAGCTATTAGGTCCCAAATGAACCCAAATGAACATTTAGAGTATCTCTGCTCAAGCTTGCAATGTTATCTAAGCAAGAATTACACCATTTGTAAAGTACCTTAAATTTGGGTACTGTTTTAGAAGTCTCTGGAGAAACAGATCCAATAAGATAGAAATAGATAGAGACAGAACTAGGTATCTGTATATACCTATGTATATATATATTCTTATAGGAAATGGTTTATGCAATTACAGAGGCTGAGAAGTCCCACATCTAATGCTGTCTGGAGAATCATAAAAGTGAGTGGTGTATTTCAGCCCAAGTCTAAAGGCCTGAGAACCAGGGAAGCCAGTAGTTTTTAAGTCTCAGCCCAGTCTAAAGGCCTAAGCCTGGGGAATGAGGAGAAAGGGAGGATAATGATATAAGTCCTAGTCCAAGTCTGAAGGCCAGAGAACTAGGAGCACTCATGTCAGAGGAGATGATAGATGTCATCTCAGGCAAAGAGCACATTTTCTCTTCCTCCATTTTTGTTCCATTCAAACCGTGAGGGCAATGGATGATGCCTATCTGCCGTGAAGAGAGCAATCTTTACTCAGTCTATAGAATCAAATGCTAATCTCTTCTGAAAACATCCTTACAGATACACTTAGAAATAATGTTTTGCTAGCTATCTGGGCATCCCTTAGCCCCGTCATATTGACATATAAAATTAACCATCATAGGTTCTATATTTCATCAAAACCTAGANAATACTAGCTCTAAGGACTCATTTTTCCAAATATCTGTAGGCATCATTGCCCAACAGACCACTGCAAACAAAATCACCTATATAGGAAATCAGGGTATACGACAAAGGAGACATTGTAAGTAATCATTGACCATGACAGACTTTTCAATAAGTAATGTTGTAGAAATTGTCTCAGTTCAGTTCAGTCGCTCAGTCTTGTCCGACTCTTTGTGATCCTATGAACCGCAGCATGCCAGGCCTCCCTGTCCATCACCATATCCTGGAGTCTATCCAAACCCATGTCCATTGAGTCAGCAATGCCATCCAACTATCTCATCCTCTGCCGTCCACTTCTCCTCCTGCCCTCAATCTTTCCCAGGATAAGGGTCTTTTCAAATGAATCAGCTCTTCACATCAGGTGGCCAAAATATTGGAGTTTCAGCTTCAACATCAGTCCTTCTAATGAACACCCAGGACTGATCTCCTTTAGGATGGACTGGTGGATCTCCTTGCAGTCCAAGGGACTCTCAAGAGTCTTCTCCAACACCACAGTTCAAAAGCATCAGTTCTTTGAGGCTCATCATTCTTTATAGTCCAACTCTCACATACATACATTTGTATATAAAAAAAAAGATAAAATCCCTAGCTTGGACAAATAAAACATGAAAAATGTAAGGATTAAGGGAATTAATATGAAGAACAAAACTGTATAATTATTAAAATCAATATATGCTTTAGTTCCTTAAGCATAGTTTCTAAGATATAAATTTGTATGTAGAGACCTTTTTTAAAAAATTTTTTCCATTTGAAATAGTTTAGCTGTTGTCTTCACATAGTTGGCTTGTCCACAGGCAGAGAATTGAACACTTAGAGGAACATCAACAAACTCTTATTGCATATCTGAAAATGTTTATTTTTTATAAAGAGAAACATCATCAACAAACTCGTGTATCTGACAATGTTTATTTTTTATAAAAAAAAAAAAAAGAGCTAAAAAGGATTGTATGTGTTGTATGAATACACACTGTGAATTTGGCAAATATTTCTGTGAAGAAATGATGATTGATGATTACTTTTCAGGTATAGATGGTATTGTTGTTATTGTAGTTCAGTGACTCCTGGAATTTCTCAGGTAAGAATACTAGAGTGGGTTGCCACTTCTTACTCCAAGGGATCTTCCTGACCTAGAGACTGAACTCAGGTCTCTTTAGTTTCCTACACTGGTAGGCATATTCTTTTTAGTTAAAAGCCCCATGTTTGTTTCACAATAGTGTTTCTTCTATTGGGCTGATCATCTCAAAAGTAAATTTGCATACAATGTATAGAGAATAAAGAGCAGCTATTAGGTCCCAAATGAACCCAAATGAACATTTAGAGTATCTCTGCTCAAGCTTGCAATGTTATCTAAGCAAGAATTACACCATTTGTAAAGTACCTTAAATTTGGGTACTGTTTTAGAAGTCTCTGGAGAAACAGATCCAATAAGATAGAAATAGATAGAGACAGAACTAGGTATCTGTATATACCTATGTATATATATATTCTTATAGGAAATGGTTTATGCAATTACAGAGGCTGAGAAGTCCCACATCTAATGCTGTCTGGAGAATCATAAAAGTGAGTGGTGTATTTCAGCCCAAGTCTAAAGGCCTGAGAACCAGGGAAGCCAGTAGTTTTTAAGTCTCAGCCCAGTCTAAAGGCCTAAGCCTGGGGAATGAGGAGAAAGGGAGGATAATGATATAAGTCCTAGTCCAAGTCTGAAGGCCAGAGAACTAGGAGCACTCATGTCAGAGGAGATGATAGATGTCATCTCAGGCAAAGAGCACATTTTCTCTTCCTCCATTTTTGTTCCATTCAAACCGTGAGGGCAATGGATGATGCCTATCTGCCGTGAAGAGAGCAATCTTTACTCAGTCTATAGAATCAAATGCTAATCTCTTCTGAAAACATCCTTACAGATACACTTAGAAATAATGTTTTGCTAGCTATCTGNAGAGTGAAAAAGTTGGCTTAAAGCTCAACATCGAGTAAAGTAAGATCATGGTATCTGGTCCCATCACTTCATGGGAAATAGATAGGGAAACAGTGGAAACAGTGTCAGACTTTAAATTTTGGGCTCCAAAATCACTGCAGATGATGACTGAAGCCATGAAATTAGAAGACACTTACCCCTTGGAAGACAACTTATGACAAACCTAGATAGCATATTGAAAAGCAGAGATATTACTTTGCCAACAAAGGTCTGTCTAGTCAAGGCTATGGTTTTCCAAGTGATCATGTATGGATGTGAGAGTTGGACTGTGAAGAAAAATGAGTGCCAAAGAATTGATGCTTTTGAACTGTGGCATTGGAGAAGACTCTTGAGAGTCCCTTGGACTGCAAGGAGATCCATCCAGTCTATCCTAAAGGAGATCAGTCCTGGGTGTTCTTTGGAAGGACTGATGCTAACGCTGAAACTCCAGTACTGTGGCCGCCTCATGTGAAGAGTTGACTCATTGGAAAAGACCCTGATGCTGGGAGGGATTGGAGGCAGAAGGAGAAGGGGACGATAGAGGATGAGATGGCTGGATGGCATCACCGACTTGATGGACGTGAGTTTGAGTGAACTCCAGAAGCTGGTGATGGACAGGGAGGCCTGGCGTGCTGTGATTCATGGGGTTGCAAAGTGTCGGACACAACTTAGCGACTGAACTTACTTAAGGATACCACTCAAGGGATATAACTTGGAAGGTTAATATGGCACATCTCAGGAAAATCTTTAAGCATCTTATATAACTAAACCACCATAATCTTATTTTTAATAATTGATTGCAATCAGTTAGTGGTTGTTTTCAGGCCCTTGAGGCTGCTCTAGTCTCTAACAAACAGCTCTTTCTACCTTTAAAACCAGAAAAGATGTCTGAAATCTTTCTTTTGTTGTTTTGTTTTGAATATCTTTGACTTCCCATTTTTCTACCAGCTTAGAAGTATCTTTACTTCAAAATTGTCCATATAGTTAGGTTATATCCACCAAGATTATTTGTATTTTTATTATCTCAGTGTCAACTGGTCAGAAACCTGAACTACACCTGCAAAAGCCATTTTACTCTATAATGATGTAATCATGGACAAGACGTCTCTCTCTGTACTTACGGACATGGGAAGTAAAGAGAAATATACTGAGGGAAAATTTTAGAACTTGCCAACCTTATGAGTTGATTTTTTATCCCCTACCTATCATAAAGAGGCAATACTCTAATTATACTACTAAAGTAATATCAGTGTACCTAAGCCAGGGGGAGGTCTTCAATCCTCTATACAGCAGAAGTAGCCAATGCTCTAACTCACCTATTAGACTACTTTCATGAAGGCCCAACAAGGAGCCACCTACTAGAGTCAGCAGCAGTAATGCTGAACAAGGTAATACAGAAGGTGAGTTAGTTAGCATTCCACTTGCTATGTCTTTGTCTCAAAGACATAGTGAGGAGCTAGATAGCGAATTCAAAAGCAGAGACATTGCTTTGCCAACTAAGGTCCATCTAGTCAAGGCTACGGTTTTTCCTGTGGTCATATATGGATGTGAGAGTTGGACTGTGAAGAAGGCTGAGTGCTGAAGAATTGATGCTTTTGAACTGTGGTGTTGGGGAAGACTCTTGAGAGTCCCTTGGACTGCAAGGAGATCCAACCACTCCATCCTAAAGGAGATCAGTCCTGGGTGTTNGGATTGGAGGCAGAAGGAGAAGGGGATGATAGAGGATGAGATGGCTGGATGGCATCACCGACTTGATGGACATGAGTTTGAGTGAACTCCAGAAGCTGGTGATGGACAGGGAGGCCTGGCGTGCTGTGATTCATGGGGTTGCAAAGTGTTGGACACAACTTAGCCACTGAACTTACTTAAGGATACCACTCAAGGGATATAACTGGGAAGGTTAATATGGCACATCTCAGGAAAATCTTTAAGCATCTTATATAAATAAACCACCATAATCTTATTTTTAATAATTGATTGCAATCAGTTAGTGGTTGTTTTCAGGACCTTGAGGCTGCTCTAGTCTCTAACAAACGGCTCTTTCTACCTTTAAAACCAGAAAAGATGTCTGAAATCTTTCTTTTGTTGTTTTGTTTTGAATATCTTTGACTTCCCATTTTTCTACCAGCTTAGAAGTATCTTTACTTCAAAATTGTCCATATAGTTAGGTTATATCCACCAAGATTATTTGTATTTTTATTATCTCAGTGTCAACTGGTCAGAAACCTGAACTACACCTGCAAAAGCCATTTTACTCTATAATGATGTAATCATGGACAAGACGTCTCTCTCTGTACTTACGGACATGGGAAGTAAAGAGAAATATACTGAGGGAAAATTTTAGAACTTGCCAACCTTAGGAGTTGATTTTTTTATCCCCTACCTATCATAAAGAGGCAATACTCTAATTATACTACTAAAGTAATATCAGTGTACCTAAGCCAGGGAGAGGTCTTCAATCCTCTATACAGCAGAAGCAGCCAATGCTCTAACTCACCTATTAGACTACTTTCATGAAGGCCCAACAAGGAGCCACCTACTAGAGTCAGCAGCAGTAATGCTGAACAAGGTAATACAGAAGGTGAGTTAGTTAGCATTCCACTTGCTATGTCTTTGTCTCAAAGACATAGTGAGGAGCTAGATAGCGAATTCAAAAGCAGAGACATTGCTTTGCCAACTAAGGTCCATCTAGTCAAGGCTACGGTTTTTCCTGTGGTCATATATGGATGTGAGAGTTGGACTGTGAAGAAGGCTGAGTGCTGAAGAATTGATGCTTTTGAACTGTGGTGTTGGGGAAGACTCTTGAGAGTCCCTTGGACTGCAAGGAGATCCAACCACTCCATCCTAAAGGAGATCAGTCCTGGGTGTTCATTGGAAGGACTAATGCTAAAGCTGAAACTCCAGTACTTTGGCCACCTCACGCGAAGAGTTGACTCTTTGGAAAAAACTCTGATGCTGGGACTGATTGAGGGCAGGAGTAGAAGGGGATGACAGAGGATGAGATGGCCGGATGGCATCACAGACTCAATGGACGTGAGTCTGAGTGAACTCCAGCACTTGGTGATGGATAGGGAGGCCTGGCGTACTGTGATTCATGGGGTTGCAAAGAGTCGGACACCACTGAGTGACTGAACTGAACTGTACTGATCTGAACTAGACCAATCAGGTATGACCTAAATCAAATCTCTTATGATTATACAATGGAAGGGACAGACATATTCAAAAGATTAGATCTTATATAGAGAGTGCCTGAAGAACTATGGCTGGAAGTTTGTGACACTGTATAGGAAGCACTGATCCAGACCATTCCCAAGAAAAAGAGATGCAAAAATGCAAAATGGTTGTCAAGGGAGGCCTTACTAATAACTGAGAAAAGAAGAGAAGTCAAAGGCAAAGAAGAAAAGGGCAGATATACCCATCTGAATGCAGAGTTCCAAAGAATAGCACAGAGAGATAAGAAGGCCCTCCTCAGTGATCAGTACAAATAGAGGAATACAATAGAATGGGAAAGACTAGAGATCTCTTCAAGAAAATTAGAGATATTAAGGGGGTATTTCATGTAAAGATGGGCACAATAAAGGACAGAAATTGTTTAGACCTAACAGAAATGCAAGATATTAAAAAGAGGTGGCAAGAATACACAGAAGAACTGTACAGAAAAGATTTTTCATGACCCAAACAACCATGATGGTGTCATCACTTACCTAGAGACAGACATCCTGGAATGTAAAGGCAAATGGGCCTTGGGAAACATCACAATGAACAAAGCTAGTAGAGGTGATGTAATTCCAGATGAGCTATTTCAAATCCTAAAAGATGATGCTAAAAAGTGCTGCACTCAAAATGTCAGCACACTTGGAAAACTTAGCGGGTAACACAGGATTGGAAAAGATCAGTTTATATTCCAATCCCAAAGAACGTTCAAATTACCACACAATTGTACTCATCTCACACACTAGCACAGTAATGCTCAAAATTTTCCAAGCCAGGCTTCAATAGTACATGAACTGAGAACTTCCAGATGATCAAGCTGGATTTAGAAAAGGCAGAGGAACCAGAGATCAAATTGCCAACATCATTTGGATCATCGAAAAAAGCAGGAGAGTTCCAGAAAGCATCTACTTCTGCTTCATTGAATACACCAAAGCCTTTGACTGTGAGGATCACAACAAAGTGTGGAAAATTTTTCAAGAGAAGAGAATACTAGACCATCTGACCTGCCTCTTGAAAAAATCTGTATGCGTGTCAAGAAGCAATAGTTAGTACCAGACATGGAAAAACAGATTGGTTCCCATTTGGGAAAGGAGTACATCAAGGCTATATATTGTCACCCTGGTTATTTAACTTATATGCAGATTGCATCATGTGAAATGCTGGGCTGGATGAAGCACAAGCTGGAATCAAGATTTCTGAGGAAAATATCAGTAACCTTAGATATGCAGATGACAGAAAGCAACCAACTTTATGGCAGAAAGCAAAGATGAACTGAAGAGCCTATTGATGTAAATAAAAGAGGAGAGTGAAAAAGCTGGCTAAAAACTCAGCATTCAAAAAATGAAGATTAAAGATCATGGCATCCAGTCCCATCACTTCATGGCAAATGGATGGGGAAACAAGAGGAACAGTGACAGATTTCATTTTCTTGGGCTCCAAAATTGCTGCAGATGGTGACTGCAGCCAATAAATTAAAAGACACTCGTTCCTTGGAATAAAATTATGACCAACCTAGACAGCATATTAAAAAGCAAAGACATTACTTTGCCAACAAGGGTCCATCTAGTCAAAGCTATGGCTTTTCCGGTAGTCATGTATGGATGTGAGAGTTGGACCATAAAGAAAGCTGAGCACCAAAAAATTGATGCTTCTGAACTGTGGTGTTGAGAGTCCCTTGGACTGCAAGGAGATCAAACCAGCTGATCCTAAAGGCAGTCAGTCCTGGGTGTTCATTGGAAGNCTAGACAGCATATTAAAAAGCAAAGAATTACTTTGCCAGCAAGGGTCCATCTAGTCAAAGCTATGGCTTTTCCGGTAGTCATGTATGGATGTGAGAGTTGGACCATAAAGAAAGCTCAGCACCAAAAAATTGATGCTTCTGAACTGCGGTGTTGAGAGTCCCTTGGACTGCAAGGAGATCAAACCAGCTGATCCTAAAGGCAGTCAGTCCTGGGTGTTCATTGGAAGGACTGATGTTGAACCTGAAACTCCAATAATTTGGCCACCTGATGCGAAGAGCTGACTCATTGGAAAAGACCCTGATGCTGGGAAAGATTGAGGGCAGGAGGAGAAGGCGACAACAGAAGCTGAGATTGTTGGATGGCATCACCAACTCAGTGGACATAATTTGAGCAAGCTCTAGGAGCTGTTGATGGACAGGGAAGCTTGACATGCTGCAGCTGATGCGGCCACAAAGAGTTGGACGTGACTTAGTGTCTGAACTGATATTGATACTAATCTGAGTAACCTGGTAGAGAAATATTGATTTGAAAAAAAAAAAAAAGAATGGAGTCTCAAAGACCCATAGAATATACTGGACTATGTATCTAGCATTCATATCATTGGAACCCTAGATAAGAGAAAGAGTATGTGAGGGTCATACAAAAATTTGGGTAGATCTCAGGTGAGTTTCCCCAGTGTCTCAGCAGTTAAGAATTTGTCTGCAATGTAGTTCACCTGGGTTTTGTCCCTGGATAGGAAAATACCCTGGAGGAGGACACAGGAACCCACTCCATTATTCTTGCCTGGAGAATCCTGTGGACAAAGGAGCCTGGCATGCTACAGTCCAGGTGGTGGCAAAGAGTCAGAAATGACAGAAGGGAATAAACACACACAAGTGAGTGAATTAAAGCCAAGCTCAGAAGGTTAGATATTGTATCATTCCATCTATTTGACATTGCTGGCTAGAGAAATTATAGAGATGGACAATAGATTGCTGGTTTATGAAGGTTAGCAATGGAAGTGAGAGAAACTTTTGGTGAGTCTAGGAAAGGTTAGTCTGATGAACCTTGTGGTGCTGTAACAGTTCTGTATCTTGAGTACAGTGGTAGTTACATGAATCCATACGTGTGACANAGAGATAGACAGTAGATTGCTGGTTTATGAAGGTTAGCAATGGAAGTGAGAGAAACTTTTAGTGAGTCTAGGAAAGGTTAGTCTGATGAACCTTATGGTGCTGTAACAGTTCTGTATCTTGAGTACAGTGGTAGTTTCATGAATCCATACATGTGACAAAAAGGCACAGCACTATATATAAAACACACACATGCACACACACACACACACACACACACACCAAAAAAAAATAAAATAAAATAACAAGGATTTCTGTGTAATATATACCAATGTTAGTCTCCTAGTTTTAATGTTATACTACGGTCTTTCATGATATTACCACTGGGGAAACCTGTATCTTTTGTTTTCATTTTTTGTGACTTACAGTGAATCTAGTGAAAGTGTTAGTCTCTCATCTATACTCATTTTTAAAAAGTTAAAAAAATTATTGAACAGATAGCTTTTCATAAAATTTGGCCTACTCTGTCTACCTCAGTTTCCCTGTTTTTTCAAATATTTTCATTTGGTCCAAATTATTTATCAGGACTTTGTCCTAAAAAGCATCCTGAGAATCCTAGTTGGCCCTTTTCCTTAGACAGCTAACAATAAGATATCCTACTTTTGCAACTTTCAATGCATAACTAAATTTTTGTGTTTTCTCTCTATCTGCTTAATAATTAATAGAAGAATAATAACTAGATTTTAAAAATGATGCTAGGAAAATACGTTCCAGATGCCTGAGTCTACCTGTGTAACTACCTAAGCAGGACCCTGGACCTCTGGTGAAACAACATGGACCATTGCATGGTTGAGATTTCTAGAGCTGTCTCTTTATCCCGTTGTTCATTTTTTAGTGATGCTTTCCTTACATTGTAAAAATTTGGAAAAGATTATCTATCAAATGTCTAATTGAATTTTAAAAGTCTGTATGTAGTTTTCATAACATGCTATAACAAAAAAAAATAATAATAACAGGCAGGAATTAAAACTGACATGGTAAAATAGCTGCAGATTCTAATACCAAAGAAAATTAAAGGAGGACTATACATAAAAAGAAAAATAGTTATGATCATTTAGAAGAGAAGTTCAACTTAGTAATACAGAGTCTATATTTAAGTTAAAAATCTGTAGTCTCAAGATAAAATAATGACATTTGCAGACACGTTTGGGCTTCCCAGATGGCCACTAGTGGTGAAGAGCCTGGCTGCCAAGGCAGAAGTAAGAGACACAGGTCCCTGAGTTGGGAAGATCCCCAGGAGAAGGGCGTGGCAACCCACTCTAGTATTTTTGCCTGCAGAATCCCATGGACAGAGGAACCTTGTGGGCTACAGTCCATAGGGTTGTACAGACTCAGACATGACTGAAGTGACTTAGCATGCACACAGCACAGACATGTTTAAGTAACTTTATAATCTAATTATAAAAATGCTCAGTTAGTAAACTTGGTCAATCCCTAAGTTTTAAATACTGACTTTAAAAATAAAATTATGTTTAGAATAAAAATCTTTGACATTTTTTATTTTGTACTAACAAGAGGAAACCTAAGGTAGTTTGGCAGNTCTAATTATAAAAATGCTCAGTTAGTAAACTTGGTCAATCCCTAAGTTTTAAATACTGACTTTAAAAATAAAATTATGTTTAGAATAAAAATCTTTGACATTTTTTATTTTGTACTAACAAGAGGAAACCTAAGGTAGTTTGGCAGATGTTCTTTCTCAAGTTAATATCTCCAGTAAAATGGACCAACACAACACAAATAGAAGTAAATGTTAAATTTGTTTGAGAGGCTTAAACATTCCTCTAGTAAATCACCAAAGGATCTTAAAGGTTTTGTGACATAGTCTGTTGTATTTGATGACTGCATTTTTCCTTATTTTGGGGTGAACATATTGGTGTCAAGTTGTATTAATGAGAAAATTGCAACCTATAAAATATTAATGCTTCAGTACCACTTGATCTGAAACAAAGGCATGGGAACATCATAGAAGAATGAAACTTTTTAATAAAGCTATCAACTACTCAATTAGAAAGAATTAAAAAATGGAAGTTAACCATAAATTACTGCAGTGAAAAATAATTAACTTTTTAAATTTTCTGGTAAAATTATATATATAAAAGAATAACTTTAATTTGTAACCTATAAGAACATCACTGTATTTAGATTTGGGGGATATTTCATTATTCATCTTTTCACTTTATGAGGAGTCATAATTATCAACAACAGATTAATTAAATATCAAAATTATGTTACTTTTAAAATGATGCATTTTATTTATACTGGATTTGGACACCTAAAGTCTACCCTTCCAATCAGTTCTTATTGACTAAATCCAACCTTATACTTTTGTGAGTTTATAAATTCAAGAATCACCTGAACAAGTGTTCTGAGAAAGCACAGAAAGAAAACACCTGAGAGAAAGGCTGTAAGGACAAAACAGGAAAAAAAAATCATACAAACTGTCAGCATCTAGAAAAATTGTTCAGTATTTTTGACAAGAAGGTCAATGGTGAATACTCACCTTTTGCCTTTTGGACTTAAAAATATATATAGTCAGCAAGTTGGCAGTTCTTAGTGACTGTGTAATTCAATGAGGTACCAGGAGAAATGCAGTTTCTTATCTGCTACACTGTGCTTTATAATTTCAGGAAATCTTGGGACACCTGAGCCTGACCTTCATATTCTCATTGTTATTGGACCAAGAAAAAAAGAAAGAAAAAAAATTTTGTTTGCTTCTTAAAATAATTAATGATTTTACAGTTACTTAGTAGGGATAAGGGACTTGCAGAAATTCACTTTATTCAGATATAGCATCATTTTTCTCTGAATATAAATGTCTACTACCTTGAAATGGCTTCCCTAGTGGCTCAGAGGTTAAAGCGTCTGCCTCCAATGCGGGAGACCCAGGTTCGATCCCTGGGTCGGGAAGATCNCAGGAAAGTGAAAAGTGAAAGTGAAGTCGCTCAGCCGTGTCCTACTCTTAGCAACCCCATGAACTGCAGACCACCAGGCTCCACTGTCCATGGGATTTTCCAGGCAAGAATACTGGAGTGGGGTGCCATTGCCTTCTCTGTGTTTGTTTGGTAGTGCTCCTTAATAATAGCAGAGAGATCTCTTGTACTTTTCATGAAGCCAGTATCTGATTGAGGGGAAAAAAAAAAAAAAAAGGCAACCTTGAGGGTATTAAAATCTTGGAGATTGTTTACTTATTTTGGAAAAGAGAGAATTGAATAGACTCTTAATTATTGCTTTTCAGCATTGAGACACTCTAAAATAGTGAAAACAACCACTAACTATTCTCTGCCTTCAAAGAGAAAAACATCTGTAAGTTTTGCGAGTGCTATTCTTTGAAGGCAAGAAAAGTGAGGCTCAGAGACATAAGAGGTCATTCATAGCCTGTAACTAATGAAATATGAAATACTAGTGAAAATAATAGCTACATTNAGAAAGCTATGACAAACCTACCAGTGTGTTAAAAAGCAAAGACATCACTTTACTGACAAAGGTCTGTATAGCCAAGGTTAATGGTCTTTCCCGTAGTCATGTATAAATGTGAAATCTGGACAACAAAGAAGGTGGAGTGCCAAAGAACTGATACTTTCAAACTGTGATACTGGGGGAAACTCTTGAGAGTTTCTTGGAAAGCAAGGAGATCAAAATATTCAGTCTTAAAGGAAACCAACTCTGAATATTCATTGGAAGGATTGATGCTGAAGGTAAACTCCAATACTTTGGCCACCTGATGTGAACTGCTAACTTCTTGAAAAATACCCTGATGCTATGAAAAACTGAAGACAGAGAAGAGGGTGTTAAAGGATGAGATAGTTGGATGGCATCACCGATTCAATATATATGAACTTGGGCTAACTGGAAGATGCTGAGGGACAGGGAAGTTTGGCGTGCTGCAGTCCATGAAGTCGCAAAGAGTCAGACATGACTTGATGACTGAACAACAACAACTATTCCCACTAACACTGGCCCATCTACACGGCAAGGAAATGACAGAGTGACCTAGGAGTTGTTTGTCTGATGCCACTGCTGCTAAGTCGCTTCAGTCGTGTCCGACCCTGTGCGACCCCATAGACGGCAGTCCACCAGGCTCCATTGTCCCTGGGATTCTCCAGGTGAGAACACTGGAGCAGGGTGTCATTTCCTACTTCAATACAGGAAAGTGAAAAGTGAAAGTGAAGTCGCTCAGCCGTGTCCTACTCTTAGCAACCCCATGAACTGCAGACCACCAGGCTCCACTGTCCATGGGATTTTCCAGGCAAGAATACTGGAGTGGGGTGCCATTGCCTTCTCTGTGTTTGTTTGGTAGTGCTCCTTAATAATAGCAGAGAGATGTCTTGTACTTTTCATGAAGCCAGTATCTGATTGAGGGGGGTACGGGGGAAAGGCAACCTTGAGGGTATTAAAATCTTGTAGATTGTTTACTTATTTTGGAAAAGAGAGAATTGAATAGACTCTTAATTATTGCTTTTCAGCACTGAGACACTCTAAAATAGTGAAAACAACCATCAACTATTCTCTGCCTTCAAAGAGAAAAACATCTGTAAGTTTTGTGAGTGCTATTCTTTGAAGGCAAGTGAGGCTCAGAGACATAAGAGGTCATTCATAGCCTGTAACTAATGAAATAAGAACTAATAGTGAAAATAATAGCTACATTTTATAGCTTCATCATTCTGTTTTAGAGTGTACATAGTTTATTCCTCTCTCTGAAGTATTATAATTATAGTCATTTCAATGTGTAGACAAGAAAAACGTGTAGAGAGCAACTTTTCTGATATTGCCCAAAAGCAGCTACAAAAGATAAACCTGGAATTTGAATCCATGTCTCTCACCCTCCAAGGAACACATACCTAACTACTAGCTGTGTTTCATCACTAGAATCTAAATACTTTGATTCTCAGTCCAGAGAGCCAAAACATCTTTAAAGATGAGATCAAACTTATCAGTTTGCTTCTCAAAGAAATTGTTAGTAAAAATTTTAGAAATATTATGTCTTTGACAGATAATTATTTCTATAAATCCTATTTTAATAGCTACATCCTGTCTTTTTCTAATTGTGTGTGTATGTGAGGTGCTTAGGAGTCCTGTATTCAATAATAAATAACAACTACTTACTCTTTTAATATTTGTGCTGATAATACAGCTTCTCATGGAATTGACACTTTAGTGGGAAAAAAAGAGATATTGAGGAAGTGAAATAGCAAATACATAATGTTAGAAGATACTTCAAAAAACCAACCTGGAAAAAAGAACAGAGTAATATTATATTGTTAGACTAATGAGAGGATAGAGTCTGAAAATATAAAAATCAAGGAAAGACAAGTGAAACAATTGAGAAAGTCATTTAAAAATCTGGAAGAAGAGCTCTTCAACTTAAGAAAGTAAGAACAAAACTATTTAGGTGAGAATAACTTGACAATTTGAAAGAATAGCATAATTCCAGTGGCTGAAGAGAAGGAAGCAATTAGGTAGAGATAGGAGATAAGTTGGAAAAGTTGGTAATTTCATCTGTGTTATGAGGACTGGAAACATGAACGACTTTGCAGGACATTTTAATGTATTTAGTGGTTTTTTTGTTGTTGTTTTTGTTTGTTTTTTAAGAGTTTCATGGAAAGGGATTGGAGTTTCAGTTAAATGTGCCAATAAATTTCAAGTTTGATAATAATAAATTTTTAAATGAATTGGCATTATAAGTATGTTAATATAAAATCACTTCTTCAGTGTAAAAATGTAAGTGTTAGAATGTTTTCCTAAAGCATGTGTGCCGTTTCAAATATACTAGAACTTTACTTCTCTGAGCCTTATTATGTTATCACATTAGTTCTTTGTTATATAATCAAATTTAAATAATCTAAACTTTATGCTTAAGAAAGCCAGAATCAAAAGTAAAACTATTTTCAGGAAATCACAGAAAGTTTTATTGCCTAAATATACTTTTGAGAAAGTTAAATACAGTTCAAAGCAAGAATTTATAAATAATATTACATCCTCTCTTGGCTACAATGTTCAGAACTGTAGACATAATATAGTTTTAACTTTTTGCATTCAATATTCATTATGCATTCATCTCAATAAAATATATTTCTCCTCTGGATTTTAATAGTTCCAAGCAATAGCTTCTTTAGGAAAACAGAATTAATCTTCTATTTTGTGGTCTTTATACTGTTTTAGCACAATTGGACTTTAGCTCAATTGACATGGCAGACATCAGAAGAAATAATTGTCCACTATCAGAAAAAAATATTCATCTGTTTTTTATCTGGATTGTATCAAGATGTTCTCTTCAACCAGTATATCTATCCTTCGGTTTCCAGTATATCCTATATAGAACCATAGCCATATCTGGACTTCTGAACTACATAGCTGTGTATTAAATATGCATATATGTTACAATAACTTGATGTGATTTCACTCTTGGCATAGAAAAAAATAGGTGTTATTAGACTAAATCCCCCACTAATAACAGCTATAAAATTTGGCTAAAATACAAAAACAGTGTTTGAAGGCATAAAGAATTAAACATGATAGCCAACATTTGAGAGAGAATATTTTGAAGAACAGGAAATACACAGATGTGAGTGCTAAATTTCCACCTATTCCCAGGCTTCAAATTTTATTATTTACTGTTTGATATCAAAGAGCAAAAGCGCACAGTGGTCCAGAGATTGTGACAGTCTCACTGGGCTGAGCAGACAGAAGCTGTCTGTCATTGAGGTCTAACAAGTAAGGATGACTTTATGGGTCAAGACGGAGAGGAAAGGGAATCAGAAAGAAGGAAGTCCAACATTTGAATGCAATTTATTTTTATTTTTTAATGCCAAAGATTCTCATTCTTAGGGTAATATTTGTAAATGATGAATCTACAGCAGTTTCTAAAGCTAAGCAGATATTCCACAGCCTTATCACATTAAAGAGATGCAAGTTAGCATTTGTTCAAGTATAAGGAGCCAAGTAACTATCCCAGCCTTTCAGTTCAAACTTACAAATATAATGGCCTGAGGGAAAAAAAGGCAAACTGGAAATTTATCAACATTGGCTAAGAGGGTGATATGCCCTTATCCTAATTACTGGAAGAAAATGAAATCCTTTCTGAAGGAGGATATTATTATGCAGAGTCTGTATTATGTTTAATACACCATATCCAGCATGTAAGCTAAAACTTACCTGTAACATAAAGAGACAAAATTCAAAATATCAAAATTATGAAAAGTAGAGATAGAGAAAATAATAGATAAAAAATTTTAAATCCCAAGGATTAGCATGTTTATTAAAAGAAAATTTAATTTAAAAAATCACAAAGAAGTAAAAATAAATAACAAAAGGTGACTCGTATAGCTAAAAATAAATGCAATGGTTGAAATTAAAATTCAGTAGACAGACTTATCCTACTAGACTGAGCAGAAAAGATAATTGAAAAACCAGAATACAGGTCAGTAGAATGAACAGAGATTAAAGCACAAAGCAAAAAAATGATGTTGAAAACCGAGGGAAAAAATCCGTGATGAAAAGATATAATAAGTGTATTTGGAGTTGTATAAAGAGATATGAGTAATAACAAAGCAGCAGTAAAACTTGAGATGGTACTGCCCAAGAATTATCCAAAGTTGATGAAATGCATTATGATAGTCTGCCTCCAAATTGACTCACGGAGACCCCCACTCCTGTTATCCATGCCTTTGTGTTGAGCGTTGGCTGGACCTAGGCTCTCACTTCTAACTGGTAGAATGAAGGAGAATTAATGGTCTCTAACTCTAAGGCCACAAGGCCACAAGAAATAGTGTGTCATCTTGTTCTCTCTTTTGATCACTTATTCTAGAAGAAGCCAACTACATGAAGATGTCTTCAAAGGAAGGAACTGAAGCCCCTGCCAGCTTCCACGGTTGTAAGTGTGAGTATGTATCCTTCAGCTGTCAGATAACAGCTACCCCACTAAGAGCTTAACTGCAACATCATGAAAGACCTTGGGTCAGAAGCACACAGGTTAGCCACTCTTGGCTTTCTGATATTAAAAAACCTTTATGAAACAATAAACATTTCCTTTAAGTAACTAATTTGTGGATAATTTGTTTTTAAACAACAGATAGTTAATACAATCACAAGGTCTAAAAATGAAACCAATGGTATGCCTACAAAATATTTTGTTAAAACCTTAGAAAGATAAAAATAGCACCCAAAAGGATTGTTTAGTCAGACAAAAGATCATTTAAAGTTTTTAAAAGTACAATTCTCTAAATAAATAATAGGCCTCCTAAAAAGTATAAGGACATTATTAATCAGGAGAAATATTTTAGAAAAGTGCTTGTTTTGAAGAAATCTACTGACATTTTTATTTATTGTTGTTGTTGTCAAATGTCTTTTTTTGGTGACAAAAAGGATTCACAGGATATCTACAAAGATTTTCATATTCAGCAAGGTGCCAGCTTGAACTGAAATAAATAGTACAAAATAAACAGAACCCTATGGACATCCAAAATTCTGACAGAAAATAGATTACAAAAAAAAAAAACTATTTGGCTGTAAACACATGCTAACTTTCATGAAAAAGGAAATATGGTTCAGAAGGTGAATCAGGACCAAAGAGTAATTTCAAGAGACAGGAAAAGTTATTTCCAGGGATAAGTAAAAGTAAATTATAACCAAGGAATTTCCAACATAAGTCCTGCTTTCTAATTTGCCATCTATTTAAATAGCTCAATTAACTGATAAAAATTGTTTTCTGCTAATCTTTAAAAGATATTTTATCTCTTTCAAGAATGTATATCTTCATGAAGTTTTACAACCAATAGGAAATTTAGAGATCCACTAATCTAACATTTATGTAGAAGTTAAAAGTCTTTGTACCTGCAGAATCAGGATCATGACCCAGACTAATGTTGTCAGTAAAAATGTCAGTATAAATTCAGTGAATGGCCTTCTGTCTTCACTATGGATATATATCTTAGCCTAACATGCAATTTCATTAATGCATATTAAACACTTTTCTCCAATTATATAAGGAGGATTTGGTGTGATAGCTTTGTTGTGACAATTAAGAAAAATGAAATATTTAAAAGCTTAATGTGCCCATTTGTTGCTCAAAGCATAGGAATTTGGAATATTTGAGGTTCTTCCCTTTCACCTTTTCCAGTGTCAAAAGCAAAGAAGAGCAAAATGACAATGACCACAAGGAGTAGCAACAGCAAAAACCACAACCACACCGTGAATGAAAATTTCTATTACCAAAAGATGAAAATAAAGAAAAAAGAAAAGCTTAAAGGTGTTCCATTGGGTCAGCTGAATTATTATTATGCATATTTCTATACTTTTATGACATAAAAGTACACGGATATATATAAGTAACTGCCAATATTTGAAACACCAAAACTGGAATGAATAAGCATTCAGTAAATATGAGGCTAATACACTATAGGCTTCATCTTTGAAAGAAATAAATTATCAATTATAAATTGGCAGAAATGGCCACTGAGTTTTTAAAAACACCATTAATAAGAAAGATTTGCCCTTCTCTTGTTTATCTTTTTAAAAGTGTCTTCCTACTTGCACTTAAAACTCAGCCCCTTATTTTGGTTGATTAAAATAGCTTCAAAATGCTTGGCACGCCTAGGTGTCCTCCTCTTGAATATTGGCTGTGCTTGCTCTGACAAATAGCATACAGCGGAAGTGATTCTATATCTGCTTTCAGATCCTAGCTTCAAGAGACTGACATTGTCTTCTTCCTCTCTCAGAATACTTGCTCCTGGAATTCTGAGCTGCCCGGGTAAGCCACCTATCATGAGGCTATGACTCTGAGGACACCAAGATAGAAGATAATGTAGAAAAAAACAACAACAACAAAAAAGAAACCCTGAGATAATATGAAGAGCTGTCTAGCCAGTCTCCAACTGTTCTAGCCCCCGGTTGNAGCTTCAAAATGCTTGGCACGCCTAGGTGTCCTCCTCTTGAATATTGGCTGTGCTTGCTCTGACAAATAGCATACAGCGGAAGTGATTCTATATCTGCTTTCAGATCCTAGCTTCAAGAGACTGACATTATCTTCTTCCTCTCTCAGAATACTTGCTCCTGGAATTCTATAGTTGGTGGAGTAGAAACAAGTCTTTCCCTGTGTGCTCTGCCTAAATCTTGTATCCACAAGTATAAAGAATAACAAAATACATGCTGTTTTAAGTCTGTAAACTTGGTGATAGTTTATTATGCTATAATAGAGAACCAGAGCATTGACCATGATAAAGTCTAGAGTTAGGTATTAGAGAAAAATCAAGCACATATTTAGGGAGTTTTCTTAATACCACTCAACCTCCAAATGGAAGAAAATGTATCCAAACTTCAAATATGTCCTAAAAGTTTGTAATTAGGCCACAATTCCAATAGCAATGTTTGGAAAGCAAAGGTAAATTAACAAAAGTTACTACAAATAAGGGACTTCCCCAGTGGCTCAGAGGTAAAGAATCTGCCTGCAGTTCAGGAGCTGTAGGAGACATGGGTTCAATTCCTGGGTCGGGAAGATCCCCTTGAGGAGGGCATGGCAACCCACTCCAGCATTCTTGTCTGTAGAATCCCATGGACAGAAGAGTCTGGCAGGCTACAGTCCATAGAGTCTTACTGAGTATACACGCACACAATACAAATGAGAAGAGTTAATATCTTTGATGAAGAGCAATTTAGTAAAAAATAAATAAATTTACTGACAATAGTATGACAGACCCCTTTAAAGATATTGGAGAAAAAGTGCTAAACTAGAAGAAAGAGTACCTGACCTTGTGGAATTGTACACTTTAGTAGACAGACAAAAAGAAAAGGATGAAGAAAATACTTTTNGTAAATTAACAAAAGTTACTACAAATAAGGGACTTCCCCAGTGGCTCAGAGGTAAAGAATCTGCCTGCAGTTCAGGAGCTGCAGGAGACATGGATTCAATTCCTGGGTCGGGAAGATCCCCTTGAGGAGGGCATGGCAACCCACTCCAGCATTCTTGTCTGCAGAATCCCATGGACAGAAGAGTCTGGCAGGCTACAGTCCATAGAGTCTTACTGAGTATACCCGCACACACTACAAATGAGAAGAGTTAATATCTTTGATGAAGAGCAATTTAGTAAAAAATAAATAAATTTACTGACCACCTATAGTATGACAGATCCCTTTAAAGATATTGGAGAAAAAGTGCTAAACTAGAAGAAAGAGTACCTGACCTTGTGGAATTGTACACTTTAGTAGAGAGACAAAAAGAAAAGGATGAAGAAAATACTTTCAGTATGAATAAGAGCTAATAAAACATTAGAAAGGAAAGAGATCACCAAGGGAAAAACTACTTTAAATAAAGTAGTCAGGGAGTGTATCTTTGAGCACATGTCATGTAAGGCAAGACTTAAAAATGAAAAGGAAGCAACCAGATGAAATGGAAAGTGTGGGGACATTTAACGGGAACATAGGTACAACATGTACATGTGACTGTGCTTAGTTGCTCGGTCATGTCCAACTCTTTGCAACTGTATGGACCATAGACAGTCATGCTCTTCTGTCCATGGGATTCTCCAGGCAAGAATACTGAAGTGGGTTGCTGTGCCCTCCTCTAGGGTATCTCCCTGACCCAGGGATTGAACCCATGTCTCTTCAGTTCAGTTCAGTTGCTCAGTCGTGTCCGATTCTTTGCGACCTCGTGAATAGCAGCACGCCAGGCCTTCTTGTCCATCACCAACTCCCGGAGTTCACTCTAATTCACATCCATCGAGTCACTGATGCCATCCAAGCCATCTCATCCTCTGTCGTCCCCTTTTCCTTCTGTCCCCAATCCCTTCCAGCATCAGAGTCTTTTCCAATGAGTCAACTCTTCACATGAGGTGGCCAAAGTACTGGAGTTTCAGCTTTAGCATCATTCCTTCCAAAGAACACCCAGGGCTGATTTCCTTTAGAACGGACTGGTTGGATCTCCTTGCAGTCCAAGGGACTCTCAGGAGTCTTCTCATGTCTTCGGAAATGGCAGGTGGGTTTTTATCACTAGTGTCACCTAGGAAGCCCCCCAACATGTACATCTACACAAAAATAAATAAAAAGAGCTTTCAGAAGGGTACAACAGAAAAGTGAGTTTACTGATTCAACAAAGGTGAATCATGCCCAACTGCATAAATCACAGTAGGAGTGTGGAATTTTTTCTTAGACCTTTGGGAAGCACCTCAAACTTTTAAGTAGTAGAACAATGTGACCCAACTTACATTTTGAAAGATCACCTTTACTTTCATATAGAAAACAGGACTTTCCTGTAACTCAAATGGTAAAGAATCTACTTGTGATACAGGAGACCAGCGTTCTATACCTGGGGCAGGAAGATCTTCTGGAGAAGGGAATGCAATCCACTCCAGTATTGTTGCTTGGATAATTCCATTGACAGAGAAGCCTGGTGGGATACAGTTCAGTTCAGTTCAGTTCAGTTCAGTCGCTCAGTCATGTCCAACTCTATGCAACCCCATGAATCACAGCACACTAGGCCTCCCTGTCCATCACTAACTCCCGGAGTTCACTCAGACTCACATCCATCAAGTCAGTGATGCCATCCAGCCATTTTATCCTCTGTCGTCCCCTTTTCCTTCTGCCCCCAATCCCTCCCCACATCAGAGTCTTTTCCAATGAGTCAACTCTTCACATGAGGTGGCCAAAGTACTAGAGTTTCAGCTTTAGCATCATTCCTTCCAAAGAAATCCCAGGGCTGATCTTCAGAATGGACTGGTTGGATCTCCTTGCAGTCCAAGGGACTCTCAAGAGTCTTCTCTAACACCATAATTCAAAAGCATCAATTTTCCAGTGCTCAGCCTTCTTCACAGTCTAACTCTCACATCCATACATGACCACTGGAAAAACCATAGCCTTGACTAAATGGACCTTAGTCAGCAAAGTAATGTCTCTGTTTTTGCATATACTATCTAGGTTGGTCATAACTTTTCTTCCAAGGACTAAACATCTCTTAATTTCATGGCTGCAATCACCATCTGCAGTGATTTTGGAGCCCCCCAAAATAAAATCTGACACTGTTTCCACTGTTTCCCCA
>SJYW01041854.1:151360-166604 GCA_006410735.1 Raphicerus campestris | reverse complement strand
CCAGGGCTGATCTTCAGAATGGACTGGTTGGATCTCCTTGCAGTCCAAGGGACTCTCAAGAGTCTTCTCTAACACCATAATTCAAAAGCATCAATTTTCCAGTGCTCAGCCTTCTTCACAGTCTAACTCTCACATCCATACATGACCACTGGAAAAACCATAGCCTTGACTAAATGGACCTTAGTCAGCAAAGTAATGTCTCTGCTTTTGCATATACTATCTAGGTTGGTCATAACTTTTCTTCCAAGGACTAAATATCTCTTAATTTCATGGCTGCAATCACCATCTGCAGTGATTTTGGAGCCCCCCAAAATAAAATCTGACACTGTTTCCACTGTTTCCCCATCTATTTGTCATGAAGTGATGGGACTAGATGCCATGATGTTCGTTTTCTGAATGTTGAGCTTTAAGCCAACTTTTTCACTCTCCTCTTTCACTTTCAGCAAGAGGCTTTCTAGTTCTTCTCTTTCTGCCATAAGGGTGGTGTCATCTGCATATTGAGGTGATTGATATTTATCCCGGCAATCTTGATTCCAGCTTGTATTTCTTCCAGTCCAGCGTTTCTCATGATGTACTCTGCATATAAGTTAAATAAACAGGGTGACAATGTACAGCCTTGATGTACTCCTTTTCCTATTTGAAACCATTCTGTTGTTCCATGTCCAGTTTTAACTGCTGCTTCCTGACCTGCATATAGGTTTCTGAAGAGGCAGGTCAGGTGGTCTGGTAGGGTCGCAAAGAGTTGGACATGACTGAGCAGTTAACACACACAGAGAAGTTGAAGCAAACGGATAGGAGATATTGCTAGTAATTCAAATAATAGCTAACAGCAACTGAAGATAAAGATCAATCACATAGCAAAGGAATCTAAAAATTGACACATATATCTAAAACAATTCAAATATGTAATCAATACATCTTTCAGGGATATAATCAATAGGACTTGCTAAGGAAAGGATAGGATGGAGCAACTTGGGGTGTGGAATTGACACATATGTAGTTTTGGTGGTGGCATGTTGAATTAAATGGTTTCTGGTAACTTCTACTTTCTCAGTGAGCTAAAAGATGAATGAATACTCAGCCCAGATTAAAGGTGATGAAGATTAGAGTTAAAAGGAAGAAGGAATACATCATGGCATGAGAACATGAGCCCAACAAAAAAGCACTAAAGAAGAGTTAGGTAGTCTTGAGGATCTGTTTAAAATATGTGATATGAAATGACTCAGGTCAACCAAGCAATTATGGGCTGCAGTACAAATTGTGAGAAAAGAAATGAATACTGGGGTTTAGATCACTTAAATAGCTTCAGGTGTGTATTATGGATATGAAGTAAAAGTAGGAAATAATAATGATGGAGTATGAATTGCAAGCTAGGCAAGGAAAAATGAACACCAGAGATTTTCAGTTAATAATGATAAAGTGTCCAATAAATGTATTAGAGATCTCAGTGAAATCAAAGTTTCACTGTAGTAGAGGTTCTTTAATGAGTAAATTGGAAGAATAGGATATAATAACAGAGAGAGATTTTTGATAGTGAGACTTCAGAAGTAAATTATAACCTAAACAAATTTATATAACTTGATATAAACTGATACAAATCTACAAGTGAATTAGAAAATACATTACTACCTAAGATCTAATCATATTAAATTTCTAATGAAGTGCTTTTTAAAATGAATACTGTATAAATTTAACAGAATATCCAGTTAGAATAGCTAATACAAGCAGACATAAATGTGGCAAACTCATTTATAGACAATGTGTGGAATATAACTTGATGAGGTGATGACCCAAGTTAGGATCCTTCAGTATAGTGGTATCCAACCTTCTTGCCACAAGGTATCAGTTTTGTGGAAGACAATTTTTCCATGGACTGGGGAAAAGAAGATGGTTTAAGGATGATTGAAGCACATTACATTTACTGTGCACTTTATTTCTATTATTACTACATCAACTCCCCCTCAATTACCTGGCATTGGATCCTGAAGGTTGGGGACCCCTTGGTTTAAANAACTTCTACTTTCTCAGTGAGCTAAAAGATGAATGAATACTCAGCCCAGATTAAAGGTGATGAAGATTAGAGTTAAAAGGAAGAAGGAATACATCATGGCATGAGAACATGAGCCCAACAAAAAAGCACTAAAGAAGAGTTAGGTAGTCTTGAGGATCTGTTTAAAATATGTGATATGAAATGACTCAGGTCAACCAAGCAATTATGGGCTGCAGTACAAATTGTGAGAAAAGAAATGAATACTGGGGTTTAGATCACTTAAATAGCTTCAGGTGTGTATTATGGATATGAAGTAAAAGTAGGAAATAATAATGATGGAGTATGAATTGCAAGCTAGGCAAGGAAAAATGAACACCAGAGATTTTCAGTTAATAATGATAAAGTGTCCAATAAATGTATTAGAGATCTCAGTGAAATCAAAGTTTCACTGTAGTAGAGGTTCTTTAATGAGTAAATTGGAAGAATAGGATATAATAACAGAGAGAGATTTTTGATAGTGAGACTTCAGAAGTAAATTATAACCTAAACAAATTTATATAACTTGATATAAATTGATACAAATCTACAAGTGAATTAGAAAATACATTACTACCTAAGATCTAATCATATTAAATTTCTAATGAAGTGCTTTTTAAAATGAATACTGTATAAATTTAACAGAATATCCAGTTAGAATAGCTAATACAAGCAGACATAAATGTGGCAAACTCATTTATAGACAATGTGTGGGATATAACTTGATGAGGTGATGACCCAAGTTAGGATCCTTCAGTATAGTGGTATCCAACCTTCTTGCCACAAGGTATCAGTTTTGTGGAAGACAATTTTTCCATGGACTGGGGAAAAGAAGATGGTTTAAGGATGATTGAAGCACATTACATTTACTGTGCACTTTATTTCTATTATTACTACATCAACTCCCCCTCAATTACCTGGCATTGGATCCTGAAGGTTGGGGACCCCTTGGTTTAAACTGATTATGTTCCATGAGCTGAGATATAGTTGTAATTTTAGAAGAGCTTACTTTCTCTGCAAAGAAGAAGATATTGTGGGTTTGTTTTTTAAATTTAAGTAATACATCTGGCAGCCAATACAAACATTTGGGAGAAAATGAGTTAAATGTCTGAATTTTGTTGCCATTTTCAGGTACATGAGAAAAATCAAACGTAGACAATGACATATTTGATAGTTCAAATGTAATGTAAGATGTACCTCAGGGAGAACATAGACTACTTTCATAGGAGGTGCATGGCTCATTCCAAAACCAGAAGTATGCAAGAAGTGTAATTTTCTTTATTTTTTATAATATAGTATGATGTGAATATATATATATACATGTATATATTGAACATATAACTAACACATATATTGTATATTTATATAAATATGTAAATATACTTTTAACATATATTTAGTATACATTTTATAAATATATTTATTATGTATTTATATTGTATATTCAATATATACATGTATACATATTTATTACATTTTTAATATGTAAAATTTATACTGTATTATAAAAATTAAAAAAAATTATACTTCTTGCTTATTTCTGATTTTGGAGTATGACAAAAGTGTTTCCAATTATTATCACAGTTGTTCTTCACAAAACTCAGGGATGGGTATCCTAGAGTGTAAAGTCAAGTGGGCCTTAGGAAGCATTTTTTTTTTGTCTTTGCTTTGTCGCTCAGTCATGTCCAACTCTTTGAGACCCCATTGACTGCAGCCCATCAGGCTCTTCTGTCTATGGGTATTTTCCAGGCTTGAANATCCTAGAGTGTAAAGTCAAGTGGGCCTTAGGAAACACTTTTTTTTTGTCTTTGCTTTGTCGCTCAGTCTTGTCCAACTCTTTGAGACCCCATTGACTGCAGCCCACCAGGCTCTTCTGTCTATGGGTATTCTCCAGGCTTGAATACTGGAGTAGGTTGCCATGCTCTCTTCCAGGGGATTCTCCCAACCCAGGGATGGAACCCAGGTCTTCTGCATTGCAAGGTATATTCTTTACCATATGAGTCACCAGAGAAGCCTTAGGAAGCATTTCTATGAACAAAGCTAATGGAGACAATGAATTTCCAGCTGAGCTATTTAAAATCCTAAAATATGATGTCGTTAAAGTGTTGCACTCAGTACATCAGCAAATTTGGAAATCTCAGCTGTGGCCACAGGAATGGAAAAGGTCAATTTTCATTCCAATCCCAAAGAAAGGCAATGCCAAAGAATGTCCAAACTACTGCACAGTTGTGCTCATTTCTCAGTGCCCAGGAGGTTGAGAAAACTCCGGGACATAGTGAAAGTTGGGTAAACCTGGCATGCTGCAGTTCGTGGCATTGCACAAAATTGGACATGACTTAGCAACTGAACAACAACAACACATTGAACATATATGTCTTATATCTGAAGCACAGAGATCATCAGTCAAGTATGTTAGGAAATATATATATATTTTAAAAGTCTTCTATGTGAGAGTGATAATGAAGAGAAATGGAAGAATGCCACTCTATTGTCTTCCTACTTGNGTGCTCATTTCTCAGTGCCCAGGAGGTTGAGAAAACTCCGGGACATAGTGAAAGTTGGGTAAACCTGGCATGCTGCAGTTCATGGCATTGCACAAAATTGGACATGACTTAGCAACTGAACAACAACTACACATTGAACATATATGTCTTATATCTGAAGCACAGAGATCATCAGTCAAGTATGTTAAGAAATATATATATATTTTAAAAGTCTTCTATGTGAGAGTGATAATGAAGAGAAATGGAAGAATACCACTCTATTGTCTTCCTACTTGCATCATTCTGATAAGAAATCTGCTATCATCTCCATGTCTTTGCTCCTCTGTACATATTGCAGAGCAATATGATTATTTTATGATTCGAGGTAGTTTTCTTCATATTTTTTTGTTTGGAATTTGTTGAGATTCTTAAATCTGTGGATATATTATTTTCATAAAATTGAAAAAATTCTAGTGATCATTACTTCAACGTTTTCTGATCCTCCCCTTTTGCAGAGACCCCAATTAGGAA
Source organism: Raphicerus campestris (assembly GCA_006410735.1). NCBI lineage: Eukaryota > Metazoa > Chordata > Mammalia > Artiodactyla > Bovidae > Raphicerus > Raphicerus campestris. The sequence goes on along the minus strand of SJYW01041854.1, from coordinate 161,564 downwards.
ACTTGAAGTTCCATACATTTTCTGTTTAATTTTGGAAAGTTACTTTAACTATCTTTTCAAGTTCACTAATCTTTTCTTTTGCATTATCTACTTTTCCATTCATTTCATGTATGATAAATAGTTATTTGTGTGTATGCTGCTACTACTGCTAAGTCATTTCAGTTGTGTCTGACTCTGCGACCCCATAGACAGTAGCCCACCAGGCTCCCCAATCCCTGAGGTTCTCTAGGCAAGAATACTGGAGTGGGTTGCCATTTCCTTCTCCAATGCATGAAAGTAAAAGTCAAAGTGAAGTCGTTCAGTCGTGTCCGACTCTTCGCGACCCTGTGGACTACTGCCTACCAGGCTCCTCCTTCCATGAGATTTTCCAGGCAAGAGTACTGGAGGAGGGGTACCATTGCCTTCTCCAATTGTGTGTATACATTTGACTAAAAAGAACAGAAATTTTAAATTACAAGTTTTAATAATATTGATATTCAAACTCAGAAATTAACACATCCCTTCATAAAAGCCTAAAATTTCATGACTGACAATTTAACTCATCAATTAATTATATCCCTTCTTTGATTAAGCCATATTACAATAGGATTCTAAATTCTACTCTAAGTGTAAGAGATGAGAAAAGTAAGGTCATCTTATTATAAACAATTCATTCATGTTTAAAGCCTCATCTATATAGACAAATGATTAAAAGGTGATTTGATTTGAAATTTTTAAAAGTAATTATATATGTTTTAACATACAATATGACAAAGATCCATTTAAAAAGAATGATGAAAAGAAAAGCAAATTATAAAAGTGGAGAGTGAAGCTAAGAAAATCATATCAATAATCCCTGGTTTAANACATTGATTTGATTTGAAATTTTTAAAAGTAATTATATATGTTTTAACATACAATATGACAAAGATCCATTTAAAAAGAATGATGAAAAGAAAAGCAAATTATAAAAGTGGAGAGTGAAGCTAAGAAAATCATATCAATAATCCCTGGTTTAAAAATACAGTCACACATAAGAACTTCCTGGCATCTATAACAAATAGGAAAGTGAACTGTGTGTCATTTGCCTAATTTAGAAAATTATACTAAACATATGAATCTATACATAAAAGCCATAGAGAACAAAATAGATGATATCCTTAAAGAAGTTATATTTTTAAAAGCAGCAACTTTTCTCATGCATATTGCTTCTACATCATCACCTCATTGCTGCTGCTTCCCAGTGTGATCTCAGAAGTGTCACTGTCAAGGGATTTGTCTCCATGGTAAAATAAAATGTGAAGAAACATCAATGTGCATTTGACATAGCCCTTAGACCTATTATTTTTTTTTAACATTTTTGTTCTGTATTGAAGCACTCTAATGGAAAGATATAAATTATTGTCAATAATTTTGGCTTAATGTATTTACATGATACTAAAGAAAGTACAGTATCAGCCTTCTGAATGATCTTAGACCACCTATTTTCCATGACAAGAAAAAAGTGTTTATCCAAAATATATGTTGAATACTTCATTTCCAAGTAAGGAAGAAATGCAACTATGAAGCTCAGCTTTAAATTATAGAAGTTTACTTTGCTAGAAAGAAATTGCTAGCTCTTCTTTCCTAACCTACATATAAATAATCTCTGTTGGTGGAGCTCTAAATAAATAAGCACATGCTAGATCAATCACTGCACAGATGGTATTGGCCTTATTTTCAACCAGTGTTTTTCTAAGTAAAAGAGAGGGTAACAAAGGCCCAAAATAACTAATTAGACCAGATATCTGCTTATTTTCTTCCACAGGATATTAGACCAAAAGCTTTGTAAAAGGAGAAGCTGGTGTGAATTTTGAGGGGAGAGTTGGTTCCAATGCCTCTTCATTTTGGAGAACAAGTAAATATATCTGAATATAAATACCTTTTAAATATCTTTGAGATAGACTGTACTTTGGGAACAACCTCTGCTATAATCATTCCTTTGATGTGTTTCTGTTTTAGAAGATGTATTTGTTTGGGATACAAATTGAGGATAAAGGTATATTTCTTTTTCCTTTAAAAGAAGGATTATCGCCAAAGCTCAAGCATCTATTTGACATTTTAGTGAAATTTCTTTATCCACTTCTTGTTTCTATAGTAACTCATGTTGCTCTAATAAAATGACCTGGATTGGCATCACTGTTTTCAGGTGAGATTCTTGAGATTGAATTTCCAGGCTATTTAGCACTGAATAATTTCCAACTATAGTTGTAATCTATTTAGACTTGTGAAATCTTAAATTACCATCCAGGTATAAATGAGCAAACATTTCATTAAAAAATGAAGAGCTTTATGACAATATCTTTCCTTGGAAAATGGAGCCACCTGAGCTTTCCTAATAGCTGGTGACATCCATTAGTGGTTTTCTCTGAAATTGAAAACATTTTCCATCTGTTCATACACACTCATTACAAAGTAGTTAAGAGCCTGTGGGATCACAAAGGCACATTTTGGCAAATTACAAAATATCAAAATGAGTTATTGAAGAGGCAGCAATGACTCTATAATAAGCTGCTCAAATCTGCAATTGTCAGGTTTTGTGTAAGAAAAAACATCTGTATGCTAAAATATAGTTTACCTTTTACTACTTGGGACCCTTCCATTTGATGGAATTCATTTCTGTGCCTATGACCCAGATTTTTTCTTCTGAGGGAATTTGTGTAATTTTGTGAATTTTCAAAAATAGACATATTTAATCGATCATCTTCAGAGGAACACATGGCAGCAATGGGCTGAAGTAAGGGCAGTGCAGGATTCAGCTGAGCACCAAGAAGAATATTTTGGTTGTCAGTTGACTAAATAATGGAAAATAAGCAGAACCAGTGATAAAGGCCCTTCACGTGGATATCTTCAGGAATAGAATACCTGAAGACATTCTCTTGTCCAATGGACGGTGAAAGTTCCAGATGATCTTTGGCAGATGTTTCAGTGATTTATTTTTCTGTCCTTACCCAATAATATATTACCTATGAGCAAGCTGCTTATGTGTCACCTAGAAGTTATGGTCTGAAGAACTGTGATATATGACAGGAAAAGTTCAACCTAAGGTGCAGAAAAAAACATAGCAATCCCTGTAAGACAAGAGAAGTTAGGCTTTGGATGGTGACAACATGAGATCTGAAAATGAAAAAGAGATAAAACAGCGTAGAATCAAAAAGAAAACCTTGTTTAATTTGAAGTATTTCCCAAAACTCGTCTGCAAGTATCTACATATAGATGCTTTCTTTTTTAAAAATAACACATAATTTTCTCTAATAGGGTACTGTATAAAATACATATGTAAATAATATTCATTTTTATAGTATTATATAGATGAATATTAAAATCTGATAAATAAAAGAAATATTATTTCATATTAAATCTTCCCTAGGAAATGTTGTCAATACAATTTATATTGNATATCTGAATATAAATACCTTTTAAATATCTTTGAGATAGACTGTACTTTGGGAACAACCTCTGCTATAATCATTCCTTTGATGTGTTTCTGTTTTAGAAGATGTATTTGTTTGGGATACAAATTGAGGATAAAGGTATATTTCTTTTTCCTTTAAAAGAAGGATTATCGCCAAAGCTCAAGCATCTATTTGACATTTTAGTGAAATTTCTTTATCCACTTCTTGTTTCTATAGTAACTCATGTTGCTCTAATAAAATGACCTGGATTGGCATCACTGTTTTCAGGTGAGATTCTTGAGATTGAATTTCCAGGCTATTTAGCACTGAATAATTTCCAACTATAGTTGTAATCTATTTAGACTTGTGAAATCTTAAATTACCATCCAGGTATAAATGAGCAAACATTTCATTAAAAAATGAAGAGCTTTATGACAATATCTTTCCTTGGAAAATGGAGCCACCTGAGCTTTCCTAATAGCTGGTGACATCCATTAGTGGTTTTCTCTGAAATTGAAAACATTTTCCATCTGTTCATACACACTCATTACAAAGTAGTTAAGAGCCTGTGGGATCACAAAGGCACATTTTGGCAAATTACAAAATATCAAAATGAGTTATTGAAGAGGCAGCAATGACTCTATAATAAGCTGCTCAAATCTGCAATTGTCAGGTTTTGTGTAAGAAAAAACATCTGTATGCTAAAACCTAGTTTACCTTTTACTACTTGGGACCCTTCCATTTGATGGAATTCATTTCTGTGCCTATGACCCAGATTTTTTCTTCTGAGGGAATTTGTGTAATTTTGTGAATTTTCAAAAATAGACATATTTAATCGATCATCTTCAGAGGAACACATGGCAGCAATGGGCTGAAGTAAGGGCAGTGCAGGATTCAGCTGAGCACCAAGAAGAATATTTTGGTTGTCAGTTGACTAAATAATGGAAAATAAGCAGAACCAGTGATAAAGGCCCTTCACGTGGATATCTTCAGGAATAGAATACCTGAAGACATTCTCTTGTCCAATGAACGGTGAAAGTTCCAGATGATCTTTGGCAGATGTTTCAGTGATTTATTTTTCTGTCCTTACCCAATAATATATTACCTATGAGCAAGCTGCTTATGTGTCACCTAGAAGTTATGGTCTGAAGAACTGTGATATATGACAGGAAAAGTTCAACCTAAGGTGCAGAAAAAAACATAGCAATCCCTGTAAGACAAGAGAAGTTAGGCTTTGGATGGTGACAACATGAGATCTGAAAATGAAAAAGAGATAAAACAGCATAGAATCAAAAAGAAAACCTTGTTTAATTTGAAGTATTTCCCAAAACTCGTCTGCAAGTATCTACATATAGATGCTTTCTTTTTTAAAAATAACACATAATTTTCTCTAATAGGGTACTGTATAAAATACATATGTAAATAATATTCATTTTTATAGTATTATATAGATGAATATTAAAATCTGATAAATAAAAGAAATATTATTTCATATTAAATCTTCCCTAGGAAATGTTGTCAATACAATTTATATTGCATGACTTATACATTAAGAACTGGAAAGAAAAGAAGAAAGGGAAAAAAGGAAGGAAGAAGGAAGGAAGGAGAACAATGAAAAACGGGAGAAGGAAGAAAAATGGAAGGATGGGAAAAAAGAAGGAGAGGCAAAAGAAAATACTTATTAAACTAATATGTGAAATTCTAATACCATAATACCTGGAATTCATCATTTAACATTATACTCAAACGATTTGTCAGATGTTTCTAGAGATACAAATCAAAATGAAACTGGAAGAATCACAAAGGATTTTCAACACCATTTCTGTGTTTGATAGTTTTGGGCAATATGGCTGTTCCTAATGCAAGCCTCATTAATTATAATAAAGATTAGTTTTAATACCTTTACATTTAATTTTTTGCTCACCAGCCAAATTGACTTTAATGACCTTTAATATTAGATTTAGTTCAAATTGTCTGTTAGAGAGCTAATATGTCTGCTTTCTCCAAAAACATTCCCTAAGAAACCAGAAAGTCAAAAGACTCCACAGTTAAATATGTAAGAACTCTCATTAGAAAGTATTTGGTAGTTTTGATGTGTACCAGGAGTGTCAGTTCATGAAAGTAGCAATATTTTTCTGTTTCTTTCAAGATTCCTTTCTTTTACTACATTGAACATTCAATATTCCCTTACTACTTTCTATACCCTTTAACCCATAATACAGTATCTAATGTATTTTTCTACCACATTGTCTTCCATACCACTCCTAACTATTGGGCTTCCCAGGTGGTACAGTAGTAAAAAATCAGCCTGCCAGTGCAGGAGATGCAAGAGACGTGGGTTAAATCCTTGAATTGGAAAGATCCCCTGGAATATGAAATGGCTACCCACTCTAGTATTCTTGCCCGGAAAATTTCATGGACAGAGGAGCCTGCCAGGCTACAGTCTATCGGGTCTCCAAGAGTCAGACATGACTGAGAGACTGAATACACACCCAAACTATTAATCAAAAGAGGAAACAAGAAGGAAACCAGTTGCCTGAGCATTCAAAATGTATCAGTGTTTGCATTACACATGCAGTCTAATGTAAATGACACTTCTTGGAATGAGGCGTCTTCCTCATTCATTTAAAAAGCACTATATGGCATACATACAACTGTGAACAAGAAATATTTTCTGATGAAATCTGCTTTGGATATTTGCAAGAAGATTAACCTTTAAAACTTGAGGAAGTTTGTATGGAAACTCAAAATCATTAAACACCTACGAATGCCTCTAGGCTGAAATAGATACTTCATCCCAAAACTCAATGCAGAATAGAACCTTTGCCCAGTTTGTGGTAAATGCCTTATGAAGTTTTGTAGCACTAATATCAGCTCTTATTCAGTGAAAGACAACTCATTATCATTCAAGGCGGACAATACCAAGTATTATAAATTTGTATTTTGAGGCCATATTCTTTTATGTATTTTAAAGAAACAGATTTGACTTCATATTGAATTCAGTAGTAAAGCTGCAAAAATTGATATATAAATTCTGTCTTTATCAGCTGTGATGGCAAATGCAGTCTGTATGATAATGGCTTAAATAAAATTGAGTTCAGCTTGATGGGAATAAGGCAGGGGCCTAGAGGCGGATGCTTTAACCTCTGAGCCACCAGGGAAGCGAGAATAAAGTAGCAGACCCCAAAGAAATTCAAGCCACTTCTAAATTCACAGACTACTTGTTTGGTTTGCATCAAAATATGTTTGTAAATTCTGAGCATATTTGCTACAGGCAGATGCTAGTGTTGTCTTAGCTTATTAGAACAAGGAATAGTCAGAGGTACGGATTAAAGGGCACTATTGATAAATAGGCTTCCCTGGTGGCTCACAGTAAAAAACCTGCCTGCAATATGGGAGACCCGGAATAAGTCTCTAGGTCTAGAAGATCCCCTGGAGAAGAGAATGGCAACACACTCCAGTATTCTTGCCTGGAGAATCCCATGGACAGAGGAACATGGCAGACTATAGTGCAAAGTCACAAAGTCAGACATGACTGGGTGACAAACACGTTGATAAGTAAAGGTGGGCAGAATACATTTTTAGCAAGCCGAGAACAAGAATGCAAACCCATTGTTTCTGAGAATGGTTTTAAGGCTGCAGGGTTTATTTATCTATCAACATTCTTAAACAGAAGAGGGTAAATATTCAAGATGATTAAAGTGAATGACATCCATTAGCAAACATGAGCCAAATATTTCTGATGTTGAATATGCTCTTATCAATTCCACATAAGTATACATTAGAATATTTTGTTTTTCTACAATGAAATAGATTCCTTAAATAACACCCAGATATCTTTAGGATTTTACATTGGAACACTCAGGCTTTCCTTTCAGTATTCTTCAAGGCATGGTAACAACATTTTTGAAGTGTAGAGAAATAGATGAATGGATACAAACAACATTAATTAAATATCAACAATAAATATTTGCGGCTCAAATGAACATTTGTGAAGATCAAATGTAAAATGCTTTGAATTTGCACTTAAAAGACCAGGTTTAAAGTCCAAGATTTATTACTTACAGTCTACAGAAATGCAGAATAGTAGATTAAACCCTTCAAATTAAAATTTGGGCATAATTATCACATACAGTGTTTGTGAAAATGATACAATCTCCAATTACTGCCTCAGTCACTAATAATTGCTTGATTCAAAGGATTATAAAATTGTCTAATATATCAGTATAAATCAAATATTTGTGATTGAAGACAGTTTATCTGATTTTTTTCCTAAAACAAAGCAAATAATAAAGTACAGTTAAAAATACAAACTTTTAAAACCTACTGTTTGTGTGACATAGCAAAGAACACAATTTGAGCACAATCTTATATAAGAACAGAAAACAAATAATCTCTGTAAGGGCAACAGGCAACAATAAAGCAATAAAGTTAGGAAACTAAAAGCTTTATTGAAGTAGAAGGGGAAGTGTCAAGAATGAGGAAAAATAAATAGGTTCTTATCTAATTAAAACAATAAAAGTGATAAGTAGTGACACATTTTATTTTTTAGATAGCCAAAATATAGGGCCACAGATTTTGAACATCATTTCTACTTGTTTAAACTTATTTGTGATAAGACACATCATGCAAATAAAGTCAATTCAGTTGTGTCTGATTCTGGTGACCCTATAGACTATAGCCGGTCGGACTCCTTTGTCCATGGGATTTCCCAGGTAAGAATACTGGAGGGGGAGAATACTCCTTCAGGAGAGACACATTATCAGTTCAGTTCAGTTGCTCAGTCGTGTCCGACTCGTGGCAACTACATGAATCGCAGCACACCAGGCCTTCCTGTCGATCACCAACTCCTGGAGTTCACTCAAAATAACGTCCATTGAGTCAATGATACCATCTAGCCATCTCATCCTCTGTCATCCCCTTCGCCTCCTGCCCCCAATCCCTCCCAGCATCACAGTCTTTTCCAACGAGTCAACTCTTCGCATCAGGTGGCCAAAGTACTAGAGTTCCAGCTTTAGCATCATTTCTTCCAGGAACAATCTCCTTTAGAATGGACTGGTTGGATCTCCTTCCAGTCCAAGGGACTCTCAAGTGTCTTCTCCAACACCACAGTTCAAAAGCATCCATTCTTCGGCGCTCAGCCTTCTTCACAGTACAACTCTCACATCCATGCATGACCACAGGAAAAACCACAGACTTGACTAGACAGGTCTTTGTTGGCAAAGTAATGTCTCTGCTTTTCAACATGCTATCTAGGTTGGTTATAACTTTCCTTCCAAGGAGTAAGCATCTTTTAGTTTCACCATCTGCAGTGATTTTGAGCCCCCCAAAATAAAGTCTGACACTGTTTCCACTCTTTCCCCACTATTTGCCAAGAAGTGATGGGACCAGATGCCATGATCTCCGTTTTCTGAATGTTGAGCTTTAAGCCAACTTTTTCACCCTCCTCTTTCACTTTCAACAAGAGGCTTTTTAGTTCCTCTTAACTTTCTGCCATAAGGGTGGTGTCATTTGCATATCTGAAGTTATTGATATTTCTTGCAGCAATCTTGATTCCAGCTTGTATTTCTTCCAGCCCAGCGTTTCTCATGATGTACTCTGCATATAAGTTAAATAAGCAAGATGACAATATACAGCCTTGACGTACTCAATTTCCTATTTGGAACCAGTCTGTTGTGCCATGTCCAGTTCTAACTGTTGCTTCCTGACCTGCATATAGGTTTCTTAAGAGGCAGGTCAGGTGGTCTGTATTCCCATCTCTTTCAGAATTTTGCAAAGTTTATTGTGATCCACACAGTCAAAGGCTTTGGCATAATCAACAAAGCAGAAGAACATGTTTTTCTGGAACTCTCTTGCTTTTCCCATGATTCAGCAGATGTTGGCAACTTGATCTCTGGTTCCTCTGCCTTTTTTATAACCAGCTTGAACATCTGGAATTTCCTGGTTCACATACTGCTGAAGCCTGGCTTGGAGAATTTTGAGCATTATTTTATTAGTGTGTGAGATGAGTGCAATTGTGTGGTGGTTTGAGCATTGCCTTTCTTTGGAATTGGAATGAAAACTGACCTTTTCCAGTCCTGTGGCCACTGCTGAGTTTTCCAAATTTGCTGACATATTGAGTGCAGCACTTTCACAGCATCATCTTTCAGGATTTGAAACAGCTCCAATGGAATTCCATCACCTCCACTAGCTTTGTTCAGAGTGATACTTTCTAAGGCCCACTTGACTTCACAGTACAGGATGTATGGCTCTAGGTGAGTGATCACACCATCGTGATTATCTGGGTTGTGAAGATCTTTTTTGTACAGTTCTGTGTATTCTTTCTACCTCTTCTTAATATCTTTTGCTTCTGTTAGGTCCAGACCATTTCTGTCCTTTATCGAGCTCATCTTTTCATGAAATGTTCTCTAGGTACCTCTAATTTTCTTGAAGATATCTCTAGTTGTTCCCATTCTGTTGTTTTCCCCTATTTATTCGCATTGATCACTGAAGAAGGCTTTCTTATCTCTTCTTGCTATTCTTTGGAACTGTGCATTCAAATGCTTATATCTTTGATTTTCTTCTTTGCTTTTCACCTCTCTGCTTTTCACAGCTATTTGTAAGCCCTCCCCAAACAATCATTTTGCTTTTTTGCATTTCTTTTCCATGGAGATGATCTTGATCCCTGTCTCCTGTACAAAGTCACGAACCTCCGTCCACAGTTCATCAGGTACTCTATCTATCAGATAGTCCCTTAATCTATTTCTTACTTCCACTGTATAATCATAAGGGATTTTATTTTGGTCATACCC
>SJYW01041854.1:134896-147367 GCA_006410735.1 Raphicerus campestris | reverse complement strand
GAAGTGATGGGACCAGATGCCATGATCTTCGTTTTCTGAATGTTGAGCTTTAAGCCAACTTTTTCACCCTCCTCTTTCACTTTCAACAAGAGGCTTTTTAGTTCCTCTTAACTTTCTGCCATAAGGGTGGTGTCATTTGCATATCTGAAGTTATTGATATTTCTTGCAGCAATCTTGATTCCAGCTTGTATTTCTTCCAGCCCAGCGTTTCTCATGATGTACTCTGCATATAAGTTAAATAAGCAAGATGACAATATACAGCCTTGACGTACTCAATTTCCTATTTGGAACCAGTCTTTTGTGCCATGTCCAGTTCTAACTGTTGCTTCCTGACCTGCATATAGGTTTCTTAAGAGGCAGGTCAGGTGGTCTGTATTCCCATCTCTTTCAGAATTTTGCAAAGTTTATTGTGATCCACACAGTCAAAGGCTTTGGCATAATCAACAAAGCAGAAGTACATGTTTTTCTGGAACTCTCTTGCTTTTCCCATGATTCAGCAGATGTTGGCAACTTGATCTCTGGTTCCTCTGCCTTTTTTATAACCAGCTTGAACATCTGGAATTTCCTGGTTCACATACTGCTGAAGCCTGGCTTGGAGAATTTTGAGCATTATTTTATTAGTGTGTGAGATGAGTGCAATTGTGTGGTGGTTTGAGCATTGCCTTTCTTTGGAATTGGAATGAAAACTGACCTTTTCCAGTCCTGTGGCCACTGCTGAGTTTTCCAAATTTGCTGACATATTGAGTGCAGCACTTTCACAGCATCATCTTTCAGGATTTGAAACAGCTCCAATGGAATTCCATCACCTCCACTAGCTTTGTTCGGAGTGATACTTTCTAAGGCCCACTTGACTTCACAGTACAGGATGTATGGCTCTAGGTGAGTGATCACACCATCGTGATTATCTGGGTTGTGAAGATCTTTTTTGTACAGTTCTGTGTATTCTTTCTACCTCTTCTTAATATCTTTTGCTTCTGTTAGGTCCAGACCATTTCTGTCCTTTATCGAGCTCATCTTTTCATGAAATGTTCTCTAGGTACCTCTAATTTTCTTGAAGATATCTCTAGTTGTTCCCATTCTGTTGTTTTCCCCTATTTATTCGCATTGATCACTGAAGAAGGCTTTCTTATCTCTTCTTGCTATTCTTTGGAACTGTGCATTCAAATGCTTATATCTTTGATTTTCTTCTTTGCTTTTCACCTCTCTGCTTTTCACAGCTATTTGTAAGCCCTCCCCAAACAATCATTTTGCTTTTTTGCATTTCTTTTCCATGGAGATGATCTTGATCCCTGTCTCCTGTACAAAGTCACGAACCTCCGTCCACAGTTCATCAGGTACTCTATCTATCAGATAGTCCCTTAATCTATTTCTTACTTCCACTGTATAATCATAAGGGATTTTATTTTGGTCATACCCTAATGGTCTAGTGGTTTTCCCTACTTTCTTCAATTTAAGTGTGAATTTGGCAATAAGTAATTTATGATCTGAGCCACAGTCAGCCCCTGGTCTTGTTTTTGCTGACTGTATAGAGCTTCTATATCTTTGGCTGTAAAGAATATAATCAGTCTTATTTAGGTGTAGATCACCTGGTGATGTCCATGTGTAGAGTCTTCTCTTGTGTTGTTGGAAGAGGGTTTTTACTAAGACCAGTGTGTTCTCTTGGCAAAACTCTATTAGCCCTTGCCTTGCTTCATTCTGTATTCCAAGGCCAAATTTGTCTGTGACTCCAGGTGTCTCTTGACTTCCTACTTTTGTATTCCAGTCCCCTATAATGAAAAGAACATCTTTTGGGGGTGTTAGTTCTAAAAGGTCTTGTAAGTCTTCATAGAACTGTTCAACTTCAGCTTCTTCAGTGTTACTGGTTGAGGCATAGACTTGGATTACTCTGATATTGAATGGTTTGCCTTGGAAACAAACAGAGATCATTCTGTTGTTTTTGAGATTGCATCCAAGTACTGCATTTCAGACACTTTTGTTGACCCATAATGGCTACTCCATTTCTTCTGAGGGATTCCTGCCCACAGTAGTAGATATAATGGTCATCTAAGTTAAATTCACCCATTCCAGTCCATTTTAGTTCACTGATTCCTAGAATGTCGACGTTCACTCTTGCCATCTCCTGTTTGACCATTTCCAATTTGTCTTGATTCATGGACCTGAAATTCCAGGTTCCTATGCAATATTGCTCTTTATAGCATCAGACCTTGCTTCTATCACCAGTCACATCCACAACTGGGTATTGTTTTTGCTTTGGCTCCATCCCTTCATTCTTTCTGGAGTTATTTCTCCACTTATCTCCACTGGCATATTGGGCACCTACCGACCTGGGGAGTTCTTTCAATATCCCATCATTTTGCCTTTTCATACTGTTCATGGGGTTTTCAAGGCAAGAATACTGAAGTGGTTTGCCATTACCTTCTCCAGTGGACCACATTCTGTTAGACATCTCCACCATGACCTGCCCATCTTGGGTGGCCCCACACAGCATGGCTTAGTTTCATTGAGTTAGACAAGGCTGTGGTCTGTGTGATTAGATTGACTAATTTTCTGTGATTATGGTTTCAGTGTATCCGCCCTCTGATGCCCTCTTGCTACACCTACCATCTTACTTGGGTTTCTCTTACCTTGGATGTTGGCTATCTCTTCATGGCTGCTCCAGCAAAGCTCAGCCACTGCTCCTTACCTTGGACAAGGGGTATCTCCTCACTGCTGCCCCTCCTGACCTTGAACGTGGAGTAGCTCATCTCAGCCCTCCTGCACCTGTGCAGTCAGTTGGGTATTACCAATTACAAGCAATTTTTCCCATTATAATTCCTCATGANCTGGTGATGTCCATGTGTAGAGTCTTCTCTTGTGTTGTTGGAAGAGGGTTTTTACTAAGACCAGTGTGTTCTCTTGGCAAAACTCTATTAGCCCTTGCCTTGCTTCATTCTGTATTCCAAGGCCAAATTTGTCTGTGACTCCAGGTGTCTCTTGACTTCCTACTTTTGTATTCCAGTCCCCTATAATGAAAAGAACATCTTTTGGGGGTGTTAGTTCTAAAAGGTCTTGTAGGTCTTCATAGAACTGTTCAACTTCAGCTTCTTCAGTGTTACTGGTTGAGGCATAGACTTGGATTACTCTGATATTGAATGGTTTGCCTTGGAAACAAACAGAGATCATTCTGTTGTTTTTGAGATTGCATCCAAGTACTGCATTTCAGACACTTTTGTTGACCCATAATGGCTACTCCATTTCTTCTGAGGGATTCCTGCCCACAGTAGTAGATATAATGGTCATCTAAGTTAAATTCACCCATTCCAGTCCATTTTAGTTCACTGATTCCTAGAATGTCGACGTTCACTCTTGCCATCTCCTGTTTGACCATTTCCAATTTGTCTTGATTCATGGACCTGAAATTCCAGGTTCCTATGCAATATTGCTCTTTATAGCATCAGACCTTGCTTCTATCACCAGTCACATCCACAACTGGGTATTGTTTTTGCTTTGGCTCCATCCCTTCATTCTTTCTGGAGTTATTTCTCCACTTATCTCCACTGGCATATTGGGCACCTACCGACCTGGGGAGTTCTTTCAATATCCCATCATTTTGCCTTTTCATACTGTTCATGGGGTTTTCAAGGCAAGAATACTGAAGTGGTTTGCCATTACCTTCTCCAGTGGACCACATTCTGTTAGACATCTCCACCATGACCTGCCCATCTTGGGTGGCCCCACACAGCATGGCTTAGTTTCATTGAGTTAGACAAGGCTGTGGTCTGTGTGATTAGATTGACTAATTTTCTGTGATTATGGTTTCAGTGTATCCGCCCTCTGATGCCCTCTTGCTACACCTACCATTTTACTTGGGTTTCTCTTACCTTGGATGTTGGCTATCTCTTCATGGCTGCTCCAGCAAAGCTCAGCCACTGCTCCTTACCTTGGACAAGGGGTATCTCCTCACTGCTGCCCCTCCTGACCTTGAACGTGGAGTAGCTCATCTCAGCCCTCCTGCACCTGTGCAGTCAGTTGGGTATTACCAATTACAAGCAATTTTTCCCATTATAATTCCTCATGAAAACATAGATCCAAGTTTCAAGGAGGTTTTCCTCAAGGGTATCTCAAGAAAAACTTGAGTCTTTCTTTAGCAGAGCCAGTTAGCTGGAATATGAAGAGAGAGGGCTTGAAATGGAAGAAAGCTCTGCCTCCAAGTTGCTTTCCCTATCAGGGTCTTCCTGCGGACAAGCCAGCTCCAAGTGTGGAGGTAGTGAGGCCAAGCTCGTTTAAGGGATGGTTAGTGACTGGTGGACACATCATAGCTACCACCAAAAAGGAGATTTTCTAATAATAATTTTTGTTACATTTTTCTCTCAGCAGTAATAATAGTAGTAAATATCACCATATAATGAATGAATGGAGGCATTAAATGAACATTGCTGTTCTTTGGAAGCTTACTTTATATACCCATTTTTAAAATCATGTATATCTCATACCAACTCTATGCAATAATTTTACCCTTTATTGTTTAGTCACTAAGTCTTGTCTGACTCTTTGCAACCCCATGGACTGTAGCCCACCAGGCTCTTCTGTCCATGATATTTCCCAGGCAAGAATACTGGAGTGGGTTATCATTTGGATCTTTCTGACCCAAGGATTGAACCTGCGTCTCTTACATCTCCTGTTTTGGCAGGTGGATTCTTTACTGCTGAGCCACCAGGAAAGCCCACCCATGGAGTATTAGCTAATATAATTATGGAGACAGCAGAAAAACTCATAAAACTACTCAGTGGTAACATATATGAGAAAAGAATCTTTAAAAGAATGAATATATGTATACATATAGCTGTATCACTTCGGTGTACCTGAAACTAACACATCATAAACCAACTATACTCCAATAAAAATAATGGAAAAAAGACTATACAATTAAAAAAAAATCTGCTAATTCTCTTCTTGTTAAACTAAGTATACTTGACCAGGTTAATTGAATGGTTCAGAGAAGCCCACAGACCATATGGCTTGTAGAACTATTTTCTAAAAAAAGAAATACATCAGATTACAAATACTTTTGTGACACAAAAAAGTGATTCTAAAAAAAGTTTAGGTTGCTTTTGCTCATTGATAACCATATATAAACTTGTCTACTGCTTTTTTTAATACTTTAACATGTCTAGCTAATATAACAGAATTTTAATATTAGAGAATAAAAATATCAAATGTTGAGATATAACAATTTAAGGAAAAGAACAAGGATTTTTAGCTCAGTGTACTTGACTCCATTCCTGTTAAATAAAAAACTATTCTGGCACTTGTTAAAATGGTAAGGAAGACTTTATTCCAGATTATCGCAATAGGTGTCACAACTATGGCAATAGGGCAGAAAGACTGAACTCAACCTTGAACACAACAAAGGAAAGGGAATATAGTTGAAGAATAGATTGGAGAAGGTGTTGGTGGATGGAAAATTACCAAGAAGAGACATCAAGAATTGGGGAGTTCTTACTACAGTGACTTGGTGTTTTTGCTGAAAGTAGGTCAAGGTGGGGGTGGGGGATTTGATCAGATATAGAAAGTGAAGGATTCTCTCTAAACTGGCTCTGCAGAATTCTTGCTAAAACTGGACTATGTGGGCTTAGAAGGGCAGGACACAGTCTGATCTAGATGAGAAGAAGGCTTAGAAGAGTCTGAATAAAGTTCGGTTAAAGAGAGTCTTTTCACCACTTATTAGCTCTATGACCTGTTAATTTGCTAAACTTTTTTTTTCATGTCTCATTTTTTTAAATTTATTTATTTTTTATTGAAGGATAATTTCTTTACAGAATTTTGTTGTTTTCTATCAAACCTCAACATGAATCAGCTAGGGCAACAATGAAGAAACAGACATAGAGAATAGATTTATGGACATGTAGAGAGGGGAGGAGAGGGTGAGATGTATGAAAAGAGTAACATGGAAACTTACATTACCATATGTAAAATAAATAGCCAATTGGAATTTGCTGTATGGCTCAGGAAACTCAAAGAGGGGCTCTATATCAACTTAGAAGAGTGAGATGGGGAGAGAGATGGGAAGCAGTTTCAAAAGGGAGGGGATATATGTATACCTTGCCAAAACTTTTTAAACAACAAATTCCACAGCACCAAAATCGGGACGGCATCAATCTTATGAAGTTGTTACAAGGCAGCGTTCCTTTGGTACTTGCCTCGCATGCTGCTCCAGCTTTCAAACACTTGGGATCCCCAGGTCCTTAGGCTAGAATGCAGTCAAGAGAAGAAAGATTCTCCTAACCACATGGCCTTACTTCCACAAGAATTTCAGTGAAACAGTTTTAACACTCTAGCTTTAGCATTTAAAGTTGTTTATAAAGGTTGGCTTAAAGCTCAATATTCAGAAAACGAAGATCATGGCATCTGGTCCTATCACTTCATGGCAAATAGATAGGGAAACAATGGAAACAGTGTCAGAATTTATTTTGAGGGGCTGCAAAATCACTGCAGATAGTGATTGCAGCCATGAAATTAAAAGAAGCCTACTCCTTGGAAGAAAAGTTATGACCAACCTAGACAGTATATTAAAAAGCAGAGACATTACTTTGCCAACAAAGATCTGTCTAGTCAAGGCTATGGTTTTTCCAGTAGTCATGTATGGATGCGAGAGTTGGACTGTGAAGAAAGCTGAGTGCTGAAGAATTGATGCCTTTGTACTGTGGTGCTGGAGAAGACTCTTGAGAGTCCCTTGGACTGCAAGGAGATCCAACCAGTCCATTCTAAAGGAGATTGGTCCTGGGTGTTCTTTGGAAGGACTGATGCTAAAGCTGAAACTCCAGTACTTTGGCCACCTCATGCAGAGTTGACTCATTAGAAAAGACTCTGATGCTAGGAGGGGTTGGGGGCAGGAGGAGAAGGGGACGACAGAGGATGAGATGGCTGGATGGCATCACTGACTCAATGGACATTATTTTGAGTGAACTCCGGGGGTTGATGATGGACAGGGAGGCCTGGCGTGCTGCGACTCATGGGGTCACAGAGAGTCCGACACGACTGAGCGACTGAACTGAACTGAACTGACTGATGCCTTTAAAAGAGAGAAACCCAACATGACAGTTCAAACCCCAGAGACTTAGTGTATAGCTCCCAGTTGCCCAAAGATGATGGCAACTTAAATTTTAGTTTTCTAAAGAATGAGAAAAAAAAAAAATAAGATTACATTAGCAAACTTTTTTTCCTTCTCTATCCCCTCTGAGCATTGAATTTCATCTTATCTTCATAAGTTTATAAATGATTTGAAACACTAAACGATGATGAAAGAAGTAAATACCAGGGATCAAGTAAAGTTTGTCTGACATAGCCAATATCAAGTCTTAATAAAGTAAAATTATAGGAGAAAGATGACAAGTACAGTCCTTCTGTGCCACTTCCTGGTCACCATTCATAGGAACTCTCATTGCCAGACTTTCTTTTTGCCAGAGAGGATTCAGTGTGAAGCAAACTCAGCGTGCATGTGTGTATATGTTTTCATCCATCTGTTATATATTATATTTTAAAATGTCATTTTTCTTAAAATAAAGTCTAGGCTACTTGTTTCAAAGCTGATTTTGTAGAATGTGAAATAAAGACAAGTAGGACCCAAGGCATCCCATTTTTAAAGGGCAAAACTCTATATTATTTTCTCTTCAAAGAAAGATTTTATTCTATATTGCTTTATTCTTACCCAATAACAGACAAAAAGTTAAATTTTATTTAAATGTGCATATCTAGTTTTTTAAATAATTTATGACATTTTGTGAATCAGTAAAAGAATTTATGCAAAGAAAATAAAGTTTGGGAATATTTTTTTCTTTATTTTATATATCTTTTTCTTACTTAAATCAATTTTTGTCATATGAACAATGGTTAGTAAAATATTGGTTTTATGACTTTGTGTGCTATTTTTACCTATAAGTTATTCATACCTAAAAGTGGAAAAATCTATAACACAAACTTTCAGCAAAGATTTTCTCAACATTCTCTGTCAAGTTGAGAGAAAAGAAAATTCTAGAAAGTAGAGAAATCTTTAAGATATATTCCAGACCCAATAATTTTGCTCAAGTAAAAATGCTCCCTTTTCTTTTAAACTTCTATAATATCATTCATATTTTAAATAACTTTAAAAAGATTAATTTTCTAATTTCTGTGACTTTATGAAAGATAATAACAATAAGAATAATTACTATCCATGATTACTTACCATATTCTATCAGAGTATTGTACTTAACAATATTAATTTCCCACAAAGTATCTATATGATAGGTGATGTTATTTTTATATTACAAATGTGGAAATTTCAGCTTACTGAACATAAAAAACTTACCTAAGACTGTACAGCAGCCAGGTGGCAAAGTCATGAGTTTACCACATGTTCTTGAGCTCTTTCTTTCCACTATGCAAAACAGCTTTTATAGTTATAACTCTACAGTTAATTCAGTTTCTGCTGACCAAATTATTAACTTTCTGAGAAAACAAAATTTTACCCTTGAAAAGTTTTTGTTTGCTTTTTGGTTCTTCTGAAGGGATTAATTATTATGTGAAACAAGTAAATGGCTTCATGCACAAGGAAGAAAAACTTATATCTTATTCCAGGATCAAAATAAAAGCCCACACTCTCCCTTTATCAAAACATTCTTCCTGTCCAGCTTTCTGGCTTAGAAATTAAAAAAATAATAAATGTCTTGGGTAAAATTCTAACCTGAGGTAATTATTCTGGCCCAATTAGGAATTTGGGTATTGCTTATGTACTAAGAAAGGGATCTTGAATTTCTGGTTAAAGGGTTATAGTACCTGCAATGATGCTCAGTTAGCAGATAATTGATGTTTATCCAAAGAAAATAGCAGAATATAGAAAGAAATGCATCAGGAAAAAAAAGAAAAATCCCAGAGTAGCCAAGATAGCAGAGTAGGAAGACCCTGAGCACACCTCCTCCCACAAGCACACCAAAATTACAACTATTTATAGAGGAACTATTGGTGACAAAGACAGAAAGATTATTGGAAAATATCTTCTTCTACTAAAAATATAAAGAAGGAGCCATAGTGAGAATGGTATCAGTGGCAAAGATGCTATACCCAAAACCCATATCCCTGGTTGGGAGACCCAAAAAAGAGAGGATAATAATTTCAGAGATTCTCTCTAAGGAGCAATAAAAGGTATTAGCTAGCTCCACATCCTACTCTCCAGTCCAGGAGCTCTGCACCAGGATGATGAGGCCCAGCATATTTGACTATGAAGGCCAGTGAAGCTTACTTTCAGGAGACCCAGAGGCTGTGGGAAACAGAGATCCCACTCTTAAAAAGCACACACAAAACCTCACATGCTCCAGACCCACAACAGAAACAGTAATTTAAAAGGAGCCTGGCTGAGACCCACATGCTGTTCTCAGAGAGATGCCTGGAGAGGCAAGAACTCATCATAGGAATGTGGATACTGACAGCACCCATTTTGAGGCGCTCATTCTACCCCAATGACACTGATGCTAGCAAGCACCATGTTGGAAAACTTGCTCTAGCTTATCAGTGCAGGGACCCAACCCTGCTCACCAGCCTATTGGCACCAGTATTGGGATGCTTCAGGCCAACCAGAGGACCCTCATGCACTTTTGATAGGAGTGCAGTCACTGTGGAAAACAGTATAAAGATTCTCAAAATATTTACAATAGACCTACTGTAGCAGTTTCATCCCTGAGTATCTATCTGAAGAAAATGAAAATACCAATTTGAAACTCCTTTGTGTTCACAGCAACATTATTTACAAGAGCTAAGATATAAAAACAACCTAAGTGACCATCAGTAGTTAAATGAAAATGTGGTATATATATATATATATACACACACACACACACACACACACAGTGGAATATTACTTAGCCATAGAAACAAAATCATGGCATTTGTGAAAACATTGATGGACCTAGACAGTATTATGCTAAGTGAAATAAATCATACAGAGAAAGTCAAATAGTAGGTGATTTCACTTACATGTGCAATCTAACAAACAAATGAACAAACTTAATAAAAGAAAACAGAGATATAGTTATACATTCAGAGAATAAACAGGTGGTGGCCTGAGGAAAGAGAATTAGGGAAAGCAAATAGATGAGGAAGATTAAGACGGACAAAATACCAGCTGAAAANTATCACCTACAGGAAACATGAGACTCCTTCCTTCCTGCTCCTAAAAGCAGTTGATCTTATGTGCCATTGTGATGTTGCCGTGTCAATGCTTCACTGGCTGAGAACAAATGATGACAAGCATTTCAATACTGTATATAAGCTAGAAGAATCTGAGAGCCACAGTGGGAATCTAGGTAACAGATAATAAAATAGTCAGGAGGAACAAGAAACAGAATGAGCTTGACAGAATGCAAGAACTGGTCTCTAGTTAAATCCTTATGTGTGTGTGTGTGTGTGTGTGTGTGTGTGTGTGTGTGCTTAGTTACTCAGTTGTGTCCAGCTCTTTGCAACATCATGGACTATATAGCCCATCAGGTTCCTCTGTCCGTGGGATTCTCCAGGCTAGAATACTGGAGTGGGTTGCCATTCCCTTCTCCAGGAGATCTTCCCAACTCAGGTATTGAACCCAGGTCTACCTACATTCCAGGAGGATTCTTTACCATCTGAGCCACCAGGGAATCCTGAAGCCCTTATATAGCAGGTGCTATAATGAAAGTTGAAGCCAAAGGACGAGAGCCCAGCTGGAGAGCCTTTTCATGAAAAAGCTATGATGGAACTGCCTGCATGGCACTAGTCCAGAAGAGCTGGTAGAGAGTCAGAAGAGCTGAGTTCTGTTCCTGGGTCTGCCGTTGTTCATGCAACACAGTGGAGGGCTTAAAAACTTGGACCTTGAGGTAGACTACCTGGATTTAAACCCTAGATTTTCTACCATTTACCTGCGTGAACTTGGAGAGGTTACTTGGCCTCTCCGTGCCTTGGTTTTCTCATCTGTAAAATGCAGATAATAATCAGATTAATCTCCAAGGACTGTTGTGAAAATGAAAGGAATGATAGATATAAAGCCCTTGGAACAGAACCTGACCAGAATAAGTGCATGATTACTGTTAAATGGAACCAGAAATAAGTCATTTATACATATGACTTATTTTTAAGAATTGGCTCACACAGTTAGAGGCTAACAAGTCCTAGGATCTGCCATCTGCAAGCTGGAGACATGGCCAAGCTGGTGATGTAGTTCACCCTGAGTCTGAAAGCCTTAGGACCAGGAAAGCTGATGGTGTAATCCCCAACCTGAGCGGAGGGGAAGAACAATGTCCCAGCTGGGGCAGTCAGTCATAGGGAGTAAACCTTCCCTTTTCCACCTTATTCTGTTCAGGTCTGCAGTAGACTGGATGATGCCTGCCCACACTGGGAAGGGCAATCAGGTTACCCAGTCCACTGATTCAAATGCTAAGCTCATCGTAAAAATCCTCACCCAGAAATAATATGGAGCTAAGTATCTATGATCCAGGCACACTGACACACAAAATTCACCATCACATTGGGTTAGGCAGGAGCGGGCAATGAGAAATTCAGATAGATGAGACTCTACCCCAAAAAAGGCTTGAGAGCAAGGGCAGCTGGGCCATCGCACTGCTGTCTGTTGTCCCCAGTGGCTGCTCCACGGCTTCCTGACTCCCACTCAGCTCTGGGTGTTTATGAGGAATTGGGGCCATGACTTCAAGGAGGACTGAAAAATTGGAAAAAAAAGATTGACAGGCAAAAAGCTGCTAAGGAGTGCTTCCAAAATGCAGCCCCAAGTGGGCATGTGTTCCTGAAAACTTCGTGTAAACAAAGTCATATTTTAGACATTTCCTACAAAGAAATCTTTGGTATATATTTTTCAAATGTTAATGTTTCATAGATTCCAGGACACCAACATTAATAACAGGTTACAATTTTTTTGTAGAAAAAGAGTGATAAACAAGAAAAAGAATTTTAAAGAGAATTACAAGGTAGATCCAATTTCAGAAATAATAACATGGAGTAGAGTCGGGGAGAGGATCCACTGGGGAATTGAGAAAAGTGGCAGCCAAGTATATTAGAAAAAGCAAGAGACACAGAGATAGAGGCCCCTGTTCTGACCTTGTGTCTACCTCTTGGGCAACCCACTTGGCTTCTCTGGACATCCAGCTTCCTATATATAGAATAAGGATGTAAGACGAGATGAGAGCTAGAGTCGCCGGCGGTGTCAAGTTTAATTGGGATCTAGATTTATTGATGTCTCTCTCTCAGTCCCTGACAAGAATTTCTTGGATAAAACTGTCTGCTACCTGCTGCTTGTGCCTTTGTGAAGAGACACTTTAATTTTCTTACTGTTTCAAGTTTCTCAGTTGGGGCTTCAATACCTGGGGATCAAAAGAAGATGGACTGGGTAGCTGCAGCATCTTCCGTTCCCCTCCTATTACCTTGGCCTTGGAAGTGCCCCAGGGGCTCCATGCCCTGTGAGAGGGAGTCTGGCAGTGTATG
>SJYW01041854.1:0-85923 GCA_006410735.1 Raphicerus campestris | reverse complement strand
ACAGTAGAAGTGAGAAATAGATTTAAGGGACTAGATCTGATAGAGTGCTTGATGAACTTGACATAGGTTTATGACATTGTACAGGAGATGCTAAAGCTGAAACTCCAGTACTTTGGCCACCGCATGTGAAGAGCTGACTCATTGGAAAAGACTCTGATGCTGGGAAGGATTGGGGGCAGGAGGAGAAAGGGACGACAGAGGATGAGATGACTGGATGGCATCACTGACTCAACGAACGTGAGTCCGAGTGAACTCTGGGAGATGGCGATGGACAGGGAGGCCTGGCGTGCTGCAGAGTTGCAAAGATGGGGTTGCGAAAAGTCGGACACGACTGAGCGACTGAACTGACTGACTGAACTGACAGGAGACAGGGATCAATACCATCTCCATGGAAAAAAAGTGCAAAAAAGCAAAATGGCTGTCTGAGGAGGCATTACAAATAGCTGATAAAAGAAGAGAAGTGAAAAGCAAAGGAGAAAAGGAAAATATATAACCATTTGAATGCAGAATTCCAAAGAATAACAAGGAGAGATAAGAAAGCCTTCCTCAGTGATCAATGCAAAGAAATAGAGAAAAACAATAGGATGGGAAAGACTAGAGATCTCTTCAAAAAAATTAGGGATACCAAGGGAACATTTCATGCAAAGATGTGCTCAGTAAAGGACAGAAACAGTAGGGACCTAACAGAAGCAGAAGATATTAAGAAGTGGTGGCAAAAATACATGGAAGAGGTATACAAGAAAGATCTTCATGATCCAGATAATCACGTTGGTGTAATCACTCACTTAGAGCCAGACATCCTGGAATTTGAAGTCAAGTGGGCCTTAGAAAGCATCACTATGCACAAAGCTAGTGGAGGCGATGAAATTTTAGTTGAGCTGTTTCAAATCCTAAAAGATGATGCTATGAAAGTGCTGCACTCAATATGCCACCAAATTTGGAAAACTCAGCAGTGGCCACAGGACTGGAAAATGTCACTTTTCATTCCCATCCCAAAGAAAGGCAATGCCAAAGAATGCTCAAACTACCGCACAATTGCACTCATCTCACACGCTAGTAAAGTAATGTTCTAAATTCTCCAAGCCAGGTTTCAGCAATACATGAACTGTGAACTTACAGATTTTCAAGCTGGTTTTAGAAAAGGCAAAGGAACCAGAAATCAAATGCCAACATTCGCTGCATCATAGAAAAAGTTAGAGTCTTCCAGAAAAACATTTATTTCAGCTTTATTGACTATGCCAAAACCTTTGACTGTGCAGATCAAAATAAACTGTGGAAAATTCTTCAAGAGATTAGAATACCAGACCACCTGACCTGCCTCTTGAGAAATCTGTATGCACATCAGGAAGCAACAGTTAGATCTGGACATGGAACAAACAAACTGGTTCCAAATAGGAAAAGGATTACGTCAAGGCTGAATACGTCAAGTTTCAATATACAACAATATACTGCTTTAACTTATATACATCATGCACAAAACAGCCCCTTGATGAAAGTGAGAGATGAGACTGCAAAAGCTGGCTTAAAACTCAACATTCAGAAAACTAGGATCATGGCATCTAGTCTCATCTCTTCATGGCAAATAGATGGGAAAACAGTGGAAACAGTGACAGACTATTTCTTTGGGCTCCAAAATCACTGTGGATGGTGACTGCAGCCATGAAATTAAAAGACGCTTACTCCTTAGAAGGAAAATTATAACTAGCCTAGACAGCACATTAAAAAGCAGGGACATTACTTTGCCAACAAAGGTCCTTCTAGTCAAGGCTGTGGTTTTTCTAGTAGTCATGTATGGAAGTGAGAGTTGAACTATAAAGAAAGCTGAGAGCTGAAGAATTGATGCTTTGAACTGTGATGCTGGAGAAGACTCTTGAGAGTCCCTTGGACTGCAAGGAGATCCAAGAAGTCCATCCTAAAGAAAATTTTTCCTTAATATTTATTGGAAGGACTGATGTTGATGCTAAAGCTCCAATATTTTGGCCACCTAATGTGAAGAGCTGACTCATTGTAAATAAGCCTAATGCTGGGAAAAATTGAAGGCAGGAGGAGAAGGGGATGACGGAAGATGAGACGGTTGGATGACACCACCAACTCAAAGTACATGAATTTGAGTAAACACCAGGAGTTTGTGATGGACAAGGAGGCCTGGTGTACTGCAGCCCATGGGGTCTCAAAGAATCAGACAGAATATAGCAACTGAACTGAACTGAATTGAAGAGTCAATCTTAACTGTAATAAGGTATGAACACCTCAAGACAGACATACCCATATTTGAACAATTATTCAACATCTTATTTGACAACTGACAAAGCATCTTAACCTCCCTGAGACTAATTTTCAAAATCTACATTTAAAAAGATATCTATTCTATTAATGATTGATTTGGTATTATATAATTTGTATTTTAAAACTTGCCTATTATTACTTTCCATGAGTTCAATCTGCTCAGTTTGATAATAATATTTATGAATTATATCTCTTCCTCTATATATATCATCTTATTTTTGTTCCTTCTTTCATAGCCTACCTTCTCAAAACTGATGTCTAAGATCATTCCTTCTTAAATTTAAATATGTCTGGCAGTCACCTGGATATCTTGTTAAGTGGTTGTAGAGAGGTTCCTAAGTTTCTACATTTCTGAAAAGTTCCTTGTTAGGATCGATGCCATTGGTTCCTAAAACCTTGCTTGCATAGCAAGGACCTTTTCCTTACTCCCTTTGACAAAAACTCAGTAACAGACCAGAGAATAGAACAGCATTTACATCATTTGACTGCATAGCTCCAGTGATCATTTTTCAGTCAAACCTGATGCTTATGTTTTAATACCTAACTTTGTTGGACTCTCAGCTTTTGATATTGCCAACAGTGTTGATGGTGCCATTATCAGTCCTAAGTGGATAAATGCTACCTCATTCTCTAGATGACACAGAAGCTAGTGAAATCATGACCAGCTAGTCTCTCTTCAATTTAGGAGATTTTTGTCTTATCCTTATGAAATATTATCAGGGAAGACAATGGCACCCCAACCCAGTGCTCTTGCCTGGAAAATCCAATGGACGGAGGAGCCTGGTGGGCTGCAGTCCATGGGGTCGCTAAGAGTCAGACACAACTGAGCGACTTCGCTTTCACTTTTCACTTTCATGCATTGGAGAAGAAAACAGCAACCCACTCCAGTATTCTTGCCTGGAGAATCCCAGGGATGGGGGAGCCCGGTGGGCTGCTGTCTATTGGGTCACACAGAGTCAGACACAACTGCAATGACTTAGCAGTAGCAGTATGAAATATTATAGTCATGCATATTCTTTCTTATCCCTCTACCTGGTTAATCTCTTCATCCTTTAGCACAAAATTCAGACTCAGTCCTTCTGGGAAATAGTCCACTTATAGAAAAATAGAGAAATTGTGAAATTAAAAGAACAAATAAAAAATCTTATGTTTTATACTAAAAACAGCATATTTGCTTTTTTAAACATATTTTTTGCTTTATTTTTTCCAGAAAAATGTGACTCGTGAGTTAGCTAGTGCAAATTCAAAATATTGGCATGTTCTATTATCTAAGCAGAGTGGTATCCACACTGATCTTTATAAAAAAGGAAAAGACTTGTTACTCCATACCAGCAACTACAATTATTCTTCCTCCTCAAATACTACACACACACACACACACACATACACATATACACACAACATCCATTATCCAGCTTAAAAGTTCCAAATATTTATATATTACCATGAGGACATTAGGAAATGGAAGAGTAAGGGTATCTCAAAACCCACACTACATAAGAAAACTAGTAGATCACTTATTTCAGTGTTCAAGAAAAAGACTGAAGTAGAATAAAAGTGAAATTTTCAAATGGGCTATGAAATGGTAAGAGTAAACTAAAGTTTAGGTTGAGTCTGTGATGCAATTAGACAAGTATACAGGATCTTGCTGGAACTGAGGTGAGTGAACATGGAATAGATAAATGCTACATCCAAACATAGCACCAGACATCAGATCCATTCTGTTTCAGGAAACTGAAGCACGAACAAGTTATACAATGTACCCAACATTACATAACAAGTGACAATGCTAGATTCTCATTCAGACAATATAATTCTGTAGCCTGAACTTCTAATTCTCAAATTGTATTCCAGGTGCAACCTTTGGAATTAAGACCCTACAAAACATAGCAAAACATTTTAATGAGTCTTTGCTCTCTCATGAAATCAGCAAAACTTTTATTTGGATGTGACCTTTTTTTCTGAGATGTGGAAATAACTAAATTAAATATATAAAATAAAGTTGTTAGAACTGTGAAGCTGAACACATTTTAGTGACATCTATTTGTTGCAAATCCAAGTGTACACTGATGGAATTAGAAGCAACCTGAATCTCCAGATTACAGTTTAAATGCCCTGTACACATACAGGGTTTCCCAGGTGGTGCTAATGCAAAGAATCCTCCTGCCAATGCAGGAGACACAGGAGATGTGGGTTCTATCCCTGGACCAGGAAAATGCCTAGGAAATGGCATCCCACTCTAGTATTCTGGCCTGGAAAATTCCATGGACAGGGGAGCCTAGAGGGCTACAGTCAATGGGACTTCAAAGAGTCAGACACAACTGAGTGACTAAGCATTCAACATACAGAACAAATATAAACATACTTTCATACAAATGCATGAAGTGTTACATACTAAATAAGTAGAATCTCCTTCCCCAAATCATAAATATTCAAAAATATGTTTTAAAGGGTTAGTATTTAAAATGGCTACTCAGAAGCCATTATTTGTAAGAATGACATTTATAAGATATTACTCTGAGCACTTCATTACTTTGGCCACATCCTGAAGCAATCTTTAATAATTTCTTTAATGGAATGAGCAGATCAGAACTGTAATGAACTTCTTCAACTTTTTTAATGGATATTTTATTAGATAAAATAGATATTTGTTCCCTGTGTTTAAACCTCTTATAAAAATCCCATTTAAGTTACATTCAATATTTAAAAATAAAAAAACAGAAATCAGTTTTCTATAGATCAATTAGATCTAAATATACTTTGAGGCCAGTCTAATCTAACTATATTTTTGAGAACCCAATAGGCATAGAATGCAAAGCTAGAATAACTTCAAAATTCTAATGCATTTTTTCTTCCACAAAGAGGCTGGAGCATCTATAATAATTACCAACATGTCAATCCCCTTTGGCTCTACTGCACACCAAGTGACACACAAGATCACCACTGGTGGATCAGGGGCAAAGTATGCATGGGGCATCACAGTGTCTTCATCCAAGAATAGGAATTCTGAGCCAACCCTTTCTTTAAAATTTCTCCTAGGAATTATTGAATTCACTCATCAATCAGATGATGCAGCATATTTATTGAGTCAGTAAATTAGACACATAAGCCATGTGATGGACTTTTTATAGCCTAGAAATTATTGCAGAAAAATAGAACAAAAAGATTTATAGCAATTAGGCTGACATAGTCTTTGGTATAAGGTGAGAAAAAAAAAAATACTAATGAAGCTTCCAGATTGAAATTGTAAAATTGATAAGTAAGCAAGTTCTGAATTTAATTTTTTTAGATGCTCTTTGTTCAGTCACTAAGTTGTGTCCTATTCTGCAACCCCATGGACTGTAGTGTGCCAGGCTCCTCTGTCCACTATCTGTTGAAATTTGCTCAAATTTATATCCAGTGATGCCATCTAATCATCTCATCCTCTGTCACCCCCTACTCTTCCTACCCTCAATCTTTCTCAGGATCAGGGTCTTTTTCAGTGAGTTGGCTCATCACATTAGGTGGCCAGAGTATGGAAGTTTTAGCTTCAACACCAGTAATTCCAGTTAATATTCAAGACTGATTTCCTTTGTGATTGACTAGTTTGATCTCCTTGCTGTCCAAAGAGATCAAGAGTCTTCTCCAAAACCACAATTTGAAAGCATCAATTCTTTGGTGCTAAGCCTTACTTGCAGACCATTCTCACATCCATATATGACTACTGGAAAAATCATAACTTTCACTATATGAAAGTGAAAGTCATATGAAAATCATTTGACATATGACCTATGTTAACAAAGTGATGTCTTTGCTTTTTAACACACTGTCTTGTCACAGTTTTTCTTCCAAAAAAAAAAACAGGTGTCTTTTAATCTCATGGCTGCAGTCACTGTACGCAGTGATTTTGGAGCTTAAGAAAATAAAATCTGCCACTTGCTTTCACTTTTTCTCCTTCTATTTGCCATGAAGTGTTGCAACCAGATGCCATGATCTTAGCTTTCTGCATGTTAAATTTCAAGCCAGCTTTATAACTCTCCTCTTTCACCCTCATCAAGAAGTTCTTTACTTCTCTTCACTTTCAAAAACAACTGCATATATACATGTACTTTGGTGTTTGTTCTTGAGTTGTTAAATCTTGTTCAACTCTTTTGTGAGCCTATGGACTGTAGCCCTCCAGGTTCCTCTGTCCATGGATTTCTCAGGGAAGAGTCCTTGAGTGGTTTGCCATTTCCTTCTTCAAGGGATCTTCCCAACCCAGGGATTGAACCTACATCTCCTGCATTGATAGGTGGATTCTTCTTCACTGAGCCACAGAAAAGACTATAAGTGTACTTATGTCTGTGTGTGTACTTATAGCTATATAAATATAGATATAAACAAAATAAAATCAGACCATGTGATAAACAACTATTATAGACACTTTTTTTACATGGCTATGTGTAAAAGTTTGTGAGCTTCCCTGGTGGCTGAGTAGCAAAGAATTCTGCCTGCCAATACAGGAGAAGTGGGTTTGATCCTTGGGTTGGGAAGATTCTGTGGAGAAGGAAATGTCAACCAGTTCCAATATTCATGCCTGAGAAATCCCTTGGACAGACGAGACTGATGAGCTACAGTCCATGGATTCACAAAGAGTGGGACTCAACTTAGCAACTCAAAAACAACATGTAAGTTTGCAACATTATATAAAGTCTCTTTTCTTTTTGCTTATTAAAATGTGAGAAGGGTAGTCAGAGAGGAAAGGAAAGAAAAGAAGTGCGGTTTCCTTTTTTAAAAACTGTTTACAAACTCAGCTTTTTGAAATGCAAAGACACTATTAAATACAACACAGAATTGAAATGTAAAAATGTCTGATAAGGACAATTCTCAGTTGATGGTTCAGTTTTAGTGAGTTGTGTTTTTACTATCCAGCACTTTAAATCCTTTTAGCAGAAGGTGAAATATAAGTGTAGAAGTAAATAAAAGAAACAGAAACACCATAACACTGATTCATATTCCTTATGTAAAGTAATAGTGAATTCAGTCCCTGCTAGAAAACAAGCAAATCTCACCTGGCTAACTTTTACATCTTACTATTGAATCTTAGCTGCCTCTGCCTCTGAACTCTCAACCTCCCAACATTATGCTTTCTGCCTCAGCAAGCCTTCCATCACTATGCCAAAATACTGAATAACCTATAATACACTGTATAACAAAAGTCTCTTTTGAAAGTAAAAGCGGAAAACTAGTAACAAATTCTATTACAACTTGAAGTAATAGTAAAGAGAGTAAAAGTGCTAGATTTGCAGATGACACCACACTTAGGGCAGGAAGTGGAGAAGAACTAAAGAGCCTCTTGATGAAAGTGAAAGAGGAGAGTGAAAAAGTTGGCTTCAAACTCAACATTCAGAAAACTAAGATTCATGCATCTGGTCCAATCAGTTCATGGCAAATAGATGGGGAAACAATGGAAGCAATGACAGACTTTATTTTTTTGAGCTCCAAAATCATTGCAGATGGTGACTGCACCCATGAAATTAAAAGACTTTTGCTCTTTGTAAGAAAAGTTATGACCAACCTAGACAGCATATTAAAAAGCAGAGACATTACTTTGCCAACAAAGGTCCACTAAGTCAAAGCTATGGTTTTTCCAGTGGTCATGTATGGGTATGAGAGTTCAGCTATAAAGAAAGCTGAGCACCGAAGAACTGATGCTTTTGAACTGTGGTATTGGAGAAGACTCCTGAGAGTCCCTTGGACTTCAGAGATCCAACAAGTCTATCCTAAAGGCAATCATTCCTGAATAATCATTGGAAGGACTGATGCTGAAGCTGAAACTCCAATACTATGGCCACCTGATGCAAGGAACTGACTCATTGGAAAAGACCCTGATGTTGGGAAAGATTGAAGGTGGGAGGAGAAGGGAACGACATAGGATGAGATGGTTGGATGGCATCACCAACTCAGTGGACATGAGTTTTAGTAGGCTCTGGGAGTTAGTGATGCACCAGGAAGCCTGGTGTGCTGCAGTCCATGAAGTCGCAAAGAGTCAGATTCAACTGAACTAGTGAACTGAACTGAAAAGTGCTAGATAGATAGCATCACCAACCAATGGACATGAGTTTGAGCAAACTCTGAGAGACAGTGAAGGACAGGGAAGCCTGGAGTCCTATAGTCCATGGGGTTGCAAAGATTTGGACACAATTTAATGACTGAACAGCAACAACAAAAAGTGCTATTTTTAAAATCCAGAGGGCTTGGGAATTGGTAGAGTGACAAATTTGGCTTTAATTGTGAACCAAAAATTTAAATTAAAGGATTTTAATTTGTCAATCAAAAAAGTTACACATTCTTAATTTAAATATTTTATTTTGAATTAAACTTGCATGTGTATATTTGTTTGCTAAACTTTTGATATAGGACCAAAGCTCTTTTGAGGATATAAATTTCATAGGAGTTTAGAATCAACTATTTTGAATAAACCACACCCCAAATTTAACATAAGCTTATAATTTCTCATTTCATCATGAACAGAGCAATATGGGTGAAAGTGTGACTCTTTGTGACTCCATGAACTGTAGCCTGCCAGGCTCCTCTCTCCATGGAAATTTCCAGACAAGAATACTGAAATGGGTTGTTATTCCCTTACCCAAGCAATCTTCCAAACCAAGGATCAAATCTGGTTTTCTGCACTGCAGGCAGATCCTTTATGAGATGAACCACCATTGAGTCAGTTAAGTCACTTAGTCGTGTTTGACTCTTTGTGAAACCATTGACTGCAGCAGGCCAGGTTTCCCTGCCCATCACCAACTCCCGGATCTTGCTCAAACTTATATCCATCAAGTTGGTGATATCATCCAACTATCTCATCCTCTGTCATCCCCTTCTCCTCCTGCATTCAATCTTACCCAGCATCAGGGTCTTTTCCACAGGTCAGTTCTTTGCATCAGGTGGCTAAAGTACTGGAGTTTTAACTTCAGCATCAGTCCTTCTGATGAATATTCAGGACAGATTTCATTTAGGATGGACTGGTTTGATCTCCTTGCAGGCCAAGGGACTCTCAAGAGTCTTCTCTAACACCACAGTTCAAAAGCATCAATTCTTAGATGCTCAGCATTCTTTATAGTTCAATTCTCACATCCATACATGACTACTAGAAAAACTATAGCTTTGACTAGACAGATCTTTGTTGGCAAAGTAATGTTTCTGCTTTTTAATATGCTATCTAGGTTGGACATAGCTTTTTTTCCAAGGAGCCAGTGTCTTTTAATTTCATGGCTGCAGGAAATTTATATCCCAATCTTTTAGAGTTGACTTGCCCACATCCATTATATCTACTACTGTGGGCAAGAATCCTTTAGAAGAAATGAAGAAGCCATCATACTAAACAAAAGAGTCAGAAATGCAGTACTCGGATGAAATCTCAAAAACGACAGAACGATCTCGTTTTTTTCCAAGGCAAACCATCCAATACCACAGTAATCCAAGTCTATCTCCTGACCAGTAATGCTAAAGAAACTAAAGTTGAACGGCTCAATGAAGACCCATAAGACCTTCGAGAAATAAAACCCAAGAAGGATATCCTTTTCATTATAGAGGACTGGAATGTGAAAGTAGGAAGTTAAGAAACACCTGGAGTAACAGGCAAATTTGGCCTTGAGTACAGATTGAAGCAGGGCAAAGGCTTATATTTTTGCCAAGAGAAATCACTGGTCATAGCAAACACCCTCTTCCAGCAACACAAGAGAAGACTCTACACGTGGACATCACAGATGGTCAACACTGAAGTCAGATTGATTATATTCTTTGACAAAGATGGAGAAGCTCTATACAGTCAGGAAAAACAAGACCAGAAGCTGACTGTGGCTCAGATCATGTACTCCTTCTTGCTAAATTCAGACTTCAATTGAATAAAGTAGGGAAAACCACTAAACCATTCAGGTATGACCTAAATCAAATCCCTTATGATTATACAGTGGAAGTGAGAAATAGATTTAAGGGAGTAGATCTGATAGACGGAGTGCCTGATGAACAATGTACTGAGGTTTGTGACATTGTACAGGAGACAGGGATCAAGATCATCTCCAAGAAAAAGAAATGCAAAATGGTTGTCTGAGGAGGCCTTACAAATAGCTGAAAAAAGAACAGAAGTGAAAAGCAAAGGAGAATAGGAAAGATACACCTCTGTCAATGCAGAATTCGAAAGAATAGCAAGGAGAGATAAGAAAGGTTTCCTTGCAGAAAGGTTTCCTGCAAAGAAATAGAAGAAAACAATAGAATGGGAAAGACTAAAGATCTCTTCTAGAAAATTAGAGATAGCAAGGGAACATGTAAAGATGGGCACAATAAAGGACAGAAACAGTATGAACCTAACAGAAGCAGAAGATATTAAGAAGAGGTGGCAAGGATACACAGAAAAACTATACAAAAAAGATCTTCATGATCCAGATAATCACGTTGGTGTGCTCACCTAGAGCCAGATATCCTGGAATGTGAAGTCAAGTGGGCCTTAGGAAGCATCACTACGAGCAAAGCTAGTGGAGGTCATGGAATTCCAGCTGAGCTATTTCAAATATTGAAAGATGATGCTGTGAAAGTGCTGCATTCAATATGCCAGCAAATTTGGAAAACTCAGCAGTGGCCACAGGACTGGAAAAGGTCAGTTTTCATTCTAATCTCAAATAAAGGCAATGCCAAAGAATGCTCAGACTCCTGCACAATTGCACTCATCTCACATACTAGTAAAGGAATGCTCAAAATTCTCCAAGCCAGACTTCAGCAATACATGAACCATGAACTCCCAGATGTTTAAGCTGGTTTTAGACAAGGCAGAGGAATCAGAGACCAAATTGCAAACATCCATTGGATCATCAAAAACACAAGAGAGTTCCAGAAAAAAATATCTATTTCTGCTTTATTGACCGTGCCAAACATTTGACTGTGTGAATCCTCACAGATTGTGGAAAATTCTGAAAGAGATGGGATTACCAGACCACCTGACCTGTCTCTTCGGAAATCTGTATGCAGATCAGACAGTAACAGTTAGAAGTGAACATGGAACAATAGACCAGTTCCAAATAGAAAATGGAGTATATCAAGTCTGTAAATTGTCACCCTGCTTATTTAACTTAAATGAATGCAGAGTACATCATGAAAAATGTTGGGCTGGAAGAAGCACAAGCTGGAATCAAGATTGCTGGGAGAAATAGCAATCACCTCAGATAAGCAAATGACACCATCCTTATGGCAGAATGTGAAGAATAACTAGAGAGCCTCTTGATGAAAAAATGAAAGAGGAGAGTGAAAAAGTTGGCTTAAAACTCAGCATTCAGAAAACTAAGATCATGGCATCTGGTCCCATCACTTCATAGCAAATAGATGGTGAAACAGTGGAAACAGTGGCAGACTTATTTTGGGGGCTCCAAAATCACTGCATATGGTGAGTGCAGCCATGAAATTAAAAGACAGTTACTCTTTGGAAGAAAATTTATGATAAAACTAGACAGCTTATTATAATGCAGAGACATTACTTTGTCAATAAAGGTTCATCTAGTCAAGGCTATAGTTTTTCCAGTAGTCATGTATGGATGTGAGAGTTGGACTATAAAGAAAGCTGAGCACTGAAAAATTGATGTTTTTGAACTGTGGTGTTGGAGAAGACCCTTGAGAGTCCCTTGTACTGCAAGGAGATCCAACCAGTCCATCCTAAAGGCAATCACTCCTGAATATTCATTGGAAGGAATTATGGTGAAGCTGAAACTCCAATACTTTGGCCACCTGATGGGAGGAACTGACTCATTTGAAAAGACCCTGATGCTGGGAAAGATTGAAGGCAGGAGGAGAAGAGGAGAAGGGGATGACAGAAGATGAGATGGTTGGATGGCATCACCGATTCAATGAATATGAGTTTGAGTAAACTCTAGGAGTTGATGATGGACAGGGAGGCCTGGGGTGCTGCAGTCAAAGGGGTCACAAAAAGTCGGAGACGACTGAGTGACTGAACTGAAACTGAAACTGCCCACATCCAATTCCACTGCACTGTTTAAAACATTTCTTTCTTGAGTCTTTCCAAAGTATTTAATATAGATTTCATGACAATAGAAAGTACTTTTATTTTTGCACTCCTATTCCATTGGCTTAGGTAATAAGCAGTTCAATGATTCAGTTTAGGAACTATCAACTGGCATAGATGAGAACAAACATGGTGGACTCGAGTTATGTTATGAACTCAAGGAGCAGGATCCAGGAGTGGGTAGGGTCCTAGACAGGGTTCTACCAGCACTGAGCCCTCTACCATGATTTCAATAAGAGATCAGTATATTTTCAAAGGGAATAGAGAATGTTGGTTAAACCAATGAATCTGGAAAGTGCAGACAGCTTAGTAGGGCTTCCAGCATATTATTTATGATTAGGGTATAGTGCTTCCTTGTGGAATATAAGGTCAGGGATGCAGCTATGACTCAGAAGTCAGAGACACTGACTCCAAGAAACACTGGCGGAAACCTAGGAAGTGCTGGTAAGAGAGAATTGACAAGAACACAGCACCTATCTTAACACAAATAAAATTTTTGTACTTTCTAACTCACTTGGGAAAAAAGACAAAGTATTGAATTGTCCACCTCAGATAATTTTTCCCCAAAGTTGGGAAAATGTGAAAAAAATCACAAGGAAATCTAAGTTTAAATAAAAATAATTGAAACTAGTGCTCCAGGCACAGGGAAATCTTGAGGCTTACAGGCTTAAAAGAACAAGCAAATAGAAGGGAAAGCAAGGAAAAATCTCACTGAAGTTATTAGGACATGTTGGAAATTTTTCCAGGTTAGTTTGAGTGAAATAAATAGCCATCAAAGAGTTTTAAGCAAAGGTATGATTTTATTTCAGTTAATGTTTTTCAAAAGACCATCCTGGTTGCAGTTTCTAAATGATTTCAGTAAAGACTCTCATGACAAACAGAGATGGGTTAAGAGAATAAGGGTGAGAGCCAGAAATCTTACAATTATATTTTTATTTTTTTTAGCTTTTCACAATTTCTAATTTTTATTTATACTTGTTGAAAGATTCTTTAAATGTTTTAAAGTAAATGCTTTCTTACATATGAAAGAAAATGTAAAACTAAATTAGTTAAGGTATTTAATAAACTTCTTCACATCCAGATTCAGCTCTTCTGAATCATTTATTGATTTAGAGTCATGGACTCTTATTTTTGTTTGCATTATGTCATCCTCTGTGCTATCAAGAGCTTTTATTAAAGAGTGCTTTACTATTTTCCTTGGAATTCTCTTCCAAAATGTGTTGATGCTGGTCCTCTTTTGATCTTCCCAGAAGTATGTCACAGGATCATTTTTGGTCAGCAAATAGGATTTGTATTTTTTCCTCAAATGGTTCTAAATATTATATACACTGAAATATGGAGGGTACAATTTTCTTATTAAGTCACCAAGAATAATAGTTAAATGCAGTTAATGTGATTATGTCATCTGTTCAATTAAAATTGAGAGTCATCATTGATTATAAGATACATTTTGATCTCTGAAATATTAAAATATGAAAAATGTAGATTACATACATGATATATACATGCCTTATATTACATATGAGATAGTGCTCAGCTCTAAGTATTTTCTAATTTCTATTTTAGAAATTAGATGCCTTCTTTCTTCTTTGACCAATAGGTTATGTAAAACAACTTTTCTAGGAAATATTACAGCAAAATGTACTGGTTTATATTTGTGCAACATACCTTATTTTTGTGGAACTGTAATCAAATCAAGGAAAGTAACTGAAATCATGACTTATTTTATTCATTGGATAACACTGACAAGAGATGGCTTTTAATAGAGGCAGATAAAGTAATTGAGGGCTTCCCTGGTGGCTCAGATGATAAAGAGTCTACCTGCAATGCAGAAGACCAGGGTTTGATTCCTGTGTTGGGAAAATATTCTGGAGAAGAGAATGGCTACCCACTCCAGTATTCTTACCTAGAAAAGCTCAGTGACAGAGGAACTTGGTGGGCTATAGCCTATGGGGTCTCAAAGAGTTGGACATGACAGAGCAACTAACACAGAAACACATAAAGGACTTGTCCACAGGGCTTATGGGGTCCTTCAAGGGATATTGTTTTGGAAACTTATTAAAGTCTTGTTCTACTTTAATCAGTTTTCCCAAATATGTTGTGGTGCTATGCATGCCAGTCTTTAGCACTTCACGTAATATGGATGTTTGAGAATAGAACACAGAATTTTTCTTTGAGAAAATTTGGCCTTTTTAACACAGAAGCTGTTATCATCATCTCTCATTCTAATGTTTTAAAGACTTTGGAGTCGAGAAGACCTGAATGTGACCTCTGAAACAATCCTTAAACATTCTGGGCTTCAACTTCTTCTTATGTTATTTTACATAACGATATTATTGCCTGTGTCATGCTTATTTGAGATACCTAGCTCCATACCCACTGAATAAAATGCATTCAATAAAGGGCAATTGTACTTAATTCTGGTACTAAGCTTCCATAGCAAAAATGGGTGACTTACGAGAGTAAATAATAACATGATGTGCAAAACTTTACTGTCTGACCCTCTATTTTATTTAACCAAT
Organism: Raphicerus campestris; assembly: GCA_006410735.1. Classification (NCBI taxonomy): domain Eukaryota; kingdom Metazoa; phylum Chordata; class Mammalia; order Artiodactyla; family Bovidae; genus Raphicerus; species Raphicerus campestris. Next base: position 71,085 of record SJYW01041854.1, on the reverse strand, counting down.
TTACAAATGAAAGCATGGTGGAGAATGAAACTGCTCTCAGCACATAAAAGCAGGTTTGGGGTCAGCTTTAACCAAATGACAAAATGCTCAGACTGATTTTTAAGGATGGTAACTCAAGTAACCACAAGAAAAACTTGGATGATTTTAATGCCTTAGGGCCTTTCCTTAACCACTTTTCCAGTGGTTAAGAAGCTGCCTTGCAATTGCGGGGGCATAGGTTCAATCCCTGGTTAGGGAACTAAGATCCCACTTTCTACAGAGCAACTAAGCCCATGAGCCACAGTTACTAAGTCCATGCACTCTAGAGCCTGTGTTCCACAACTAGAAAGACCAGTGAGCCTCAGTGAATGATCCTGTGTAACACAATGAAGACTTGAACTAGCAAATTAAATATATATATATATATTACAAAATAATAATGCCAGTAGACTGAACTGGAACAGAAAACCTCTAAACAAAGTGAGACAACTCTAGAGACAAGCTACTCTCCTGCTCTCTCTGAAAACATGGGACATCTCTTCTCCATTTGCATCTTAATCTCCAAACACATCTAATTGTCTTTCTCAGCTTTCTCTGGATCATCTGCTATTGTTGATCCTCTTTCTACTGAAAATTAGCATATTCTTCCTGTGTTTTTAATTCAATTAGCTCTAAGGTCAAGCTGTTTCATACACTAATACAAGGGCGGCCACAGCATAGTAGGTAATCATATGACTTACGTACCTTGTTTCATGACCTCTCAACTGTCACCTAGAATTCATAATCATCTATGTTTTAAGGAAACGTTTTGTTTTTTTTTAANTTAATCTCCAAACACATCTAATTGTCTTTCTCAGCTTTCTCTGGATCATCTGCTATTGTTGATCCTCTTTCTACTGAAAATTAGCATATTCTTCCTGTGTTTTTAATTCAATTAGCTCTAAGGTCAAGCTGTTTCATACACTAATACAAGGGCGGCCACAGCATAGTAGGTAATCATATGACTTACGTACCTTGTTTCATGACCTCTCAACTGTCACCTAGAATTCATAATCATCTATGTTTTAAGGAAACGTTTTGTTTTTTTTTAACAGAAAGAAGTATCATCCAATGGGAGTCATTCAGTTTAGTTCAGTTCAGTCACTCAGTCATGTCTGACTCTTTTCAACCCCATGAATCGCAGCACTCCAAGCCTCCCTGTCCATCACCATCTCCTGGAGTTCACTCAGACNTTTCTTCCAGGGAGTAAGCATCTTTTCATTTCATTGCTGCAATCACCATCTGCAGCGATTTCGGAGTCCCTCAAAATAAAGTCTGACACTGTTTCTACTGTTTCCCCATCTATTTCCCATGAAGTGATGGGACCAGATGCCGTGATCTTGGTTTTCTGAATGTTGAGCTTTAAGCCAACGTTTTCTCTCTCACGTATGTGCAGTACACATGTGCATGTTTCCCTCTCATGTATGTGCAGTGCACATACATGGTGGACTGCAATTTTCACTTCGGCAAATCTTTCCAAGAATAAGCAACTCACTACTGGTGGATGCAGAAAGTCCACAGAGGCAAAATGATTTCTTAAGATTATACAATCACATAATAGAAAAGCCAGTTATTTTATTCCCAGTCCAATTATTTTTGTTACTTTTTCATATAAAACTGACCAAAGTAACAATTTTGTAATCTCTTGATTAAAAAGAAAAAGTAGTCTTATTTACTAGGATATGAGAATCTTCTCTGCTTGTCACAGTATAGAAGGTTAGAATTTAAAGAATGGAGCTTAGCAATAAGACATTCCATTCCTTTGTCATAATATTCTATTCCTCTTTATGTTGGTAGAATTATCTCAAATTATAATATTTATTTATTAACTTTACCATAATTAAACTAACAGTTTATAATTCACAGCAAACATCATGCATCTTTCATTTGTCCGTAAATATCATGACTATTTAGACAAAGATTTTAAGTACTAGAGTTAAAGCACAGCTAAAGTATAATTACAATTTTAATATTTTCAATGATAACAAATTTCTCTTAATATCATACATTAACTCNGCTAAAGTATAATTACAATTTTAATATTTTCAATGATAACAAATTTCTCTTAATATCATACATTAACTCTCTTCCTGCCTGTTAAATGGAGAATGCCATAATATATTTCTTATGTGGTCCTGAGACTTGTGATATTGTTTGCTCAGTCTCTCAGTCATGTCAAACTTTTTGTGATCCCATGGACTGTAGCCAACCAGATGCCTCTGTCCATGGAATTTTTCAGGCAAGAGTACTGGAGTGAGTTTACCAGTTCCAATTCCAGGGGAATCTTCCTGACCCAGAGATCAAATTTGTGTCTCTTGTACCTCCTTGCATTAGCAGGCAGATTCTTTATACTGTGCCACCTGGGAAGCTCAGATGTGGTATTACTGACCTTTTAACTTTCCTTCCTTTTTTGTATGAGGTGACATTTTTGGGTTGTTCTTTAGATTAGTAGCTACTAGGCTTGGACACCTGATGTGAAGAACTGACTCACTGTAAAAGGCCCTGATGCTGGGAAAGATTGAAGGTGGGAGGAGAAGGGGACGACAGAGGATGAGATGGTTGGATAGCATCACTGACTCAATGAACATGAGTTTGAGTGAGCTCTGGTAGTTGGTGATGGACAAGGAAGCCTGCTGTGCTGCAGTCCATAGGGTCACAAAGAGGTGGACATGACTGAACGACTGAACAGAACTGAGGTTAAGTTTTGGAGAACAGGTTTACACAGATGTTTTTCTAGAATAACAGTAGTTGGGGGAAAATGAGAGTATATTATTCATTCATCACTGTCATTTGGCTAGTGCACCACCTTGACAGTTTGGCACCTTTCTTTCTTTTAGGAATTAAGAAAGTATTTGATCTTATCAAACACATGAAGTAACACCATAATGAGTGTAAGTGATATTTCTCTAAGCAAGTGCTATCACTTCTGTATGGAAAACAATTGTGGATGTTGTTTACTATATGTAAACACACAAAACAAACAAACAAAACAAATTAAAGCCTTGATAAAGACCTGGCTTTTATTTCCAAGTAAATACCTTAAGTCACTTATAGTCAACCAAAACAAAATCAGAGCTCTGCTATTTGAAATCATATAACACCTGTGTTCACATGTAGCATTCCAATTTAATCAATAGCCAACAATCTATTCTGAAATAATTGCAACCATTAGAATTGTCTAAGCAATTCTTATTTTCTTTCAAATCAATCCATTTATTAACAGAGCAAAAGAAGAAAAAAAAAATAAAGACTACTTCAAGCTTTTTTTTCCCCCACTATTATTCTCAAAGAATAGTACAAAGGTGAGGCAATGTAAGTTGGTCATAAAATGTTCCAACAAGGGAAAATGTCAGGGCATGAAGATCATTTCTGTTGGTGCTAAAGAGAATAATAGAAAGCTGTGTTCTCTCAGGGCTAGGGCCAAGGCTCCAATTCTATTGCTATTGGAGAAAATGCTGCAGATGCAAGAGTCAAACTGGTTTCTATTATAAAAGCAGTAGATTAGTCTGTGATTAGTGTCTGAAACTGCTAAGCTTTACCTCCTCTTCTGTTTAGCAGTATTCTCATATAACCTAGAATCTGGTAACTCCTTCTGTATCTACCAGGATCTGTGATGTTCTCTAATATTTTACATAAATGTATACATACAAGTGAGACACAGGTTGAGCAATCTGAGGTAACAAACTGATTCCATTTTGAGATAACACACCTGAAGCTTGCAATTCCTATCACTTTGTTGCTCTCAGACTTTGAAGGTGATACAATTAAACTCAATCAGAAGAATATACAAATTTTGAGTTTTTCTCTAGTGATGGTGACGGTTAATATCTTCCTATCAACTTGCTCTCACCCTTCTCTTTGAATACAAGACCAGATGTATATTTTCAGGGTTTTTTGCACTGCTCGGAAATTTCATCATGGCCACTGAACAAGTTGAAGTTAAGTAGTAGAAGGAAAAAAAAAAAATCTCATGATTCTGGCCGAAATAGACAGATATTCCAATTAACAAACCTTGTCAGTTTCAGTCCCTGGTTCATGATGAGGGGGATCACTCACTAAAATTGATATTAAAGAGTTCAAAATTAATAGGGTAGTGTTCATGGGAAATAATAAAGATAATAACAATAACTTTCCAGAATCATCTAAAGAAAAATATCATTGATATAGACTCCAGAAATGCTGAAGTGAGACTAGAGCAGGGCATACTCAAAACAGAATCATTAAGTAGGGAAATGTATCTTATGGATTGCAATATGTAAACTTTTTTTATTATGCACACACTCTGAAGCCTCAATCAATATTGCTGGAACATGATTATTATTATTATAATTCACAGTTGATCAATGTTTCAGTGTTTAAGAAGAATTCTAACTAACTTTTTACTGAAGAAATAATATGTATCTTCTATATTTTTTCCAAAACAAGAAATTTTAAGAAAATAAATATACTAAGAAATTAAATATAATAAAGAAAAAAAATATTCAGGCCTATTTTAATGAATCCTCAATAATGAATTTTGAATGATAGAGTTATATTTTATTTTTTACATAGAAGACAGGATTCACAATTGTGGGGCTTTGTTTTGTCTATCCATTAGATCATACTTCAGTGGTTAGATCCATTTGGACCCTGACCTGATACTTAGTACATCAAAAGTATACAGCAAGGAAAGATTTGTAGAGAGAGTGAGGAAATGTCTTTTCTGTACATCAACTTCTTTATCTCTGTAGCAAGAGCATTATATCTTAATTCAGATAAGTACTTTGAACATTCAATTAGATAATAAATGTAAATTACTGGGAAGAATTAAAATCAAAACTCAATAAATGACAGCTATTATCATAGTAATTTTTAGATATGTTAGCAATAAAAAGAGAGTTTCCCAGGTGGCGCTGGCAGTAAAGAACTCACTTGCCAATGCAGGAGACATAAAAGAGAAAAGATTTTCAGGTTGGGAAAATCCCTGGATTGGGAAGATCCCCTGGAGAAGGGCATGGCAACCCTCTCCAGTATTCTTGCCTCGAGAATCCGTGGACAGAGAAGCCTAGTGGGCTACGACCCATAGGGTTGCAAAGACTTGAACACAACTGAAGCAACTGAGCATGAGAAATAAAAAGAATGGGTACCCAAAGATGAGCTCTACTGATTCAGAATCTCAAAGCTTTCTCCTGCTCATTTTCTTCTAGGTTATTTTAGACTGAAGCAACATTGCAGGTGAAGATGCAATGCTGGACTCAAGTAGGATCATCCCTACCTTCTTAAAAACTTTTGGTGCAAACTGGAATGAGTAGACATTTGTTGGAATTTTCTTTCTACAGAATATATTAATGAAAAAGATAAGTGAAAGCAAGAGTAAATGTATTTCTTCCCAGTGTAAGCTTCCTGGAAGAGTAAGCAGCAGGAGTCTGCAAGTGCATGCCTATAATTATATGCTGTCCTGTCACCCCCTTCTGGAATCAGATGATGCCATTTTTCATATTCTGAAAGGAGCACAACAAGAGGTCAAGGCAGAAACAACTTCCCCACATAAATCTTTGCTCTTTCATGAAGTTAATCAAAAAGAAGTCTGGAGAACAGGCAGATCTGTGCGTAGTTTATACTCCATGAGCAACAAGTTGTTGTTGCTGTTGTTTTTAATTACCTCTTCACAAATTGCTGGCTCTCCAACACCCCTGCTGGCTGTCATGTCCTCCCAAAAATGTAAGTATATTCATCACTGCACAGGGTGTCTACCAAGTATTCCTTAATAGGCAAGGCTTTTAAAACTATTTAGACTCTCTTAAAAGATTTGACTGAAGTACATCTCCAATACCTTGATTTCCTGACTGGCTCGACTTTGTAATGCAATCCAGTATTGTAGGATAATTAATATTTCCACAGCTGTGCTTTGAATAATGAAGCTCTACTCAGATAAGCTTTCAAAATAACTCATGTTCTTATTCATCCAGACTAACATATTCAAAACAGAAAATGTAATAAAAGATAACCATGCAATGATTTGTACTTTATATGGCATTTGGATCTCCCATATCTAAGCCACAGCATTAACAGACTTTCAGGAAAGCTTAACAACTTATTTGGTGTACTATAAGAGTATTTTGAAAAGATGCAAATTTTTTAGGATAACAATTAGAGCAGTTAAAATATTTAAAGTATCAGCTTTTGCTTTTGTTTTTTAGGGTTGTCATGATAAAGTACCAATATTGGTGTTTCCTTATCATTTTCTTAGTGAGACACCCCCTGATTTATATTTGGACACTGCTCCCCAAACACTTTCCTTCTCTAGTAGTCCCCAAGCACTTATTGTCTACTGAATATCTTATATCTTAGTTATTGTCAAAATTGTTCCTCATTATAAACTAAACTTTTTCTATAAGCATAAACATTTTTGTACAATATATTTCCAAAATATTCCAAATAACAGATTAATATGTANTAACTGCAGACATGAAATTAAAAGACACTTTTTCATTGGAAGAAAAATTATGACCAACCTAGACTTATTTTAAAAAGCAGAGACATTACTTTACCAATAAAAGTCCATCTAGTCAAAGATATGATTTTTCTAGTAATCATGTATGGATATGAGAGTTGGACTATAAAGAAAGCTGAGCACTGAAGAATTGTTGGTTTTGACCTGTGATGTTGGGGAAGACTTTTGAGACTCCTTTGGACAGCTAGGAAATCCAACCAGTCCATCCTAAAGGAAATCATTCCAGAATATTCATTGGAAGGACTGATGCTGAAACTGAAACTCCAATACTTGCCACCTTATATGAAGAACTGACTCATTGGGAAAGACCCTGATGCTGGGAAAGATTGAAGGCAGGAGGAAAAGGGGCTAACAGAGGAGGAGATTGTTGGATGGCATCATCGACTCAATGGTCATCAGTTTGAATAAACTCTGTGAGTTGGTGATGGACAGAGAGTCCTGGTGTGCTGTAGTCCATGAGCTCGAAACAGTCAGACATGACTGAGTGACTGAACTGAACTGAACTGAAGCAGTGAGTTATCAAAGTTGCAGGATACAAAATTAATACAAATTGCTTGCATTTCCATTTACTAACAATGAAAAATCCGAAAGAGAAACTAAGGAATCAATCTCATTCATAACAAATAGAATTAGCTATCTAGGAATAAATTTACCTAAGGAGACAAAAGAACTGTACACAGAAAATTATGACACTAATAAAAAAAAATCAAAGATGACATAAACAGATGAAGTGATAGTCCATGTTTCTGGGTAGGAAAAATCAATATTGTGAAAATAACTATACTACCAAATGCAATCTACATTCAATGCCATCCCTATAAAATTACCAATGGCATTTTTTACAGAACTAGAACAAAAAAACTCACAGTTCATATGGAAACACAAAAGACCCTGAATAACCAATGTAATCTTGAGAAAGAAGAATGAGCTGGAGGAATCAATCTTCCTGACTTCAGATTATACTATAAGGCTACAGTCATCAAGACAGTATGGTGCTGTCACAAAAACAGAAATATAGACCAATGGAACAATATCGAAAGCCCAGAAATAAACCCATGCACCTTTGGGTTACCTTATTTTTGGCAAAGGAGGCAAGAGTATACAACGGGGCAAAGACAGCCTCTTCAATAAGTGTTTTTGAAAAAACTGGACAGTTACATGGAAAAGAATGAAATTAGAACACTTCCTAACTCCATACACAAAGATAAACTCAAAATGGATTAAAAACTTAAATGTAAGACCAGAACCTATAAAACTCTTAGAGGAAAGCATAGGCAGAACACTGGATGACATAAATTAAAGCAAGATCCTCTATGACACACCTCCTAGAGTAATGGAAATCAGAACAAAAGTAAACAAGTGGGACCTGATCAAACTCAAAAGCTTTTGCACATCAAAGAAACTACAAGCAAGGTGAAAAGACAACCTTCATTATGGGAGAAAATAATAACAAATGAAACAACTGACAAAGGATTAATTTCCAAAACCTACAAGCAGTTCATGCAACTCAATGCCAGAAAAACAACCCAATCAAAGAGTGGGAAAAGACCTAAAGAGACATTTCTCCAAAGAAGACCTACAGATGGCTAACAAACACATGAAAAGATGCCCAACATGGCTCATTATTACAGAAATGCAAATCAACAACTACAATGGTATATCCCTTCACACCGGTCAGAATAGCCACCATCAAAAAGTCTGCAAACAATAAATGCTGGAGAGGGTGTGGAGAAAAGGGAATGCTCTTGCACTGTTGGCAGAAATGTAAATCGATGGCACCACTGTGGAAGATGGTATGGAGATTCCTTAAAACTAGGAATAAAACAGCAATATGACCCAGCAGTCCCACTCCTAGGCATATATCCTCAGGAAACCAAAATTGAAAAAAACACATGTATCCCATTGTTCATGCAGCACTATTTACAATAGGTAGAACATGGAAGCAACCTAGATGTCCATCTACAGATGAATGGATAAAGAGGTTGTGGCACATATACACAATGGAATATTACTCAGCCATAGAAGGAATGCATTTGTGTTAGTTCTAATGAGGTGGATGAACCTGGAACTATTATACAGAGTGAACTGAGTCAGAAAGAGAAAGATAAATACTGTATTCTAATGCATATATATGGAATCTAGAAAAATGGTACTGAAGAATTTATTTACAGGGCAGCAATGGAAAAACAGACATAGAGAATAGACTTATGGACATAGAGAGAGGGGAGACAGGGTAAGATGTATGGAAAAAGTATCATGGAAACTTATATTACCATATGTAAAATAGATGGCCAATGGGAATTTACTGTATGGCTCAGGAAACTCAAACAGGGGTCTGTATCAACCTAGAGGGGGGTGGGATGTGTGGGAGATGGGAGGGAGGTTCAAAAGGGAGGGGATATATGTTTGCCGTGGCTGATTTATTTTGAGGTTTGTTCAATAAGGAGGGGATATATGTTTACTGTGGCTGATTTATTTTGAGGTTTGACAGAAAACAGCAAAATTCTGTAAAGTAATTATCCTTCAATAAAGATAAAAAAACAAAAACACTGGAATGGGTTGCCATGCTCTTCTCCAGGGGATCTCCTCAACTCAGGGGTGGAACCCAGGTCTCCCATATTGCAGATGGATTCTTTACCATCTGAGCAACAAGGGAAGCCCAAGAATACTTGAGTGGTTAGCCTGTTCTTTCTCCAAGGGAACTTCCCAATCCAGGAATCGAATTGGGGTCTCCTGCATTGCAGGTTGATTCTTTACCAGCTGAGTTACCTGGGAAGCCAGATATTTTTATGTACGTTATTAAAAAATAGAAAAGACAAGTGTGTTAAGTGTATAATAGTATTTTTAAATATGGGACTCATTCAGATGATGAAATCTAAGCAAAGACTAAAGGAAATGAGTGACTTCTCTATGTGTATATTTTGTGATCGATCATTCCAACCAAAAAGAAGAGCTAGTCCAAATGCCCTGAGGCAGGAATACTCCTGGAATATTTGAGGAAAAGCAGGGAGGCTAATGTGACTGGCGAAGGGTGAGCAAAAGAAAAGTGTAAAGGAAAGAAGTGATGATAAAGACATGTGGGAGCTGGATCCTATGGAATCTCATTGGCCATCAAAAGGACTTCACATGCTGAGTAAAATCAGAATCTTCTGTAGTGTCTGGAATGAAATAACTTGATCTGATTTATGTTCTAACAGGGTAATTCTTGCTGCAAATAAAAAGGAAGGTTATTATGGATCAGGTATGAATAGTGGTTAGAAGGAGTCTGACTCTAGATATATTTTGGAAATAAACTCAACAGTGACTCCTAACAGACAGGATGAAGAACTATGAGAAAAAGAGCAGAGTCAAACAACATTTCAAACAATCTGGCTTGAGTAACTGAAAAAGTGTAGTTGTCTTCAAATGAGGTAAAGAGACTTTGGGGAAGCCAGGAGTTCAGTTTTAGACATACTGATTTATGGTGCTTTGCAGATTCCAAATGGAAATATTAAGTAGGTAGTTAGATGTATGAGACTAGAATTTAGATAAAGTGGTCAAGGATTGAATATACAAATTTGGCAGTCATTGGAATGCAAATAATTCTTAGCCCTGCCCCTGGGAGGTGCGATCCTGAAGGGAGAGTTTATAGACAGAGAAGAAAAAAAGCCAAAGCCTGAGCTCTGGATGCTAACATGAAGAGCTCAAGGAGAAACCAGAAAAGACATCTGAGAAGGACTGTCCAATAAAGAGGAAAATCTAAAGTGCAAGTGTTCTGAAATCAGATTTAGCCACAGTAAGCGAACTAGAGTGAGTGCTTAGTAATTGTTAAATGGGTAAGTTGTTTTTTATGCATTGGCTATTTGATGGCTTGGGGACAGACTGTTCTCTCACCCAAGCATAGTATTGAATGACGATATCCATCCTTCTTTAATATATTCCTCCATCAATAAAACACAGAGTTCTGGAAGAAGATCCCTAACAAGCCCTTCACAGTCATCAGTTAGGTATAAGAGGGTGATTTATACATAAATTCATAGAGAATAGACAAGAAAAGAGAAGAGATGGTCAAACATTCTGTCAAATGGTGATATTTATGGTCAGCTCTGTTAAATTTTTCTGGGTGACAAGTTGACATCATTGCTCAAAATGATGTCTGGAGAGTATAAGTAGATTTAAATTATTTCTTAGTTCTTTTTACACTTGTCTCTTAGTAATGAGAACAGAAATACACTCATCTAGGCAAAATACTATTATAATTGTTTGTGTGTATGTTTTTTTTTTCTTCTTCTGGTTATATAAATTCTAGTTCTTGCTATGCCTGTGAAGAAGAATTCAGGCAGACTGGGTGAACATTTACCACCCTGATGACAAATGGTGTTTTAAGTATAGCATTTCAATTTCAGTGCTGTGGATAGGAATGTAATAAATCAAATATTTACATGCTGTTCATTTTTGACAAAACCTGTTCAGGAAAGACACACAAAAAACAGATATTTCATGAGAAAAAAAGCCTAGATAAAAATCCCAGTAATATAATTTACTGCCCTTTAGAATTTAGTACTGCTGTTAATGGGCATCCTCTGATAGATGGTATGTTGAGATAGTATTAGACTGGTGACTAGAAGAGAAGGATTTATAAAATAAAATAAGGAGAGATAAAACTGAGGTTACAGGGAGGCATATAAGTCAGAGAAAATGAGGAGTAAATAAAAACAGCATTACAAAATACATCAAGGTCAAGCAACTCATACTTTGAATTGAGTGAATCAAGCCAGCTGACCTGTAACTGTCAGAGTATTCTAGAGATTATTACAGTGATAGGTCAAAGCAAACCGTTCAAAATATATCTTGTATTTGTCTTATAAAATAATAAATTATATGCAAATGTGTGTGTGTGGAATGTGGTGTGTGTGTTTTTATATACATATGTATAATATACAATCTACTTAAAATGATTTCAACTAAGAGGCTAAGATCAAGGCAAATCAGAGTGGTCAAACAGGATATGGCAAGAGTGAAGTAGGGCAAAGGCTAATAGACTTTTGCCAAGAGAACACACTGGTCATATCAAACACTCTTTTCCAACAACACAAGAGAAGACTCTACACATGGACATCACCAAATGGTCAACAGTGAAATCAGATTGATTATATTCTTTGCAGCCAAAGATGGAGAAGCTCTATACAGTCAGCNGTAAAGAGACTTTGGGGAAGCCAGGAGTTCAGTTTTAGACATACTGATTTATGGTGCTTTGCAGATTCCAAATGGAAATATTAAGTAGGTAGTTAGATGTATGAGACTAGAATTTAGATAAAGTGGTCAAGGATTGAATATACAAATTTGGCAGTCATTGGAATGCAAATAATTCTTAGCCCTGCCCCTGGGAGGTGCGATCCTGAAGGGAGAGTTTATAGACAGAGAAGAAAAAAAGCCAAAGCCTGAGCTCTGGATGCCAACATGAAGAGCTCAAGGAGAAACCAGCAAAGACATCTGAGAAGGACTGTCCAATAAAGAGGAAAATCTAAAGTGCAAGTGTTCTGAAATCAGATTTAGCCACAATAAGCGAACTAGAGTGAGTGCTTAGTAATTGTTAAATGGGTAAGTTGTTTTTTATGCATTGGCTATTTGATGGCTTGGGGACAGACTGTTCTCTCACCCAAGCATAGTATTGAATGACGATATCCATCCTTCTTTAATATATTCCTCCATCAATAAAACACAGAGTTCTGGAAGAAGATCCCTAACAAGCCCTTCACAGTCATCAGTTAGGTATAAGAGGGTGATTTATACATAAATTCATAGAGAATAGACAAGAAAAGAGAAGAGATGGTGAAACATTCTGTCAAATGGTGATATTTATGGTCAGCTCTGTTAAATTGTTCTGGGTGACAAGTTGACATCATTGCTCAAAATGATGTCTGGAGAGTATAAGTAGATTTAAATTATTTCTTAGTTCTTTTTACACTTGTCTCTTAGTAATGAGAACAGAAATACACTCATCTAGGCAAAATACTATTATAATTGTTTGTGTGTATGTTTTTTTTTTCTTCTTCTGGTCATATAAATTCTAGTTCTTGCTATGCCTGTGAAGAAGAATTCAGGCAGACTGGGTGAACATTTACCACCCTGATGACAAATGGTGTTTTAAGTATAGCATTTCAATTTCAGTGCTGTGGATAGGAATGTAATAAATCAAATATTTACATGCTGTTCATTTTTGACAAAACCTGTTCAGGAAAGACACACAAAAAACAGATATTTCATGAGAAAAAAAGCCTAGATAAAAATCCCAGTAATATAATTTACTGCCCTTTAGAATTTAGTACTGCTGTTAATGGGCATCCTCTAATAGATGGTATGTTGAGATAGTATTAGACTGGTGACTAGAAGAGAAGGATTTATAAAATAAAATAAGGAGAGATAAAACTGAGGTTACAGGGAGGCATATAAGTCAGAGAAAATGAGGAGTAAATAAAAACAGCATTACAAAATACATCAAGGTCAAGCAACTCATACTTTGAATTGAGTGAATCAAGCCAGCTGACCTGTAACTGTCAGAGTATTCTAGAGATTATTACAGTGATAGGTCAAAGCAAACCGTTCAAAATATATCTTGTATTTGTCTTATAAAATAATAAATTATATGCAAATGTGTGTGTGTGGAATGTGGTGTGTGTGTTTTTATATACATATGTATAATATACAATCTACTTAAAATGATTTCAACTAAGAGGCTAAGATCAAGGCAAATCAGAGTGGTCAAACAGGATATGGCAAGAGTGAAGTAGGGCAAAGGCTAATAGACTTTTGCCAAGAGAACACACTGGTCATATCAAACACTCTTTTCCAACAACACAAGAGAAGACTCTACACATGGACATCACCAAATGGTCAACACTGAAATCAGATTGATTATATTCTTTGCAGCCAAAGATGGAGAAGCTCTATACAGTCAGCAAAAACAANCACTGGTCGTATCAAACACTCTTTTCCAACAACACAAGAGAAGACTCTACACATGGACATCACCAAATGGTCAACAGTGAAATCAGATTGATTATATTCTTTGCAGCCAAAGATGGAGAAGCTCTATACAGTCAGCTCTATACAGCCACTGACTGTGGCTCAGATCATAAACTCCTTATTGCCAAATTCAGACTTAAATTGAAGAAAGTAGGGAAAACCGCTAGAGCATTCTAGTATGACCTAAATAAAATCCCTTATGATTATACAGTGGAAGTGAGAAATAGATTCAAGGCATTAGATCTNTGGAGTTTCTAACACAGACAGTTGCCCTCCCCAACCACAATGAAGTAATTTTGTGACTCCATAGATTCTGAGAATCCCAACTATAAACATAAGAGAAACAAACTTTAAAGCTCCCACTCCCTTTAAGACTGTGATTCTGTATCTAGCACCTACTTCTATATGGGCCCTAGGTGATTTTGGGTCTCTTGTGTATGGTCACATCATTGAGAAGATTCACATGTCACAACTCCTTCATGGCAGCTCTAACTTCATCTTAGAGGAGGGAGTGAAACGTTAAAATGCTCATCTCCTGGTTAGCACTGACTTAATTTGCTGTACCTTCTCTTCTCTTCATGGAGATGATGAGCTTTCCTGAGCCAGTGAGACACAGAGTACCCTGCAGGAAAAAGCAAAGATTATATCATGGGGAAATAAAACAATATTTCCAGTGTTTATAACTAAAAACAGATGAATTTAACATTTCAGAATTAGGCATAGAAACAGCTTCTGAGGAACAGGAATGATATCTCATACATGCAGGATTTAGTTGAAATATCCAAGATCCATTTAAGCCCTAATTTCTCATAATGGCAGAACATCTTGTGAGCTCAAATTCTGCATCATCTTCAACATAAGAATTAGGAAATAGTCACTGAAAGTATACTATATGCTACAGTCTATATTAAGTATTGTGCATTTACAGATGTATTAAGTACAGTACTAATCTTGGTAATGTTAAGAGCCTACAGTAGAGAGACCTGTAAACACATTTTTATGTACTGCAATATGCAGTACAAGTATAAGGTATTCAAGGCACTGTGGGAATGATGAGATTTGAAATATTTACTCAGGNTATTAAGTACAGTACTAATCTTGGTAATGTTAAGAGCCTACAGTAGAGAGACCTGTAAACAAATTTTTATGTACTGCAATATGCAGTACAAGTATAAGGTATTCAAGGCACTGTGGGAATGATGAGATTTGAAATATTTACTCAGGTGTGTCAATGATCACAACCCAGAGGCTAGAAGGATCAGTAGGAATTCCCTGAGAAACTAAAATCATGGCAAGCAATTCAGGCAGAAAGGATACTGTTTTAATTGTGCATGAGGACATTTAATATGGTCTCCTATTCAGGTAAATACAAATAGTTTAGTGTGGACAGACTGACAGACATGATTTACAAAGACTGACAGACAGCATAAGAAAATAGATGTCAGAATGTGAAGGGTTTTGTATTTCCCAGTAAGGAGGCAGAGAAGGCAATGGCACCCCACTCCAGTGCTCTTGCCTGGAAAATCCCGTGGACGGAGGAGCCTGGTGGGCTGCAGTCCATGGGGTCACTAAGAGTCGGGCACGACTGGGCGACTTCACTTTCGCTTTTCACTTTCATGCATTGGAGAAGGAAATGGCAACCCACTCCAGTGTTCTTGCCTGGAGAACCCCAGGGACGGGGGAGCCTGGTGGGCTGCCGTCTTATGGGATCGCACAGAGTCTGACACGACTGAAGTGACTTAGCAGCAGTAGCAGCAGCAGCAGCAGTAAGGAGGCTGGATTTTTTCTTAGGTGTATCATTCGAAGAATGTTAAGCAAAGGAGTCATAATGTGAATCAGATTTATGTTTTATACTGGCTGTAACACTAGCTGTAATATGGAGAATGGATAGAAAAGGATTTAGGTAGGAAACACCTGTGCTTGATCAAGCAACACTATGCATTTTGCATTTAGCCACATTTCTTTACCAACAGGTCTTTAATCTTTTCCATTGGCCAGGTACTTTGTGTATCTTACCTCATTCAGTTCCCATAAAAGTTGTATGAGTTAATTATCATCCACCCATTTCTAGTAAGGAAACTGAAGTGTAGAAAGTTAAATGAGATGTTAAGAAAAATGGACAATTTTAACTTTGTATTTTTTTGGTATTCATTTGTAATTTTTTATTCTCCCTTAGGAGTCATATAGGAAATATTCATGTTTATTAGCTTTTTATAAGCTGAAGTTTATAAGTAATCCATCTCTGTAAGACCAAAGATGAAGCTTCTTTTTAAAATAATTATCAATTTATTACAAAGATTGATTTAGACATCAGCAATGGTGACTTCCTTCAGAGAAGGCAATGGCACCCCACTCCAGTACTCTTGCCTAGAAAATCCCATGGATGGTGGAGCCTGGTAGGCTGCAGTCCATGGGGTCGCTAAGAGTCAGACATGACTGAGCGACTTCACTTTCACTTTTCACTTTTCACTTTCATGCATTGAAGAAGGATATGACAACCCACTCCAGTATGCTTGCCTGGAGAATCCCAGGGATGGGGGAGCCTGGTGGGCTGCCATCTATGGGGTCGCACAGAGTCAGACATGACTGAAGTAACCTAGCAGCAACAGCAGCAATGGTGACTTCCACCTGGACTCCTGGCTCAGTACTAATGGAAGGGATCTACTTGACAACCTCAGAAAGACCCTGCATAAGATCAATGAGTCACTTGTGGATCCTTATCTGGAATCAATCCCAAATATTAGAACCTTCAGCACAAGGAGTTTCCCTTGTAGTCATTCTCAGTCTCGGTAACAATCCGAACAGCTCCTTTCACTTTGAGATTCTTTTTCCTTGTGCCTCTGATGAGGTTAGCATATACCTTCTCCAGGGACTTCACACTGGGGCTGGTGAGAGTGCTCCTAATCCAGTGAATGGCCACCTCTGGCTTTGCTGGTATTTTTAAGGGCCAAGTCTGTGGGGCAGCTTCCTGACCTATTTGTTCCTGGGCAGAGCAAACAGCCATCCGTCTGGAGCAGGAGCAGGTAGCATTGGGCTCCACTTCAGCAGCAACCACATTTTCCTCAAAGAGAGAAAAAGCTTCTTGATTTTACTTGGAATAGTTCAAAAAGAAAATGTTTCTCTCTTGTAGAGTATCTTATCTTTAATAAGTTCAGAAAACTACTTAACTAGTGTGTTATGTAGCATGTATAGTTAACATACATACATGTCTGCCTATATCTGTGGATATTATTTTTTTAATTATTTTTTTGTACTGGAGTATAGCTCATTAACAATGTGATAGTTTCAGGTGGACAGCAGAGGGACTCAGTCATATGTATTCTCTCCCATTCAAGCTACCACATATAATGTTGAGCAGAGTTCCTCATGTCCTAGAGTAGGACCTTATTGGTTATCCATTTTAAATATAGCTGTGTGTACATGAGGATCCCAAAATCTTGAACTATCCCTTCTCCCCATCCTTCCTGCCTGACAACCATAAGTTTGTTATTTAAGTCTGTGAGACATATATGTATATATAATTTGATAATATAACATTATATATGTATACATAATTCATATTCCTACATGTATGTACATATCTGTGAATATTATTTCCACAACGATTACCTCCACCACACCAGTAAGTACCAGACTAACCTTGTCATTTTCCACAGACAAAAATAATAAGGGTGGAAAAGACTTTAAGAGGGGCATTCAGCATCAGCTATTTTAATATGAGCATTATAAATCCTTTGACCTTTTGCCATGATTATTGGTCAAAGTAAGCAATATTTTTTTAAACTTTGGATTATTAGAAACAAAATTTATTTAAATGTTGTGAATCACATTCTGCATCCCTACTTTGTGAAGCTGTTTTTGTCTTACTAAAATATCTGAATTAAAATGTTCTTATTCTTACCATTTTTAAACTCTAAATGCAAAACAAAATTCTAATACTGCCTTAAAAACTGATTTCTTTTAAAAATTAACATGAAATTGCTAAGCAATGCCTGAATTAACACAAATCAGAGTGCATTACATGGCATTAGCAGCTAATTTATTGAAATCATTACGTCTGCTGTTAGAGAGCACCATATGCCGACTCCAGAAATAACAAGCATTCAGAATCAGGGTCATTGCCTTTATATTTGCATATGTGGTATATTAATTGATCTCATGTGCATATTAAAATTAAAACTGCATTTTTCTCCAATATTCCCTAAGAAGTTTGGTTAGCATTATGTTATTAAGGCAAATGTTTATTTCTAGATTATTTCTTTTGCCTATGTAAATTAACTTACACAAATCATTATTAGTTACGTTTCCTTATTTTCCATGGGCTTCCCAGGTGGCTCTGTGACAAAGAATCCACCTGCCAATGTAAGAGACCTGGTTTTTTCTGTGCTATATTCTGTGATATTGAACTAAATTGATGAGATATGCAATTGTCAAAATGCAGGGCTTTCTGATCTTATACATTTCATTGACAGGAAAGGGGCGGGTATCTTGTGATATGACATATCATCCTCTGAATCAAATTTCAAGGTAACCTATAGAAAACCAGTTTACAGTTCCCCATTCCTAAAATGAACCCAAAATTTCTAACTTGAAACATTACACTAGTAAGGCTACTTCAGAACGTATGTGTGTGTTTATGTATCTCTGTGTCTAACTGTTCTGGGGCTGCTTCATATGAAAATTACATGAGAAATTAGGGAATATCCTAATCAGATAGTTGAAAAAAGATCCGCTAACTTGAAGAAAGGTGGCACTAGTGGTAAAAAATCCTCCAGACAATGCAAGGGACGTAAGAGATATGGGTTCAATCCCTGGGTCAGTAAGATCCCTTGCAGAAGGAAATGGCATCCCACTCCAGTATTATTGCTGGGAAAATTCCATGGACAGAAGAGCCTGTAGGTCCCCAGTCCATGGGATCAAAGAGTTGGATACAACTGAGCATCTGAGCACAACATGAAGGAATATTTCTCCTAATCATAGGAAATGAAACTCTGAAATAAACCTACATATTGGAGGAAAATCTTCAGGAATTCAAGTTATTTTTTTTTTAAGCTGAAGAGAATAGGTTAAACTTTTACTGAACTTGAACTCAGAAATGAAAATAATTATCAGACATTATCTTATAAAGAAAACAAGCAATCTTTAGATTACACACACAGTAGTAGATTGAGCGACAGAGAGATAGGCCAGTAGATTTTTTTTTTTAATGAAGAAGCAATCTTAATTGAAGAGAGGCAGTTATAGATATTGGAAAGCATGCAATCTTCCTGTGTATCAGGAAACCTGAATTCAAAGAGTTATTCATTTTCCAAGAGCATCAGCTTCATATGAAAGTATGCAGTTGAAAACAGTCTCTAACATTCAAATGTTAATGAAATTAACATTTCTCTTCAGCTTTTAAATTCTGCAAATAAAGCCCACTATATCCAAAATGACAAGTAAAAATCAATGACTGGAGTCTTAGGTGATCATGAGATTTATAAACTTCAAATTGAGTAAGTTACATAGAGCAAAGGGTTGCCCTTTCCTTTTTCTCATCTACTCCCTTGTTTCATCCTCCTATTTAGCCATTTGTTAATCTAATAGGACAGAGTCTGGTTCACTGATTGGGCCATGTTACTAAAAAGTAATCTTGTTCTTGATGTGGCCCCAATCTTCTGCTAATTTTCATATTTTAAGATGAAAGTTGAGGCAGGGACCTTTCGGTAACATTTGACTTTTTCTTTTTCCTTTTTCTTTTTTTTTTTTAAGTACAATTAATTTACAATACTGTGTTAGCTTCAAATGTATAGCAAATTTATTCAGTTATACATACATAGGTCCATTCATGTTGCTGCAAATGACATTATTTCATTATTTCTTAAAGCTGAGTAGTAAGTATTTCACTGTACATAATGTGCCACATCTTCTTTATCCATTCACCTGTCAGTGGACATTTAAGTTCCTTCTATGTCTTGGCTATTGTAAATAGTGAACCTATGAACATTGGGATGCACATACCTTTTTTAATTAGAGTTTTCTCCAGACATATGCCCAGGTGTGGAAGTGCAAGATCATAAGGCAGCTCCATTTTTAGTTTTTAAGGGACCTCCATACTGGTCTCCATAGTAGCTGTATCAATCTGTATTCCCACCAATAACCTAGGAGAGTTCCTTTTTCTCCACACCCACACCCTCACCAGCATTTATTAATGTAGATATTTTAATGTTGGCCTTTCCAACGGGTGTGAGGTGATATCTCTATAAAGTTTTTATTTACATTTCTCTAATAATTAGTGATACTGAGCATCTTTTCATGTGTCTGTTAACAATCTGTATATCTTCTTTGGAGAAATATCTATTTAGATCTTCTGACCATTTTTTGATTTAGTTGCTTTTATGATCTTATGCTGTATAAACTATATGTGTATTTTGGAAATTAATCCCTTATTGTTAGCAAATATTTTCCCCAAATTTGTAGCTTGGCTTTTTGTTTTGTTTACAGTTTCCNCCATTTTTTGATTGAGTTGTTTTTATGATCTTATGCTGTATAAACTATATGTGTATTTTGGAAATTAATCCCTTATTGTTAGCAAATATTTTCCCCAAATTTGTAGCTTGGCTTTTTGTTTTGTTTACAGTTTCCCTTGCTGTGAAAAAGCTTTTAAGTTTAATTAGATACCATTTGTTTATTTCTGTTTTTATTTCCATTACTCTAGGAGATGGATCCAGAAAAATATTGTTGTGATTTATGTAAAAAAAAAAATGTTTTGCCTAAGTTTTCCTGTAGGACTTTTATAGTATTAGGTCTTAATTTAGGTCTGTAATCCATTTTATTTTTATGTATGACATTTATGTTTATGTATGGCATTAAAGAATGTTCTGATTTCATTCTTTATAGGTAGCTATTCAGTTTTGCCAGCACCACTTACTGAAGAGACTTTACTCCACTGTATAGTCTTGCCTCCTTGGCCCTAGATTAACTGATCTTAAGTGTGTGGGTTTATTTCTGATCTCTATCCTGTTTCATTGACCCATATGTCTGTTGTGCCAGTACCATACTGTCTTAATTACTGTAGAACTGTCATATAGTCTGAAGTCAGGGAACATGATTCCTCCAGCTCTGTTCTTTTGCAAGATTGTTTTGGATAGTCAGGATCTTTTGTGTTTCTGTACAAATTTTACAATTATTTGTGCTAGTTCTGTGACAAATACCATTAGCAATTTAATAGAGATTACATTGAAATTAAAAGACCCTTACTCCTTGGAAGGAAAGTTATGACCAACCTAGATAGCATATTCAAAAGCAGAGACATTACTTTGCCAACAAAGGTCCATCTAGTCAAGGCTATGGTTTTTCCAGTGATCATGTATGGATGTGAGAGTTGGACTGTGAAGAAAGCTGAGTGCCAAAGAATGATGCTTTTGAACTGTGGTGTTGGAGAAGACTCTTGAGAGCCCCTTGGACTGCAAGGAGATCCAACCAGTCCATTCTAAAGGAGATCAGTCCTGGGTTTTCTTTGGAAGGACTGATGCTGAAGCTGAAACTCCACTACTTTGGCCACCTCATGTGAAGAGTTGACTCATTGGAAAAGACTCTGATACTGGGAGAGATTGGGGGCAGGAGGAAAAGGAGACGACAGAGAATGAGATGTCTGGATGGCATCACTGACTGGATGGACATGAGTTTGAGTTAACTATGAGAGTTGGTGATGAACAGGGAGGCCTGGCGTGCTGCAATTCGTGGGGTCACAAAGAGTCGTACACGACTGAGTGACTGAACTGAACTGAACATTGAATCTGTCAATTGCCTTGGATAGTGTGGTCTTTTCCTTTGTATTAAAGACCACACAAGTACTTGGCAGATCTCATCATATGTGATTTTGATTAAAACTTCATAATGAGATGGAGTTAATATAAAATTCATTTTATTAAAAATAAAAATTCATAAAAAATCTTTTTCTTATTAGTGTTTAGGTAATTCCACATGCTTCAATCTACATTTGTACATTAAACCCATGTGATGGTCAACAGTGACCTTGCAAAAAAAGGAAGGGATATTTTATTCTCCATTCATTATTTTTCCTGGAAGGTCAACATCCTCAAAATCCTTGTAGGTGGAAGATTATCAACAAAGGATTTAAGAACATGTTGCCACACAGTTTTGTAATACCTGTCCTTTAAGAAAATCTCCTCTTAATTCATCACATATTTGTGTTGTTCTTGTTTCAACTGGTGAACATAATGTTGCTGGGGTCCTGCCCTGGTGGATCCAGGGAATTCAAAGGGTGGACGGCGTAGGCGAGGAAGACTTATTTATTTAGAAATATAAAAGAAATTAAGAAGAAATAGTATAATGGGAAATTTTTTAGTGGAGAAAAGATGCTGAATAACTTGGCTTACGGGGAAAGCCAATAATATCTCAGGACAAGAGATTTGCACCATCTACATTAGGCCAGCAGTGCCCGTTTCAATATCGGAGAGTGCCCCGCCTTGGGCTCCCTCTCTCAAGGATCTTAGAAGCCAGGGCAAGTAAGTAGACATGGCGAGCCTCCACATCCCAGATGGGAATTCAGCCTGAAAACAGAGTAAAGAGGAGACACGGGGGAAACCAGTCCAGCGACTGGCTCATCCTCTATTGTAGTAAAGGCTTTTTATATCTTTTTTGTACATAGAGATCAATGGATAATATAAAATTATGCAGTATCAGCAGCCCTGACTCTTATCAAGACCAGGCTTTCTTTCTGCATACCTAGTTGTATACACAAGTCTTAAGTGATTTACATAATCTTCTGGCCAGAAGGCCAATTAACATTTTACGGCCCTTTTCTGATAAGGGTTTGTCAGCCAGAAGACTTATTTGATCTTCCCAAAGTCTGGTGCCACTCTCAGAAAGCACTAAATAAAGTTACATTCTTACATAGCAAGGACACAAAAGGGGTGCAGTGATATATAACAAAGAAAAGTAATTAACTCAAAAGTCTAGTGTTGCTAACA
The DNA here is from genome assembly GCA_006410735.1 of Raphicerus campestris. Taxonomy (NCBI): domain Eukaryota; kingdom Metazoa; phylum Chordata; class Mammalia; order Artiodactyla; family Bovidae; genus Raphicerus; species Raphicerus campestris. The sequence continues at coordinate 48,594 of SJYW01041854.1, read as the reverse complement.
TCAAAACTACTATATTCCTATTTCTATATCCCAATTACATTGATTAATATCCTTCAGGTGTCTAAAAGATAAAGAATATGGAGGCCTGGTAGCAGTCATTGAGTCAACAGTGAAAACTCATCACTAATATAATTTTAGCTTTTTAGAAAAGACTCTGTATCTCTAAGATGCTTTAAGCTTTGTGCCTCTAGTGGTTGGGGGGCTGTAAGCAATTCACAAGCTGCAAAAAGTCTGGGGGAACCTGTCAAGCAAGTTAGAGAGCCATCAAAGGGGGTTTGAGCTGATGCAGGAGACTGAAGCCCTGAATTAACTTTTTTCCAGAGAATATTAGAAGAGTGAAAAGCACAGTAATAAAGCAGGCAGACTCTGGTTTTGGGGGGTAGAGGTTCAGGAAACCTCAGGGGGAAGCCCTGAAGCCAGATCACAACTCTGCGTTTTGTCGGGCTTCCTTCCTCATGACCTTTGCCATGGTCGGGATTCCTCATGCTGGCTCCCGGCATAATGTGTCTGTCTTCTTTAGTGGCAGCCAATCCAGTCACTACTCCATGACCACAGATCTTGGCATGGAAACCAGTGTGGTGCAATCAGTGCCCCTAGCCATATTTATTTGTTCATGTTAGGCGTGTATGTCAAGATAGATCAGAGTTCTTCCCAACAGGCAGGAGCTCTCTTCTAGAGCCACAATATAAGATAGATTTAATTTTAAGAATTTAGGGCCACTAAATATGACAGATAACCCACTTTCTATAACAGACAAGACTCTATCCAAGCAGAGAGTTGAACATATGAGAATCACTCAGAGAAAGTAAATGTCTTAGAAGCATTGAGTCACTTAGAATCCCCAAAAGCCTACTGGGGCCTGTATCTGTATCTCTTCTTTGGATTAACTAAACTATATCAATATTCCTTTATCACACTTCCTTTTTTGCTTAAATTGGTTTGGATTGTATTTTTGGCACTTGCACCTAAAAAAAAAGTTATATCATTAAAAATTTTTAAATGTCCCCATAGTATAAAGTTTTTTTTTAAATAAAATGCTTATCAGCCATTTCATTTTTAATCCTATCCTTTCATATTCTATAGCATTTCCCCCCAGTTGTAATGTTTAACATTTTTTCTGTCTTTAATAAATAATCAATTTTTTTAGTATTTGATATGCATTGCATAGTTATTTTGGAGAAGGCGATGGCATCCAACTCCAGTACTCTTGCCTGGAAAATCCCATGGATGGAGAAGCCTTGTAGGCTGTAGTTCATGGGGTCGCAAAGAGTCAGGCATGACTGGGTGACTTTACTTTCACTTTTCATTTTCATGCATTGGGGAAGGAAATGGCAGCCCACTTCAGTGTTCTTGCCTGGAGAATCCCAGGGATGGGGGAGCCTGGTGGGCTGCCATCTATGGGGCTGCACAGAGTCAGACACGACTGAAGTGACCTAGCAGCAGCATAGTTATTTTCAGCTATATGCACTGAAATCACATTTCTCTGTCAATCGTTTTTAACTTGTTTTTGAAAATAAATATTATAAAAATCTTTTTGGTTTTCAAGTCTATAAAAGGATTTTTTCCTTGAATTCTTTCTTGTTCATTTAGTTTATCTTTGGAGATCTGTGTAAATACTGTAGAAAGAGGGCTTTCATTTTTTTAATAATAAATAACATATAAATATATGGGAATATTTCTTTGGTATTGACTTTAAATAAGTGAATCACTTTTCTTTATGAAATAACATTTAGAAATTCTCTCAAGATACCTTGTTTCAGTTATTAGAGTCAGAAATTTTATTAAATTCTCCTGTATCACAAAAATCCATGGAGTGTTCAGTGAAGAAATATGAAAGTGCATAAATCCATAAACCTTCTGAGACTGGCAGCAGAGAAACATCAGCAGTCAAAAGATTAGAATGAATTTTGGGAAGACAGAAGACTGATGGAAGCATCTTGATGGATATATTAGAATAAAAGGAGTTATTGCTCAATATATTCAACAGGAATAGTTGCAGTGGAGCTAGGAGCAGTTTTGCAGAGTGCTGCTCCTGAAAGTTAGGAGCAAAAGAAGAGAGGGTGTGGAAGAAAGGGCAGCAGTCACAATGATTGATGGAGAATTAATCTGAAAGACATGCATGTTCAGGCCACCTCCATTCCTGTGCATTAGGAAGTACTGTTTGCCTCAATGTCAGATATAGATTGAGAGATACACTGAGGAAGATCCATGGCTCCCAGACTGAGGGTTTGTTCACATTAGTCAGACTGGCCTTGTTTTGGTTTTTGAATGTGTCTGGATTCTTAACAGAGTGCATTCTTCATTTTATGCCGTGGAAATATCACAATAAATTCTCCAGAAACACACACACACACACACTGGAAACATCTATTTTATTCAAGGAATAGGCTTATCTTATAACATCAGAGGAAACTTCTGCTAGCCACATATTTAAATAAACTGACCCTTTATTTTATGTTCATCAGAGACCAATTAAGGAAAAATTGATATTTTAGAAATTTAGCACCTCAAAAGAAACGGGTAAAAATAAACAAATGAGACAAATAATACTGAAAAAAAAAAGCTGTAAAATTCAGGTTAGTGACCAGAACATAAACAAACAATAAACTATTTTTAATTAATATGTTCAGAATTTAGATATCATTTCAATGAAATATAAATGGCCTGTTGTGAATTGGGATTAATAATTTATTGAATGTAAAATTTAAAATATGATTACTAAAAACTGAATCCAATGAAATATGCAGAATGGAAGATAAATTATTTCAGAACATAGAACTAAAAAGACAAACAGATGACAATTGGTAGAGAAAATATTGGCAATTTGTATTTCCTTATTCTTCCCCAGGAATAATTGTGAAGTATTCAAATACCAGAAAAAATGGCAGGGGAGGGGAGGAAGAAATTATTCAAAAAGGAAAAAACAGAAAGGAAAATTTCAGAGCTAAAGATACAGACATATGTCCTTGATTAATTTTCCAGAGATAAAAAGCAAATCTTCTACCAGGAAACGAGAATCATTACAAACCAGATTTCTCACAGCTTCACTGGAAACTAAATGACAATATATTTCATCTATAGAAATTGAACAAATAAAATGCAGAAAGCTTGCCTCCCATGTATCCATTCTGAAGGAGTAAAAAAAAAAAAAAAAAAATCAACTAAGGAAGTGTCAAAAAAGGGCTACAGAAAGAGTAGACAAGAAATACCCAAAGTAGCAACCATCTAGCAGGCTTAAGGAAGGGTCACCATGTGTTAATATTAGAGCATTCAAGAAACAATCAGAGATAGATTTTACTGATTTGAAGACAGCATATAATTCCCGGGACCAAAAAAACAGCAACTATAAAAAACAACAACAACAACAAAAACACAGAGAAAGGTAAGTAGAAAATCCAAGAGAAAATATAGAGCTCTAAGTAAGGTAGTTTAAAGCAAACTAAAATATGAAATGACTTTAAAAGATGAATAAAGTGTAAAAAAGAGAATGTTTTGTCACCTTGGGGTTTTCCCTTTCTAGTTGCAAAAGCTGTGACATTGAGCCATGGCTTCTCTGATGTTCTACCAGGTTTGCAAATAAATAATATTGATATAACCTAATTATGACAAACACTATGCTTCAGCCTAAAATTTTCAGAGTCAAGCTGCAGTCAAATCAAGGAAGTCTGTGTTATTATGTGATCATGGAAGTCTGAAGTACACATATGATATAAATAGTTGAATACATAAATGAATGCAGACAGAAATACGAAGTAGAAAAAGAAAGGAGGTAGGAAGAAAGTCAAGAGATTCTGAAATTGATGAATCAAGAAATAGAGTTTCAAGTACATTATTTAAAATTATATAAATAATCATTAGAACTAATATTTACTATAAAACATGGAAAAGTGGGAGGGGGAGAGGAAGGAGTTTAATTGAAATCAGTCTCCAATAAATGGAGTCAGATAACACTTACCAGTTCAGTTCAATTCAGTCACTCAGTCATATCCAACTCTCTGCAACCCCATGGACTGCAGCACACCAGGCTTCCCTGTCCATCACCAACTCCTGAAGCTTACTCAGATTCATGTCCATCAAATCAGTGATGTCATCCAACAATCTCATTCTCTGTCATTCCCCACTCCTTCTACCTTCAATTTTTCCCAGCACCAAGGTCTTTTCCAATGAGTCCATTTTTCCCAGCAAGTGGCCAAAATTTGGAGTTTCAGCTTCAGCATCAGTCCTTCCAATGAACACTCAGGACTGATTTCCTTTAGGATGGACTGGTTTGATCTCCTTACAATCCAAGGGACTCTCAACAGTCTTCTCCAACACCACAGTTTAAAAACCCCAATTCTTTGTCACTCAGCTTTCTTTATAGTCCAACTCTCACATCCATACATAACTACTGGAAAAATTATAGCTTTGACTNTACAATACAAGGGACTCTCAACAGTCTTCTCCAACACCACAGTTTAAAAACCCCAATTCTTTGTCACTCAGCTTTCTTTATAGTCCAACTCTCACATCCATACATAACTACTGGAAAAATTATAGCTTTGACTAGATGGATTTTGTCAGCAAAGTAATGTCTCTGCTTTTCAATATATGGTATAGGTTGGTCATAGCTTTTCTTAAAAGGAGCAAATGTCTTTTAATTTCATGATTGCAGTCACCATCTGTAGTGATTTTGGAGCCTCCCAAAATAAAGTCTTTCACTGTTTCCATTGTTACCCATGTGTGTAATGATGTGATGGGACCAGATGCCATGATCTTAGTTTTCTGAATGTTGAGTTTTAAGCCACCTTTTTCACTCTCCTCTTTCACTTTCATCAAGAGGCTCTTCAGTCTTTCACTTTCTGCCATAAGGATGGTGTCATCTGCATATCTGATGTTATCAATATTTCTCCTGGCAATCTTGTTCCAGCTTGTGCTTCATCCAGCCCAGCATGTCTCATGATGTACACTGCATATAAGTTAAANTCAGTCTTTCACTTTCTACCATAAGGATGGTGTCATCTGCATATCTGATGTTATCAATATTTCTCCTGGCAATCTTGTTCCAGCTTGTGCTTCATCCAGCCCAGCATGTCTCATGATGTACACTGCATATAAGTTAAATAAGCAAGGTAACAATATACAACCCTGAAGTACTCCTTTCCCAGTTTTGAACCAATGCATTGTTTCCATGTCCAGTTCTAACTGTTGCTTCCTGACATGCATACGGATGTCTCAGAAGGCAAGTCAAGTGATCTAGTATTCCCAACTCTTGAAGAATTTTCCATACTTTGTTGTGATCTACACAGTCAAAGGCTTTGGCATAGTCAATGAAGCAGAAGTAGATGTTTTTCTGGCACTCTTGTGCTTTTACAATGATCCAAAGACTGTTGGCAATTTGATCTCTGATTCCTCTGACTTTTCTAAATTCAACTTCATTATCTGGAAGTTCATAGTTCAAGTACTACTGAAGCCTGGCTTGAAGAATTTTGAGCATTCTTTGCTAGCAAGTGAGAGGAGTTCAATTGTACGGTGGTTTGAACAATTTATTGGCATTGCTTTTTTGGGGGGATTGGAATGAAAACTGACCTTTTCCAGTCCTGTGGCTACTGCTGGGTTTTCCAAATTTGCTGAAATATTGAGTGCAGCACTTTTATAGCATCATATTTTAGGATTTTAAATGCTCAACTGGAATTCCATCACCTCCACTAGCTTTGCTCCTAGTGATGCTTCCTAAAGGCCATTTGACTTTGCATTCCAGGAGGTCTGGCTCTAGATGAGTGATCACAGAATTGTAGTTATCTGGGTCATGAAGATCTTTTTTGTATAGCTCTTCTGTGTATTCTTGTCACCTCTTCTTAATGTCTCCTGCTTCTTTTAAGTCTATCCTGTTTCTGTCCTTTATTGTGCCCATCTTTGCATGAAATATTCCCTTCAGTTCAGTTCAGTCACTCAGTCGTGTCCAAGTCTTTGTGACCTCATGAACCACAGCACGCCAGGCTTCCCTGTCCATCACCAATTCCTGGAGTCCACCCAAACCAATGCCCACTGAGTCGGTGATGCCATCCAGTCATCTCTTCCTCTGTTGTCCCCTTCTCCTCCTGCCCTCAATCTTTCTCAGCATCAAGGTCTTTTCCAATGAGGCAGCTCTTTGCATTAAGTGGCCAAAGTATTGGAGTTTAAGCTTCAACATCAGTCCTTCCAATAAACACCCAGGACTGATCTCCTTTAGGATGGACTGGCTGGATCTCCTTGCAGTCCAAGGGACTCTCAAGGGTCTTCTCCAACACCACAGCTCAAAAGTATCAATTCTTCAGTGCTCAGCTTTCTTTATAGTCCAATTCTCACATCTATACATGACCACTGGAAGAACCATAGCCTTGACTAGATGGACTTTTGTTGACAAAAGAATGTCTCTGCTTTAGAATATGCTATCTAGGTTGGTCATAACTTTTCTTCCAAGGTGTAAGTGTCTTTTAATTTCATGGCTGCAGTCACCATCTGAAGTGACTTTGGAACCCCAAAAATAAAGTCAGCCACTGTTTCCACTGTTTCCCCATCTATTTTCCATGAAATGATGGGACCAAATGACATGATCTTCGTTTTCTTAATGTTGAGCTTTAAGCCAACTTTTTCATTTTCCTCTTCCACTTTCTTCAAGAGTCTCTTTAGTTCTTCACTTTCTACCATGAGGGTGGTGTCATCTGCATATCTGAGGTGACTGATATTTCTCCCAGAAATCTTGATTCCAGCTGTGCTTCTTCCAGCCCAGTTTTTCTCATGATGTACCCTGCATGCTGCTGCTAAGTCACTTCAGTCGTGTCCGACTCTGTGCGACCCCATAGACTGCAGCCCACTAGGCTCCTCTGTCCCTGGGATTCTCCAGGCAAGAATACTGGAGTGGGTTGCCAAATTAAATAAGCACGGTGACAATATACAACCTTGACGCACTCCTTTTTCTATTTGCAACCAGTCTGTTGTTTCATGTCCAGTTCTAACTGTTGCTTCCTGACTTGCATACAGGTTTCTCAAGAGGCAAGTCAGGTAGTCTGCTATTCCTATCTCTTTATATCTACTGCTATGGACAGGAATCCCTTAGAAGAAATGGAGTAGCCATCATAGTCAACAAAAGAGTCCAAAATGCAGTACATTGGAATAGTGTTCTCTTGGTAGCTCTAATTTTCTTGAAGAGACCTCTAGTCATTCCCATTCTATTTTTTCCCTCTATTTCTTTACATTGATCAGTGAGGAAGGCTTTATCTCTCCTTGCTATTCTTTGGAATTCTACATTTCCGTGGATATATCTATGTGTTTTTGTCATAATCATAAACTTTTTCTGATTATGTCTATCAGCATGAAAATTTTATCAGGTACCTTGACAATTATCAAAATCTGTTTCCAAGAGAAAAAAAATACAGTGAGGAATTGGAAGGAAGAAGTACATTATATCTGTTTCAGAGATTGAATTCTAGAAGAGCCAAAGCTCAGGAACTGTGAATGAAACCTAAGACTTTTAAGAGAGCTTCCAGATCTGGTTGACCTCAGATTGTTATTCTGTTGTTGCTGCTGCTGCTGACTGTGACACATATGTCAAAAGTCACCTTCTAGACATTGCCTGAGGGATAAATTAGGAGTTTGGGATTAACATAAACACACTGCTATATATAAAATAGATAATCAATAAACACCTACAGGATAGCACAGGCAACTCTACTCAATATTCTATAATAACATATATGACAAAAGAATCTGAAAAAGAATGGATATATGTATCTGCATAACTCAATCACTTTGTTGTACACTTGAAAGTAACACAACATTGCAAATCAACCATACTCAAATATAAAGTAAAATTAAATTAAAAACTGCCTAAACATTAAAGTTACTCCCACAGATTAAAGCATCTGAATAAGAGTCTTAGAAATGAAACTGACTGCCATCTGATTTTGAGTAAAATCTGTTACTCATTGGTTAAGTTTGATTCTTGACCCTATTGATACTGGCTGTGAACTAATCTCGCTGGGCCTCCCCTTAATCTGTAAAATGAAGTTAAGCACATGGTGGCTCAGACAGTAAAGAATCCATCTGCAATGCAGGAGACCCAGGTTTGATCTCTGGGTCGGAAAGATCCCCCGGAGAAGGGAATGGTGACCCACTCCAGTATTCTTGCATGGAGAATTCCATGGATAGAAGAGACTGACAGGCCACAGTCCGGAGGGTTGCAAATAGACACAATTGAGTGACAAACACATAAAACACATATAGATAGAACCTCTTATCATGGTTATATTTTGAGGAATGAATAGATGACACATGAAAATTCCTTGAAAGTGACTCAGCTGATGTTTACTATAATTATTATCCACTAATTACAGAAACTCATACAAACAGGATTCACCAAGTATTACTGGATTCTACAGCATTCTCTGCTCAATTAGAAGCATGATCCCATGTGATCGTCCTAATTTCTACTCTCTCCAGGTGGTTGAAAAAACGTGCAATTCAGATTGGGACTTGAACTCTCAGATTTTTAACTGAGATCATACCTGGTCTCAAGACTTAATGATGCTGATTCTGGATGTCTCATTGAAGAAAATTCAGTGAGAGACAAAGTAGAAGGTAAGAAGTGGATTGCTTTCAAGAGAAACACACTCTACAGGCAGTGTGCACCATCTCAGAAGGCAAGAGCAGTACTGAGGTATGGGGTTGTCAGGTTTAATGGGGGTGGTAATTTCATAAGTTATTCAGTGAGTGGAGTATTCTAGCTATTTTGGTGAAGAGATGGGGATTTCCACAAACTGGGACACTGCCCACTTTTTAACTGCTACTGTTATGGAGTCCAAGCTTGCTCTGCTCACCATACAACAGGCTGATAAGTCCCAAAGATAATTTGGAAAGCCAACTGACCAAGAAGATAGCCGACTAATGTCTCAAAATATCTATTTTATGGGGTTTAAATGCCAGGTTCTTTTATAGATCAGAGATGGGGGCAGAGGTGAGGAAACAAAGCAAAAGATCTTAATCTTGCAAATATCTCCTAGAAAGGCAAGCCTCAGGCAGGAGATGTGTTAATTTCTTCCTTCCTGCTATCTGTGGGTGGACAGGGTCCTGAACAAAGGCACTTTAGTTTATTAGGCAGAGGAGAAGGATTTTCTGAGGCAGGCCATTATGTATAATTAAACTAACAAAAGCAATGAAAAAAAATTCAAAGAAACAGTTCCAACATAGAATCAAAATTGGCTTTGCCCTGCAACATTACAGTCAGCCTTGGAATTATGGTGTCTCTGTGTGTGTGTCGTTTAGCTTGCTGATGTCTTACAGTGGGCATAAACAGGCTACCGGTCTAGTGGACATCGATTCATCTGCCATCTTGGACCTACTTGGTTCTAATCAGTTTTTGCCATGTCCTCGGGTTGTGTCAGTTCTTTTTAAAGGTTGTGCCCCCTTCTCTCCTATTTCAATTGGACATACAAGGAGGATATTAAAATACTACTTCATCATTGTCATAAATATATCATCTTTATTTCCCACTATTTTCTATCTAGAGCTCTCAAATGATTTTCATGAAATTTTTCTTATATCAATTTTTCCTTAAATTCATTAATGGAAGGATTGTGGAAAAAATAGGGCTACCTAACAAGAATTTGAAATGTGGTGAGGTTGAGTTCAAGGTTCACCCAGGCAGGGAATAATAAAGTCTATGCTAATCCCACCAACCGCCCCACTCCTACCCCTCACAGCACTTTCTCTCCCAGCTTGGATGATTTTTCTGGCCTGCTTACAACTTTTCTCTTAACTTTCTCTGATACATCCATATCCATAATTTTGACTGCATTATCAGTGGAGAGAAGTGAGAAACACAAGTTTTTCAAGTTACCTGTTTTATTTTATTTCAGTTTTAGATTTTCTCTTCCTTTACACTCCATCAATTCTCATGTACCTATAACTACACATACACATATGAATATATACATATACACTTCAAAAACACACATGAATATACAAATATATACACATGTGGACTCATAGCCAGAAATTCTAGGCCAATCTTATATAAACCTCCTGTGTTAATTTCCTACTGCTACTGTAAAAATGTATCACAAATAGGGGTTCCCTGGTGGTCTAGTGGTTAGGATTTTGTGCTTTCATTGTGGAGGCCTAGGTTCAATCCCTAGCCAAAGAACCGAGATCCTATAAGCTGTGTGGTGCAGTCAGGTGGCACAGCTGGTAAAGAATTTGCTTGCCAATGCAGAAGATGCAAGGAACACAGGTTTCATCCCTGGATTAAGAAGATCCCCTGAGAAGTGAAATGTGAAACCCAAGTTCTGTTTGCGGAGCCGAAAATTGAACTTTGCAAGCTCTAACACATGCAGAGATGCAAAGCCTTCAGCATAGACACTGAGAAGTGATCAAGAGCCCTAAGTGGCAGGAATAACAGTCTTTTATATCTTAATTATAACTGTTTGGTTTTGGTTGGCTTGGGCAATCAGTTTAGAAGTTATATAGTCTAGTTTGTCATTTTTATAGCTATTTTGGGTCCCCCAATTTCTCAGTTTCCCAAGACATTGTGTTGCCATACCTCAACCCTGTCTCAAGACCCCAGACCATTATTTAGGGACCAAATATATGTTTAAGAGTTAATGGTCCACCTAGAATTTTTCTTCTTGATAAACTGGACAGCAGTTAATGATTGTCTTGTTCTGAGTCTGAATGTTTTATGACCCTCCAGACCAGGGAGGCATTCCTCTGAATGCCTAGAAACTGGAACAACAAATACAGTTTTAGACTAATGGAGCAAAATGTGTATGTGAGGTAATAAGTTGCAATTAAAATTGAAATTAGAAAAAAAGAACCGAGGCCCTAATGCTACACTGACTACTTAACAATTTCTACCTCAGAAGGAAATGACAACCCACTCAAGTATTCTTGCCTGGAGAATCCCTCAGACAGAGGAGTCTGTCAGGGTACAGTCCATAGCATCGTAAACAGCTGGACTTGACTGAGCATGCATACATGTNCCTTGCAGTCCAAGGGACTCTCAAGGGTCTTCTCCAACACCACAGCTCAAAAGTATCAATTCTTCAGTGCTCAGCTTTCTTTATAGTCCAATTCTCACATCTATACATGACCACTGGAAGAACCATAGCCTTGACTAGATGGACTTTTGTTGACAAAAGAATGTCTCTGCTTTAGAATATGCTATCTAGGTTGGTCATAACTTTTCTTCCAAGGTGTAAGTGTCTTTTAATTTCATGGCTGCAGTCACCATCTGAAGTGACTTTGGAACCCCAAAAATAAAGTCAGCCACTGTTTCCACTGTTTCCCCATCTATTTTCCATGAAATGATGGGACCAAATGCCATGATCTTCGTTTTCTTAATGTTGAGCTTTAAGCCAACTTTTTCATTTTCCTCTTCCACTTTCTTCAAGAGTCTCTTTAGTTCTTCACTTTCTACCATGAGGGTGGTGTCATCTGCATATCTGAGGTGACTGATATTTCTCCCAGAAATCTTGATTCCAGCTGTGCTTCTTCCAGCCCAGTTTTTCTCATGATGTACCCTGCATGCTGCTGCTAAGTCACTTCAGTCGTGTCCGACTCTGTGCGACCCCATAGACTGCAGCCCACTAGGCTCCTCTGTCCCTGGGATTCTCCAGGCAAGAATACTGGAGTGGGTTGCCAAATTAAATAAGCACGGTGACAATATACAACCTTGACGCACTCCTTTTTCTATTTGCAACCAGTCTGTTGTTTCATGTCCAGTTCTAACTGTTGCTTCCTGACTTGCATACAGGTTTCTCAAGAGGCAAGTCAGGTAGTCTGCTATTCCTATCTCTTTATATCTACTGCTATGGACAGGAATCCCTTAGAAGAAATGGAGTAGCCATCATAGTCAACAAAAGAGTCCAAAATGCAGTACATTGGAATAGTGTTCTCTTGGTAGCTCTAATTTTCTTGAAGAGACCTCTAGTCATTCCCATTCTATTTTTTCCCTCTATTTCTTTACATTGATCAGTGAGGAAGGCTTTATCTCTCCTTGCTATTCTTTGGAATTCTACATTTCCGTGGATATATCTATGTGTTTTTGTCATAATCATAAACTTTTTCTGATTATGTCTATCAGCATGAAAATTTTATCAGGTACCTTGACAATTATCAAAATCTGTTTCCAAGAGAAAAAAAATACAGTGAGGAATTGGAAGGAAGAAGTACATTATATCTGTTTCAGAGATTGAATTCTAGAAGAGCCAAAGCTCAGGAACTGTGAATGAAACCTAAGACTTTTAAGAGAGCTTCCAGATCTGGTTGACCTCAGATTGTTATTCTGTTGTTGCTGCTGCTGCTGACTGTGACACATATGTCAAAAGTCACCTTCTAGACATTGCCTGAGGGATAAATTAGGAGTTTGGGATTAACATAAACACACTGCTATATATAAAATAGATAATCAATAAACACCTACAGGATAGCACAGGCAACTCTACTCAATATTCTATAATAACATATATGACAAAAGAATCTGAAAAAGAATGGATATATGTATCTGCATAACTCAATCACTTTGTTGTACACTTGAAAGTAACACAACATTGCAAATCAACCATACTCAAATATAAAGTAAAATTAAATTAAAAACTGCCTAAACATTAAAGTTACTCCCACAGATTAAAGCATCTGAATAAGAGTCTTAGAAATGAAACTGACTGCCATCTGATTTTGAGTAAAATCTGTTACACATTGGTTAAGTTTGATTCTTGACCCTATTGATACTGGCTGTGAACTAATCTCGCTGGGCCTCCCCTTAATCTGTAAAATGAAGTTAAGCACATGGTGGCTCAGACAGTAAAGAATCCATCTGCAATGCAGGAGACCCAGGTTTGATCTCTGGGTCGGAAAGATCCCCCGGAGAAGGGAATGGTGACCCACTCCAGTATTCTTGCATGGAGAATTCCATGGATAGAAGAGACTGACAGGCCACAGTCCGGAGGGTTGCAAATAGACACAATTGAGTGACAAACACATAAAACACATATAGATAGAACCTCTTATCATGGTTATATTTTGAGGAATGAATAGATGACACATGAAAATTCCTTGAAAGTGACTCAGCTGATGTTTACTATAATTATTATCCACTAATTACAGAAACTCATACAAACAGGATTCACCAAGTATTACTGGATTCTACAGCATTCTCTGCTCAATTAGAAGCATGATCCCATGTGATCGTCCTAATTTCTACTCTCTCCAGGTGGTTGAAAAAACGTGCAATTCAGATTGGGACTTGAACTCTCAGATTTTTAACTGAGATCATACCTGGTCTCAAGACTTAATGATGCTGATTCTGGATGTCTCATTGAAGAAAATTCAGTGAGAGACAAAGTAGAAGGTAAGAAGTTAATTGCTTTCAAGAGAAACACACTCTACAGGCAGTGTGCACCATCTCAGAAGGCAAGAGCAGTACTGAGGTATGGGGTTGTCAGGTTTAATGGGGGTGGTAATTTCATAAGTTATTCAGTGAGTGGAGTATTCTAGCTATTTTGGTGAAGAGATGGGGATTTCCACAAACTGGGACACTGCCCACTTTTTAACTGCTACTGTTATGGAGTCCAAGCTTGCTCTGCTCACCATACAACAGGCTGATAAGTCCCAAAGATAATTTGGAAAGCCAACTGACCAAGAAGATAGCCGACTAATGTCTCAAAATATCTATTTTATGGGGTTTAAATGCCAGGTTCTTTTATAGATCAGAGATGGGGGCAGAGGTGAGGAAACAAAGCAAAAGATCTTAATCTTGCAAATATCTCCTAGAAAGGCAAGCCTCAGGCAGGAGATGTGTTAATTTCTTCCTTCCTGCTATCTGTGGGTGGACAGGGTCCTGAACAAAGGCACTTTAGTTTATTAGGCAGAGGAGAAGGATTTTCTGAGGCAGGCCATTATGTATAATTAAACTAACAAAAGCAATGAAAAACAATTCAAAGAAAGAGTTCCAACATAGAATCAAAATTGGCTTTGCCCTGCAACATTACAGTCAGCCTTGGAATTATGGTGTCTCTGTGTGTGTGTCGTTTAGCTTGCTGATGTCTTACAGTGGGCATAAACAGGCTACCGGTCTAGTGGACATCGATTCATCTGCCATCTTGGACCTACTTGGTTCTAATCAGTTTTTGCCATGTCCTCGGGTTGTGTCAGTTCTTTTTAAAGGTTGTGCCCCCTTCTCTCCTATTTCAATTGGACATACAAGGAGGATATTAAAATACTATTTCATCATTGTCATAAATATATCATCTTTATTTCCCACTATTTTCTATCTAGAGGTCTCAAATGATTTTCATGAAATTTTTCTTATATAAATTTTTCCTTAAAAGTCATTAATGGAAGGATTGTGGAAAAAATAGGGCTAGCTTACAAGAATTTGAAATGTGGTAAGGTTGAGTTCAAGGTTCACCCAGGAAGGGAATAATAAAGTCTATGCTAATCCCACCGACCTCCTCACTCCTCCCCCTCACAGCACTTTCTCTCCCAGCTTGGATGATTTTTCTGGCCTGCTTACAACTTTTCTCTTAACTTTCTCTGATACGTCCATATCCATAATTTTGACTGCATTATCAGTGGAGAGAAGTGAGAAACACAAGTTTTTCAAGTTACNAAAATAGGGCTACCTAACAAGAATTTGAAATGTGGTGAGGTTGAGTTCAAGGTTCACCCAGGCAGGGAATAATAAAGTCTATGCTAATCCCACCAACCGCCCCACTCCTACCCCTCACAGCACTTTCTCTCCCAGCTTGGATGATTTTTCTGGCCTGCTTACAACTTTTCTCTTAACTTTCTCTGATACATCCATATCCATAATTTTGACTGCATTATCAGTGGAGAGAAGTGAGAAACACAAGTTTTTCAAGTTACCTGTTTTATTTTATTTCAGTTTTAGATTTTCTCTTCCTTTACACTCCATCAATTCTCATGTACCTATAACTACACATACACATATGAATATATACATATACACTTCAAAAACACACATGAATATACAAATATATACACATGTAGACTCATAGCCAGAAATTCTAGGCCAATCTTATATAAACCTCCTGTGTTAATTTCTTACTGCTCCTGTAAAAATGTATCACAAATAGGGGTTCCCTGGTGGTCTAGTGGTTAGGATTTCGTGCTTTCATTGTGGAGGCCTAGGTTCAATCCCTAGCCAGAGAACCGAGATCCTATAAACTGTGTGGTGCAGCCAGGTGGCACAGCTGGTAAAGAATTTGCTTGCCAATGCAGAAGATGCAAGGAACACAGGTTTCATCCCTGGATTACGAAGATCCCCTGAGAAGTGAAATGTGAAACCCAAGTTCTGTTTGCGGAGCCGAAAATTGAACTTTGCAAGTGCTAACACATGCAGAGATACAAAGCCTTCAGCATAGACACTGAGAAGTGATCAAGAGCCCTAAGTGGCAGGAATAACAGTCTTTTATATCTGAATTATAACTGTTTGGTTTTGGTTGGCTTGGGCAAGATGCACGTAAATTCTGAGCTATCAGTTTAGAAGTTATATAGTCTAGTTTGTCATTTTTATAGCTATTTTGGGTCCCCCAATNTCTTGAAGAGACCTCTAGTCATTCCCATTCTATTTTTTCCCTCTATTTCTTTACATTGATCATTGAGGAAGGCTTTATCTCTCCTTGCTATTCTTTGGAATTCTACATTTCCGTGGATATATCTTTCTTTTTCTCCTTTGCCTTTCACTTCTCTTATTTCCTCAGCTATTTAGGCCTGCTCAGACAACTATTTTGTCTTTTTTGCTTTTCTTTTTCTCTGGGATGGTCTTAATCACTGCCCCTTATACGATGTCATGAATCTCTGTCCATAGCTCTTCAGTCACTGTCTATCAGATCTAATCCCTTGATTCTATTTGTCATTTCCACTGTATAATCATAAGGGATTTATCAGTTCAGTTCAGGTCAGTCATTCAGTCATGTCCAACTCTTTGCGACCCCATCAATTGCAGCACGCCAGGCCTCCCTGATTATCACTATCTCTTGGAGTTCACTCAGACTCACGTCCACCGAGTCCATGATGCCATCCAGCCATCTCGTCCTCAGTCATTCCCTTCTCCTCCTACCCCCAATCCCTCCCAGCATCAGTCTTTTCCAATGAGTCAACTCTTAGCATGAGGTGGCCAAAGTACTGAAGTTTCAGCTTTAGCATCATTCCTTCCAAAGAAATCCCAGGGCTGATCTCCTTCAGAGTGGACTGGTTGGATCTCCTTGCAGTCCAAGGGACTCTCAAGAGTCTTCTTCAACACCACATTTCAAAAGCACCATTCTTCGGCGCTCAGCCTTCTTCACAGTCCAACTCTCACATCCATACATGACCACAGAAAAACCATAGCCTTGACTAGACGGACCTTAGCCAGCAAAGTAATGTCTCTGCTTTTGAATATGTTATCTAAGTTGGTCAAAACTTTTCTTCCAAGGAGTAAGCGTCTTTTAATTTCATGGCTGCAATCACCATCTGCGGTGATTTTGGAGCCCAAGAAAATAAAGGCTGACACTGTTTCCACTGTTTCCCCATCTATTTCCCATGAAGTGATGAAACTGGATGCCATGATCTTCACTTTCTGAATTTACGGTTGATCAANAGGCTGACACTGTTTCCACTGTTTCCCCATCTATTTCCCATGAAGTGATGAAACTGGATGCCATGATCTTCACTTTCTGAATTTACGGTTGATCAATAAAGAAATATTATACAACCAACAGATGTACTAAAATCAGAAGCAGTCCAAAACTGTGTCCATGGATAGGGAGACTGGGCTTGTGCTCTTGGAGCAGATATTCATTTGCATATCATTCAGAAATTGTTTGAAATGTATTTCCTTTGTGTTTCTTAATTTAACAATAATAGAAATGGAAATGAATAGTTGTGAAAGAATTTTTTTTCATGTTTTATCTAAAAAAAAAGAAATGATTTATTTTTACCATATGACTATTTTCACCATTAAGGGGTTACATGGAAAAAGTTGTAATAGGGGTCAAAATTTAAATTAATTGAAAAATCTACTTTTTATAAAACTCAGTAAAGTATTTTGACTTTAAATTTTATCTTTTGCATCTGGAGATATAAAATAGAAATGATAAGAAATAAGTCATTTAAAGCAATNTTCATGGGGTTGCAAAGAGTCAGACATGACTGAGCAACTGAACTGAACTGAACTGAACTAAAAGTTGACTCATTGGAAAAGACTCTGATGCTGGGAGGAACTGGGGGCAGGAAGAGAAGGGGATGACAGAGGATGAGATGGCTGAATGGTATCACTGACTCAATGTACATGAGTCTGAGTGAACTCCGGGAGTTGGTGATGGACAGGGAGGCCTGGTGTGCTGCAATTCATGGGACTGCAAAGAGTCAGACATGACTGAGCAACTGAACTGAACTGAACTGATTCTGCATATAAGTCACATAAGCAGGGTGACAGTATATAGCTTTGACGTACACCTTTCCTGATTNGAATGGTATCACTGACTCAATGGACATGAGTCTGAGTGACCTCCGGGAGTTGGTGATGGACAGGGAGGCCTGGTGTGCTGCGATTCATGGGATTGCAAAGAGTCAGACATGACTGAGCAACTGAACTGAACTGAACTGATTCTGCATATAAGTCACATAAGCAGGGTGACAATATATAGCTTTGACGTACACCTTTCCTGATTTGAAACCATCTATTGTTCCATGTCAAGTTCTAACTGTTGATTCCTGACCTTCATACAGATTTCTCAGGAGGCAGGTAAAGTGCTCTGGTATTCCCATCTCTGGAAGAATTTTCCACAGTTTATTGTGATCCACACAGTCAAAGGCTTCAATGTAGTCAATAAAGAAAAAGTAGATGTTTTTCTGAAACTCTTGCTCTTTTCAATGATCCAACTGATGTGGCATTTTGATTTCTGATTCTTCTGCCTTTTCTAAATCCAACCTGAACATCTGGAAATTCAAAGTTCACATACTATTGAAGCCTGGCTTGCAAAATTTTGAGCATTACTTTACTAGCCTGTGAGATGAGTGCAGTTTTAGGGTAGTTTGAACAGTGTTTAGCATTGCCTTCCTTTGGGATTGGGATAAAAACGTACTTTTTCCAGTCCTGTAGCCACTGTTGAGTTTTCCAAATTTGCTGGCATATTGAGTGCAGCACTTTCACAGCATCATCTTTTAGGATTTGAAATAGCTCAACTGGAATTTCATCACCTCCAATAGCTTTGTTCCTAGTGATGATTCCTAAGGCCCACTTAACTTCACATTCCAGGATGTCTGACTCTAGTGAGTGATCACACTATCCTGGTTATCTGGGTCATGATTTTTCTGTATAGTTCTTCTGTGTATTCCTACTACCTCTTCTTAATATCTTCTGCTTCTGTTAGGTCCATACCATTTCAGTTCTTATTGTGCCCAACTTTGCATGAAATGTTTCTTGGTATCTCTTATTTTCTTGAAGAGATCTCTAGTTCTTCCCATTCTATAGTTTTCCTCTATTTCTTTGCACTGATCACTAAGGAAAGCTTTCTTATCTCTCCGTGCAATTCTTTGAAACTCTGCCTTCAAATGGGCATGTCTTTCCTTTTCTCCTTTGCCTTTTGATTCTTTTCTTTTCTCAGCTATTTGTAAGGCCACCTCAGATAACCATTTTGTCCCTCTGCATTTCTTTTTCTTGGGGATAATCTTGTACAGTGTCATGAACCTCTGTCCATAGTTCTTCAGGTACTCTGTCTATCAAATCTAACCCCTTGAGTCTATTTATCACTTCTGCTGTATAATTTTAAGGAATTTGATTTAGATAATACCTGAATGGTCTAGTGGTTTTCCCTACTTTCTTCATTTTTAGTCTGAATTTGGCAATAAGAAGTTCATGAGCTGAACCACAGTCAAGTCCCTGTCATGTTTCACTGACTGTATAGAGCTTTTCCATCTTTGGCTGCAAAGAATATAATCAATCTGATTTTGGTATTGACCATCTGGTGATGTCCAAGTGTAGAGTCATCTCTTGTGTTGTTGGAAGAGGGTGTTTGCTATGACCAGTGCATTCTCTTGGCAAAACTCTATTACCCTTTGCCCTGCTTCAAAATTTGCCTGTTAGTCCAGATGTTTCTTTCTTTTCTCCAGGTGTTTCTTGATTTCCTACTTTTGCATTCAAGTCCCCTAAAATGAAAAGAATATCTATTTTGGGTGTTTGTTCTAGAATGTCTTTTAGGTTTCCACTGAATCATTCAACTTCAGCTTCTTCAGCATTACTGGTTGGGGCATAGATTTGGATTACACTGATATTGAATGAGTTTCCTAGGAAACAAACAGAGATCATTCTGTCATTTTTGAGACTGCATCCAACTACTGCATTTCAGAATCTCTTATTTACTATGATGGCTACTCCATTTCTTCTAAGGGTTTCTTACCCACAGTAGTAGATATAATGGTCATTGAGTTAAATTCATCCATTCCCATCCATTTTAGTTCACTGATTCCTAAAATGTTGATATTCACTCTTGCTATCTCCTGTTGGACCACTTCCAGTTTGCCTTGATTCATGGGCCTAATAATCCATGTTCCTGTGCAATATTGTTCTTTATAGCATCTAACTTTATTGCCATCACCAGACACATCTACAACTAGGTGCTGTTTTTGCTTTGGGTCTGTCTCTATTCTTTCCAGAGTTATTTTTCTACTGTTCTCCTGGTAGCATATTAGGCACCTAATGACCTGGGGAGTTCATTTTTCAGTGTCCTATCTTTTTGCCTTTTCATATTGTTCATGGCGTTCTCAAGGCAAGAATAATTAAATGGTTTGCCATTCCCTTCTCCAGTGGGCCACATTTTGCCAGAGCTCTTCATCATGAGCTCCAATTTGGGTGGCTTTACACAGCATTGTTCAAAGTTTCATTGAGTTAGACAAGGCTGTGGTCCGTGTGATCAGTTTGATTAGTTTTCTGTGACTGTGGTTTTCATTCTGTCTGCTCTCTGATGGATAAGAAAGTGAAAGTGAAGTTGCTCAATCATGTCCAACTCTTTGTGACCCCATGGACTGTAGCCTACCATGCTTCTCTGTCCTGCCATTTCCTTCTCCATTTCCTATCCTGATGGTTAAGGATAAGATGTTTATGGAAGTTTCTTAATGGGAGAGACTGACTTATGGGAAACTGGTCTTGTTCTGATGTGCAGGGTCATGCTCAGTAAATCTCAGTAAATCTTAGTTCGATACTCTGTTGATGAATGAGACTGTGTTCCTTCCCTGTTGACTGACCTGAAAGCAAACTATGGTGAAGCTAATGAAGATAATGGCAACCTCCTTCAAAACATCCTGTGGAGACAATGCCACATTCAGTGCCCCTGACCCTGCAGCAGGACACCACCGATCCACACCTCTGCCAAAGACTCTTGGACACTCATGGGCAAGTCTGGATCAGTCTCTTGTGGGGTCATTGTTCCTTTCTCCTTGGTCCTGGTTTACACAGGTTTTGTTTGTGCCCTTCAAGAGTCTGTTTCCCCACTCCAGTGTAATTACCAGCTCTATGATGAGGTTAATGGCAACCTGCCCAAGAGGGCTTATGCCATACTCAGATCTGCTGTACCCAGAGTCCCTGCCCCTGTGGCAGGCATGCTACTGGTGACCCGTACTTCCTCAGGAGATACTCAAACACTCAAAGGCAGGTCTGGCTCATTCTCTGTGGGGTCTCCTGGTATGCATAAGGTTTTGTTTGAACCCTCTGAACATCTCTGGTGGGAAGGGGTTTCATTATAAAAGACATTTTGCCCCTCTTACCATCTTTTGGGGCTTCTTTGTCCTTGGACATGTGGTATCTTTTTTTGGTGGGATCCAACATTCTGCTGTTGATAGAGCCGTTGATGGAGCTGTTGTTCAGCAGCTATTTGTAATTTTGGAGTTCTCTCTTGCAGAAGAAGATAAGCACACATCCTTCTACTCTGCCATCTTATAATCTCTCCTCTAGTGGACCACATTTTGTCAGAACTCTCCACTATGACCCAACCATCTTGCATGACTCTGCATGGCATGGCTCATAGCTTCACTAAGTTATGCAAGCTTCTTCACCATGACAAGGCTGTGATCCATCAAGGTGGTAAAGGTATTAATAAACAGATTTAATAAACCTCTATAAAGACTGATAAGGACAGAAAAGACACAAATTACAAAAATAAGAATTAGAGAGGAGAATTTAATACAGATTTATAGATATTAAAGGTTAATAAAGCAATGTTAGGGACAAATTTATGTTAAAAAAAACTTGCAATATAAATGAAATGGATCAATTCTTTGAGATATAAACTGCCAAAGTTTGATCAAGAAAGGTGTATATTAATAACCAACTATCTTTACATCTCTTGAAAACATTGAATTTGTAGAGAACTGTCCAAAAGTGAAAACTCCAGGTTTCACTAGTTTCAGTAGTAAATTTTATCAAGGAAGAATTAAAAATATATACTGATACTATACCATCTATTCCAGAAACTCAAAAACAGAATACTTCAAAATTGATTCCATAAATCTAGAATTACTCTGATGTTAAATTAAACAGATAAAAATAAGAGAAATCTACAGAATGGTCCCTTTGAACATAGATGCAAGGATACACACAAAAACACTGTGACCAAATGAAACATTAACTTTTAAAAATAAATTCACATATTTTGCCACAATAAAAAACTAAGGAAAAAACCAAAGACCTATCAGTAGAAATGGAAAACAAATTTTATAAATTTTAATGTCTTGTCTTGACTGAAAAATATCTTAATAAACTAAAAGAAAGACTTACTCTGTTGAAAGGCTTCTGTAAAGACCTAAGACAAAAATCATACAATATAGTGAAATATCGAACTCTGTCTTCTAGTAATTAGGATCAAGGAAAAAAATATATCCCCTCATCATTGCTATTTAGCAATTTGCAGGAAGTTTTAGCCAGTACTTTAAAGCAATATAAGCAATAAAGTGTATAGTAACAATAAAAGCTATATAAATTTGAAAAGAAAAGTAAAAATGACTTTATTCACAGACAGCATGATTTTATGTGTAGAAAACCTAATGGAATTTTTTTTTAAAGGGCTACTGGGACTAACAAGTGAACTTATCAAAGTTGTAGCATCATACAATGTTGACATACAAAAATAAATTGCATTTTTATGTACTAGCAATGAGCAATTAGAAAGTCAAATTTAAATATATATATATATGTACCACTTACAATAGCATGAAAATATTTCCTATTAAGGGATAAGTATGACACAGTATGCCAAAGTGTTCAACACTGAAAGCTGAAAACATTGATGAGATCCTTTAAAAGATATATGAATAAATAAGAAGATACACTTTGTTCATAGATTGAAATATTCAATAGTGTCATGATGGCAGTTATCCCTAAATTAATCTTTAAATTTACAACAGAACACTTCTTTGCAATTAAAAAAGAATGAATTCTTCATATACCCTAAAACATGGTGAATATACACTAAAATATACACTAAAACTGAACTGATGGCAAATCTCAAAACAGTTATGAAATTTCCTGAGTTGTTCTGCAGTTGTGAAATCCTCCCCTCACTCCTTTCAGTTCAGTTCAGTTCAGTCGCTCAGTTGTGTCAGACTCTTTGCAACCCCATGAATCACAGCACGCCAGGCCTCCCTGTCCATCACCAACTCCCGGAGTTTACCCAGACTCATGTCCATCGAGTCAGTGATGCCATCCAACCATCTCATCCTCTGTCATACCCTTCTCCTCCTGCCCTCAATCCCTCCCAGCATCAGGGTCTTTTCCAATAAATCAACTCTTCGCATGAGGTGGCCAAAGTTTTGGAGTTTCAGCTTCACATCAGTCCTTTCAATGAACACCCAGGACTGATCTCCTTTAAGATGGACTGGTTGGATCTCCTTGCCATCCAAGGGACTCTCAAGAGTCTTCTCCAACATCACAGTTCAAAAGCATCAATTCTTTGGTGCTTACTCCCTACCCTGAACCTAATGCAGGAGCTACTTGATGATCATGAGCACATAGCCCCAGGACTCCTGGAGCCTAAGGACTGATAATGTTAACCTTGCGACACCACCCTGCTGCCTCATCATCAACCAATCAGAGAATTGTACAAGCTTATCATGTACCCTCCTTTGCATAGTTCTGCAATAAACCTTTCTCTGCTCCAAACTCTGATGTTTCAGTTTGGCCTCACTGGGGGGTGGCACATGAACATGTGTTAACATAAAGAAGTACATCATCTATGATTCCAATTATAGAAAATTTATAGAAAATTTTTTTAAGTTCAAACTAATATATAACAAAAATCAGATTAGAGGTCTCTTCCGGACTTGGTTCTTAAGAGTAACAGTGGAGAGGGGAAGAGTACACCATTAAAAATGGGAACAAGGCAAGTTGGGGCAATGGATGATGTTCATTTTCTTCAATGAGGTGACAGTTTCACCTCATTGGTGTACATTTGTCAAACTCATCAAACTGTAGACTTTCAATAATCACAGTTGTCTGTCAGTTATACTTAGATAAAACTGTTTTTTAACACCATATTCCTATTTAGTAATAAAACAATATTTTTTCAAATGATTTCATATTAATGTATTATAGAAAAGAAAGAAAAGTCACTCAGTAGTGTCTGACTCTTTGCAACTCCAAGGACTGTAGCCCACCAGGCTCCTCCATCCATGGAATTTTCTAGGCAAGAGTACTGGAGTGGGTTGCCATTTCCTTCTCCAGGGTATCTTCCCAACCAGGGATTGAACCTGGGTCTCCTGCATAGCAGACAGTTCCTTTACTGTCTGAGCCACCAGGGAATCCCAGGGAATGTATTATAGAAAGTAACATTAAATCATTAGCACTACACAGTAGGAAATAGAAACAAAAGTACTGTAAACATACTAGAATAGTCATATGTATACAGATGTACTAGAATTCAGGGAAGTCTCTGGACCTTATAGATAATGTTAATACTTGAAAAAGAATTTTTTAAAAAACTGATCATAAATAAGCATTTATTAAAGTGTTTATATTATGTGCATTATTGTTTTATTTTATATTGAATTGCAAAGTTCTCAGATTTCAAAAAAGTACTGATACTTTATGACTTATCTTTAACTTGTGGGTCAAGATTTCTCCTGAAGCAAATTTCTGTGAAGATGACAGAAATAAAGACAAGTCATTAAATGTGGTAGATCAAACACTGCCACTACAATGTAACCCAGAATGGCAAGGCAACAACAATTTTAGAGACTTAAAAGAAATTCTGAACTTATTCTTCAGAAGCCATTACATCAGTGAAGTTTATCTCAGTCTTGAAATTCACATAAGTCATGCACTGAATTGAATTTACTACTTGGGCATCAGCACCAGCTTCTGCATGTCATCTTGTTCCTCTTCTCAATCACCTTATTCTACTCAAAGATAAAAGGCCACTTTCATTTCCGTAGGGGACAGATTAAACATTAGCAGTCAGAAGCGCTTGCTTTTCCCTTCAACATCACCTCTAGCCTTCTTACTTGCAACAACACCCTCTCTAGGGATTTCCTGCTGGCTGAGGAACAAGTGAATAACATTTGTGCCTCAGAATAGCATTGGTTGACCTCATGCTGTAAAAGTGAGTTCTTTCAAGACAATGTGTGCATTCTTAGCAGGTGCATTCAAAGCAGTGAGCTTTGAGAAGCTCATACACCTTAATCCAGATTTCCCAGAAATCTCTCCATGTTGCTTGGAATAACTCATAAGCTGTGTGTGTGTGCTCAGTCACTTAGTTGTGTCTGACTACTTGCAGCTTCACGGACTCCTCTGTCCATGGAATTCTCCAAGCAAGAATATTGGAATGAGTTGCCATTCCCTTCTCCAGGGGATCTTCCTGGCCTAGGGATCAAACCTGCATCTCTTGCACTGGCAGGTGGATTCTTTACCAGTAGGTCACCTGGAAAATCCAGGCTGTAAGTACATACACTATAAAAGACTGTTTCAGAAGTATCTGTACAGGGCATAAGTCCTGTAACACTTGACCAACAGAGAGTGAATGTTCCCCTCTGCTTAATCGACCTCTGCTTGACAGATTTCTTCCTGACTGTAAATCCCTGACCTCCCTTTTCTTACTGTAGAAAACTTGCAACTGTAAAATTCTTTTTCTGCCCCTTTAAGATTTAAATATTCTCTCAGAGATGCAGTTCTTGGTAAACACAGGCTCCATCTCCCAGTCTCCATGGGAAGGTAGAAGCTCAACTTTGGACTTCCCAGGTGGCTCAGTGGTGAAGAATCCTTCTGCCAAGCTGGAGATACATGTCTCCTCCACAGGGCAGGAAGATCCCCTGGAGAAAGGAATCGCAACCCCCTGTCACATTATTGCTTGGGAATATCATAGACAGAAGAGTCTGCTGGGCTACAGTCCCTGGGGTCATAAGAGTCAGAAATGACTTAGCAACTGAACTGCTGCTGCTGCTGCTAAGTCACTTCAGTCATGTCCAACTCTGTGTGACCCCATAGATGGCAGCAAGGATCCAGTCACATTGACTACACCTCTCCACTAATGCCCTCTAGTACTTTTCCACTCATGTCAGTGTTTAAAAACGAGTCTGACTTTTTTTTTAGTGAGGGCAAGTTCAACCTCTCACTCCTACAGTAACTGACTTAAATAAATTTTCCTTACTTTTTTAACATCATCTGGTGCAATTTTTCTTTGACATTTTCATGAGAAGCAACCCTTTCTTAGCATTCACTAGGGTGCAAAAGAGATCGGGTATAATTTTTAGCAAAATACCATGAGGATTCCTTAAATTTCAAAATTAAATTATAAATTGGTTAAAGTTTGAGTCATTCTGAATTGAGGGTGGTGTGGCTGCCTGTTAAGAAGACTGCTTAGTTTGAAGGGCACCAGAATCCTGGATCTGCTATTTGAGTTATTTTTCCAATGTGATTCTGATGCCTGCACTTTTCATCTATCAAATAGAATTCCCCAAACCCATTTTATCTTATTTAGTCATTTTGTTACTAGTTCAATTCAGTTCAGTCACTCAGCCATGTACCACTCTTTGCGACCCTATGGACAGCAGCACACCAGGCATCCCTGTCCATTACTAACTCCTGGAGTTCACTCAAAATCATGTCCATTGAGTCAGTGGTACCATCCAGCCATCTCATCCTCTGTTGTCCCCTTCTCCTCTTGCCTTCAATCTTTCCCAGCATCAGGGTCTTTTGTGATGAGTCAGTTCTTCGCATTGGGTGGCCAAAGTGTTAGAGTTTCAGCTTCAGCATCAGTCCTTCCAGTGAATATTCAGGATTGATTTCCTTTAGGATGGTTTAGTTGGATCTCCTTGCAGTCCAACGGATTCTCAAGAGTCTTCCTCAACACCACAGTTCAAAAGCATCAATTCTTCGACACTCAGTTTTCTTTATATTCCAACTCTCATGTTCATACATGACAAAAAAAAACCATAGCTTTGACTAGACAGACCTTTGTTGGCAAAGTAATGTCTCTGCTTTTTAATATGCTGTCTAGGTTGGTTATAACTTTTCTTCCAAGGACCAAGGGTCTTTTATTTCCATGACTACAGTCACCATCTGCAGTGATTTTGCAGCCACAAAAAATAAAGTTAGCAACTATTTTCATTATTCCCCAACTATTTGCCATGAAGTGATGAGACCAGAAGCCGTGATCTTCATTTTCTAAATGTTGTGTTTGAAGCCAAGTTTTTCACTCTCCTCTTTCACTTTCATCAAGAGGCTCTTTAGTTCTTCTTCATTTTGGCCTTAAATGTGGTGTCATCTGCATATCTGAGGTTATTGATATTTCTCCTGGCAATCTTGATTTCAGCTTGTAGTTCATCCACCCCAGCATTTCTCATGATGTACTCTGCATATAAGTTAAATAAGTAGTGTAACAATATACAGCTTTGACGTACTCCTTTCCCAATTTGGAACTAGCTCATACTTCCATGGCCAGTTCTAAATCTTGCTTCTTAACTGGCCAGTTCTAAGTGCTGCTTCTTGACCTGTATACAGATTTCTCAGGAGGCAGGTCAGGTGGTATGTTATTCTCATTTCTTGAAAAATTTTCCACAGTTTGCTTTGATCCACACAGTCAAAGGCTTTGGCATAGTCAATAAAGCAGAAGTAGATGTTTTTCTGGAACTCTCTCACTTTTTCAACTATCAAACAGATATTGGCAATTTGATCTCTGGTTCCTCTGCCTTATCTAAATCCAACCTGAACATCTGGAAGTTCATGGTTGATGTACTGTTGAAGCCTGACTTGAAGAATTTTGAATATTACTTTGCTAGTGTTTGAGATGAGAGCAATTATGTGGTAGTTTGAGCATTTTTTTGGCTTTGCCTTTCTTCGGGATTAAAATGAAACCTGACCTTTCTCAGTCCTGTGGCTGCTGCTGTTTTCCAAATTTGCTGGCATATTGAGTGCAGCACTTTCACAGCATTATCTTTTAGGATTTGAAATAGCTCAACTGGAATTCCATCACCTCCACTAGTTTTGTTTGTAGTGGTGCTTCTTAAGGCCCACTTGACTTCACATTCCAGGATGTCTGGCTCTAGGTGAGTGATCACACCATTGTGGTTATCTGAGTCATGAAGATCTTTTTTGTATAGTTCTTCTGTATATTCTTTCCCCCTCTTTTTAATATCTTCTGCTTCTGTTAAGTCCATACCATTTCATTTCTTCATTGTGCCCATCTTTGCATGAAATATTTCCTTGGTATTTCTAATTTTCTTGAAGAGAAGGGTCTTTCCCATTCTATTGTTTTACTCTATCTCTTTGCATTGATCACTGAAGAAGGCTTTCTTATCTCTCCTTGCTATTCTTTGGAACTCTGTATTCAAATGGGTATATCTTTCCTTTCTCTGCTTTTCACTCCTCTTCTTTTTACAGCTATTTGTAAGGCTTGTTCAGATAGCCATTTGGCCCTTTTGCATTTCTTTTCTTGGAGATGATCTTGATCATTCCTTCCTATACAAAGACATGAACCTCTGTCCATTGTTTTTCAGGCACTCTGTCTGTCAAATCGAATCCCTTTAATCTATTTGTCACTTTCACTGTATAATCATAAGGGATTTGATTTAGGTCATTCCTGAATGGTCTAGTGGTTTTCCCTACTTTCTTCAATTTAAGTCTGAATTTGGTAATAAGGAGTTCATGAGCTGAGCCACAGTCAACTCCCAGTCTTGTTTTTACTGACTATAGAGATCTTCTCCATTTGGCTGCAAGAATATGATCAATCTGATTTTGGTATTGACCATCTGGTGATGTTCAAGTGTAGCGTATTCTCTTGTGTTGTTGAAAGAGTGGGGTTGCTATGACCAATGTGTTCTCTGCAAAACTCTATTAGCCTTTGTCCTGCTTTATTCTGTACTTCATGGCCAAATATGTCTGTTACTCCAGGTATTTCTGACTTCTTACTTTTGCATTCCAGTCCCCTAAAACGAAAATCTTTTGGGAGTGTTAGTTCTATTAAGTTTTGTAGGTCTTCATTAGAACCATTCAACTTCAGCTTCTTCAGCATTACTGGTTAGGGCATAGCCTTGGATTACTCTGATATTGAATGGTTTGCCCTGGAGATGAAGAGAGATCATTCTGTCTTTTTTGAGACTGCATCCAAGTACTGCATTTCAGACTCTTTTGTTGACTATGATGGCTACTCCATTTCTTCTAAGGGATTCTTACCCACAGTAGTAGATATAATGGTCATCTGAGTTAGATTCACCCATTCCTGTTCATTTTAGTTCACTGATTCCTAAAATGTTGATATTCACTCTTGTCATCTCCTGTTACTAGATATCTCTGTAATTTTTATTTTCTCTGACAAGTTGATATGAAGATGAAAGATAAAAGCCAAAGGAAATTCTGATCTCAGAGGCCTAGGCTTGCAGAGACTTGAAGCAAGATTTTGGTTCTCAGCCAGAGAGATATCAGGCTGTGGCAGATATATCAGGCTGTGGCTGGTGTAGCTACTAAACCACCAGGGACCAGTGGCCAGTGACAAAGCCCTGGCCCATCCACTGTGTAGAAGATGATTTCTGCAGAGACACAGGAAGTATTGAAACAGTTTATTAGGAGGAGAAAGAGTACATGTGGATAGACACAGGCATAGGCTCAGAGAGAGTCACACCCTTGTAGTATTCTGAATCAATTTTGTCCTGGTTTCACTGGCCAATCATCTTCCTTTGCCTGGTTCTGAGTCCATATTTGGTTTATCTCAGGGTTCTCCCATGTGTGTTTGCACATCTCTTAGCCAAGATGGTTTCCATGAAGATGTCTCTGGTTAGGTTGACATCACTCCCTTTTAGATCTCTAAAGAGCTTTTCTGCACATGTACAGTTGGGACAGTCTCCTTGACCTCAAGAAAGAGATACATGTGCTCTCTTATCTGGGCAGGGTTTGGCTCCTCTTCCTCCTCATCTTGGGTATCTGTCTGCAGGGAACAAACTCCAGCTGCTCACCATGTGTCACATCTACCTCCTGCCTCATTCCCAATAGAAACGTACAAAAAACCTGAAATTTCTAGGACTTATGATTCAAGTCACAAAGCGTCGGACATGACTGAGTGACTGAACTTGAACTGAACTGATGATTCAAGTACCCAAGTCTATAGGTAAATGAGAATTCTTAGTACTAATAATTCCAAGTCAATAGTCAAAAAACCAGACTGTTTTCTCCAGTTTCTTCTGGTCCTATTTTCCCCATTCTCCATCACAGAATATGAGGTTCCTGAATGTGTAAGGAAACTGTAAATGGCAAAGGTTGCTGCCACACTGCAATAAGATTAAACCTCTATACTGGTCTCCATTATAATCTTGTCCAGAGTGACCATTTTGGAACTTGTCCAGAGAAGTCCAAATTGGCTTATAAAAATTCCAGATGAGCATATGATTTTGTAAAGTTATTCTAGGACACCAAAGGGCAATGGCTACAATGAAAGATGGATCTGGCCCTGTAATAAAATCTACTGACTGTAAGACTTAGATTTCTAATTAATCAGCTAACATATAATAGGGATATTGATAACTGTATTTTTTTTTTGCCTTCAGTTACTATTTACTAAGTTTTAGCCATATGTTTTATGTGATGGGCTGTTACAAACTTCTGTTTGAACACTATCTCTTCAGATATGCCGTTGCTGATATTTTCAGGCTGTCTTTGTGCTTAGTCTATCTAACTAAATTCTAAATTTTTAATATTGTGACTGCTTATATTGTTATTTTATCTCTTTATCCTTCATGTCTTAGTAATGATAGGTTCCCTGTTATATGGCTGTGAGGTATACAGGTGCTAGAAGCATGTTTATACACACAACTTTCTATAAGGAAACATGAAATCATTCTCAAGTATTCTTTCTTGCTTTCCATTAAAAAAAATTTTTACAGTTGGGAATAGTACCAAGAAAGCCTCCAAATTTAGAGTTATCACTCACAGATTTACTGTATTATAAATTTATATGAGTTACAACAGGAGTAAATATGTGCCTAAAAATATAAAATTTATATTCCCATTCCTAGAAAAAAAGTGATGTGTGGGGATGATTGAAATGAGGACCTATGAATACTNAGTACCAAGAAAGTCTCCAAATTTAGAGTTATCACTCACAGATTTACTGTATTATAAATTTATATGAGTTACAACAGGAGTAAATATGTGCCTAAAAATATAAAATTTATATTCCCATTCCTAGAAAAAAAGTGATGTGTGGGGATGATTGAAATGAGGACCTATGAATACTGATACTATTAATAATAATTATAATTAAAATGTTTATGAAGGTACCTCTTTTGGGTTCCTGATTACTAAATTCCAGTGTGGAGGACTGGAAGTATTCTTATCTCAAAAAGCAATCCTCAGAAGTGACATCTCCCCACCATTCAGATGCCAGTCACAAACCCAGGTTGTTACTTGTACTTCTGACCAACTGGTTACCAAGCAAATATTCCTCCAAGTCCTTTGCAGGTTCTTTTACTAAAGCAGTTCACAGAACTCAGAGAAACATTTTATCTACTGGATAACTGTCTTATATTTATTATAAAAGGACATAATAAAAGGTACAAATGAACATCCTCATGAAAGGACAATTGATCCAACCTCCAGCTCCTCCCTTCTTCTAGGAAGCTGAGGTAGATGTGGAAAAGGTGGTAGGTTAGGAATAGACTCAAAGTTCACATCCTGTAATCACAGGGTTGGTTCCCCTGACAAAAAGCCTATATTCTTAACCTAAGGGCTTTCATCAAATCACTTCATTAACAAAACAAAACTTCACACATTACTTAGGAAATTGGTGCTAGTGGTAAAAACCTGCCAGCCAAATCAGGAAATGCAAGAGACTCAGGTTCCATCCCTGGATCATGAAGATCCCCTGGAGGAGGAAATGGCAACCCACTCCAGTATTCTTGCCTGGAGAATGCCATGGACAGAGTAGCCTGGCAGGCTATGGTCCATAGGGTTGCTGCTGCTGCTAAGTCGCTTCAGTTGTGTCCGACTCTGTGCGACCCCATAGACGGCAGCCCACCATGCTCCCCTGTCCCTGGGATTCTCCAGGCAAGAACACTGGAGTGGGTTGCCATTTCCTTCTCCAGTGCATGAAAGTGAAAAGTGAAAGGGAAGTCACTCAGTCGTGTCCAACTCTTAGCGATCCCATGGACAGCAGCCCACCAGGCTGCTAAAGAATGCAAAGAAATTTATTAACTTCTCTCTATCTCGGTAAATTTCCCTGTAAAGTGGGGAATATAATAAAACCACCTCAGAAGTTCAATTATATAAACTTATGAGAGCCCAGACACCTCCACTGGCATATCTTATAGATATCTTGGATTTAATCTAACCAGAATGATTCGACCCAGATTCAATTTATTAAAAACACCTATCAGTTCTACATTCAAAATAAATTGCCAGGCTATATAGTTTTCTCCACATCATTGCCACAACCTGAGACCAGCCATCATTATCTCTTTCCTGAACTAGTGTTAATTGCCGTATCTCCTCTCCCTGGTGTTTTACTTTTGTGCTGCTCTCCTTCCATTCTTTATCCACTAAACAGCAAACCCTTATTAAGAAATAATATCATGCAGTTCACTGCTTAAAACTTTGCAGTAGTTTTTTAGTTTGCTAAGAATAATATTAAAACTTCTTATAATTGCCTCAGAGAACCTACTAACTACCTCTCACTCCTCTCTCCTTCCTGATCTCGGGCCATTCCCTCCTTCCCTCATTGTGTCCCAGTCACAAAGGTCTTCCAACAGTTCCTGGAATTCAGCAAGCTCTTTATGTAGTTTTGTTACACTTTCTTTCCCTCTTCCTCGAATATGGTTTCCCGGGCTTTACCCAAAGCAGTTCCCTTCTCATCGTTTAAATCTTAGTAATTATCTCAGAAACATAGACTCTGCCAATTCTAGTCACCCTTCCACAGTGTTTTTAAATACACCACCACATGCTATTTTTTTTTCTTTCAGAGTATAACTATTTGTAATTATTTCATTTATTTCCTTATTTTATTTAAAAATATGTCAAATTTTTTGAATGCCTTCTGTGTTTTATGTTTTGCTTCAGGTTCTAAGGATACAGTTATGCATGACCTCATGGGTCTTACTTTCTAGGAAGAGAGATTAAAATAAACAATAACTACTTGTTTATTTTAATATAGCAGAGTAAGAGAATATATAGTTGGCAAAGTGTTTGACTGTTTTGTTAGATAGGATGGAATATTTTGAAGAAACAATGATTAAGCTTAGACATAAATGGTATAAAGAACAGTTTCAGAAGGTATAAAGAGTCTGTATTCCATGTAATGGATTTAAAGTCCTATATATGTAAGACACCTATTAAAATCAGGTGGAAATATCAACAGGTAGTTAGATACACTCTATGAGTCTAGTGACCAGGGGAAGTTTGAGGGTAAGTATGTGACTCTGAGAATCATCAGCTTCTATAAAAGCTCTGGGACTAGATGAAGTCACTCAGGAGATGTGTTTGAACATGAAGGATAAGAGCTTCAAAGGACATTAACATGTTTACAGGGTGAGTCCAAAAAGTGGGCCAGTCAAGAGTATTGGACAGGTAGAAAATAAGAAAACCTGGGGAGTCTAATGTTCCAGAAGTAATGGCAAAATGTCAAGTGCCTCTGAGCAGTTGAGGAATCTGAAGACTTAGGAAAAACAACTTGACTTCTCAACATAGTGGTAGCTGGTGANTTAGAAGAATACACTTGAAACAACCTGTCTAACAGATGATGAGCAACTGCATTAGAAGCATTTCAGCTATACTATCATATGGTAAATATAATGTGCTCAGTCACTCAGTCATGTCCAGCTGTTTGCAACTCTATGGACTATATATAGCCTTCCAGGCTCCTTTGTCCGTGGGATTATCTTGCAAGAACACTGGAATAGGTTGCCATTTCCTCTTCCAGGGGATTTTCCCAACCCAGGGAATGAACCTGTGTCTCCTCTGTCATGTTCCCTGCATTACAGGCAGATTCTTTACCCACTGAGCCACTGGGAAAGCTCCATAGTATCACAGACAGAGATGCCGTCAAATTTACTGTTACTTTTGATTCTCTTGCTTGATAGCATTGATTGGTACTCAAGAAGAAAAAGCTCTTGGAGAGGGGAAAATGCTAATAAAACCATTCTGTGCTCACCCCCACTCTCAATTTAATAGCACAGTTAGAATGATCAGAATAAAACTGGATCTCAATGTTTTAAAACAATAAAAATGCAAACTTTTAAGACACTAACATTTTGCTCAGTGTAATCCTCCATATAGACCTGTGTAATGGATTGTGGTGATAAACAAAGTGTGGCNCACAGTTAGAATGATCAGAATAAAACTGGACCTCAATGTTTTAAAACAATAAAAATGCAAACTTTTAAGACACTAACATTTTGCTCAACGTAATCCTCCATATAGACCTGTGTAATGGATTGTGGTGATAAACAAAGTGTGGTTTTTGAATCTGAAAATCTGTTTTTGGAAAACAAATCTTGCTTATGATAAACATTGTTAGAAGTAGTTTTGTCCTTCAAGTCTCAGTAGACTTCATGACAACATAGCTAAACCTTTATCCAGTGACATTTATATACATACATACATATATATATATGTGTATATATATATAAAGTTAATCTAATTTTTGTAAAATACTCCTCAAATATTCATTGTGTTTAAATCAAAGCTAAAATATATGTTATCAGACATTTATGTATGCCAGATAATTGTATTTATTGAGCATTCACAATACAGAAAAAGAAAGCACATTCTGTGAATACGTGGAAAAGATAAATGAAAAACATTTCCCATCTGTCCCAATGTTACTATTTGTTTAGTTATTTAAAACACATTTCTGATAAATTTGGAAGCAACTACAAAGTAATATACTACAACTAAAAAAAATAGCACATAGTGTATGTAACATTGTATATAAAAATCTTTCAACAAAGAAGTATTGGAGGGAGATAGGTTTAATTGATGGATGCTTCCTTTTAGAAGTAAGTTTGAGAATTGGTATAAAAGTGAATGAAATAGTCTTAAAAAATGATTAAGTGTATACCTAGCCGCCTTAGTTGATAAAGCCACAAATATGAGTGAGTTTGTGCAAAGAGCCAACTAATTAGAAAAAACCCTGATGCTGGGAAAGATTGAAGGTGGGAGGAGAGGGGACGACAGAGGACAAGTTTGTTGTATGGCATCACTGACTCCATGGACATGAACCTGAGCAAGCTCCAGGAGATGGTGAAGAATAGGGAAGCTTGGTGTGCTGCAGTCCATGGGGTCTCAAAGAGTTGGACATGACTGAGCAACTGAACAACAACCAATGAATAAGTAAATAAGGTGTGGACAAGAATGTACACTTCATTCATGCGTCCTGTCTCACCAGAAGAAGACGTGAGAAAGGCTCATTTCTACTACTGATTCAGAGGCCAGTCATACTTTCTCCTCCTGGAAGAAGTTAACCAAGATTTTAGAAAGAGGTCAACATCAAAAGGTCATGCTAGTGAAAGTCCCCATTCATAGCAATAAACCATTTCCCTCCTCGAACACTCACAAAATGTCTAGAAGCAGAAAATAAGTGTTCTTGAGTAAGTCTAGCTTTAATCCAAAATAATAAAATGCTCCTCTTCTCTTCAGGGCCAGCCCACATTTAATTTGGACTCTAAGCAGGGGAATATTGTCAAAGGTACTTTTTGTCTCCACCCCAAAGACAATCTGGAGTCTACAAAAAAAAAAAAAGTTGTCCATTAGAGGGCATCTCTTTGAGAAGATGGAAAGACTTAAAGTTTCCTTTTTACCTCATTTAAACACAGGATTTAATAAAATTCATTGAGTCTTACTATTCGTTCTGCATTGGAAAGTNAAAAAAAAAAAAAAAAAAGTTGTCCATTAGAGGGCATCTCTTTGAGAAGATGGAAAGACTTAAAGTTTCCTTTTTACCTCATTTAAACACAGGATTTAATAAAATTCATTGAGTCTTACTATTCGTTCTGCATTGGAAAGTGAGAACAGTGGCTGATATTCACACTTGGAAAGGGAATGGCAGTTGATGGAACAGCAGCAGCTTGGAGAGCTTCATGACATGGTGGCAGGAAGTAACCTATAGAATATTAAAATACTCAAAAGAAGGAAAATCAGTACACATGAGAAGTAACTACTATTTTTCCTTGTAAATTTGCAAAAGTTTATTAGAGAAAAAAAAAGAACTGGAATATATAAACTTCTTAAAGCTTTCAGCATAAGGCTTTGACAAATACTACTCTGGTATTAAAGAGAAAGATGGCAGACTTTTGGATTGTGAAATTTCTGAGTTCTAGACATTTAAACAATTTCCAATTATAAAAATATTTTTTCTGAGAATATCCTTATAAACCAATTGAAAGTCATGATACATTTTTACCTAAAAATTATTTTAAACATTATCTGATTTTAAAGTAGTCCACAAAGCATTTCTAATTTAATATGTATGATTCCTAGTGCCCATGATACCTCAATCACACTGTTAAACATCTTTGACATATGATCTCTTTAAATTTTTATAACAACCCTATAAAGTGGGTATTATTATACTACTACTAATCTATTGATGGAGTCACTGTCTTAAATATCAGTTTTCAACATAGTCATTCATCTACATGTTCTTATCAATCAGTCTCCAGCATTGCTCATCAACAGCTAAGCTACTGAGTGCTTGTGGACAAGTACAGATGTTAATGATGACATCTTGATACAATGTCACGCAGCTAACAAGTGGTTCTTCTGGGCTATGGACCCAAAGTAACAGACCATAAAATTTGCATTCTTAGATATTACGTTGTATGGTTTGCCTTGGAAACGAACAGAGATCATTCTGTAATTTTTGAGATTGCATCCAGTACTGCATTTTGGACTCTTTTGTTGACTATGATGGCTACTCCATTTCTTCTAAGGGATTCTTGCCCTCAGTAGTAAATATAATGGTCATCTGATTTAAATTCACCCACTCCAGTCCATTTTAGTTTGCTGATTCCTAAAATGTTGATATTCACTCTTGCCATCTCTGTTGGACCACTTCTAATTTGCCTTTACTCATGAACCTAACATTCCAGGTTCCCATGAAATACTGCTCTTTACAGCACCAGCTGAAATCAAAACTGCCGGGAGAAATATCAATAACCTCAGATATGCAAATGACACCACCCTTATGGCAGAAAGTGAAGAGGAACCAAAAAGCCTTTTGATGAAAGTGAAGAGGAGAGTGAAAATTTTGGCTTAAAGCTCAACATCCAGAAAATGGGCATCTGGTCTCGTCACTTCATTGCAAATAGATGGGGAAACAGTGGAAACAGTGTCAGACTTTATTTTTTTGGACTCCAAAATCACTGCAGATGGCGACTGCAGCCATGAAATTAAAAGACGCTTACTCCTTGGAAGAAAAGTTATGACCAACCTAGACAGCATATTCAAAAGCAGAGACATTACTTTGCCAACTAAGGTCCGTCTAGTCAAGGCTATGGTTTTTCCTGTGGTCATGTATGGATGTGAGAGTTGGACTGTGAAGAAGGCTGAGCACCAAAGAATTGATGCTTTTGAACTGTGGTGTTGGAGAAGACTCTTGAGAGTCCCTTGGACTGCAAGGAGATCCAACCAGTCCATTCTGAACGAGATCAGCCGTGGGTATTCTTTGGAAGGACTGATGCTAAAGCTGAAACTCCAGTACTTTGGCCAACTCATGTGAAGAGTTGACTCATTGGAAAAGACTCTGATGCTGGGAGGGATTCCGGCCAGGAGGTACAGGGGACGACAGATGAGATGGCTGGATGGCATCACCAACTTGATGGAAGTGAGTTTGAGTGAACTCCGGGAGTTGGTGAAGGACAGGGAGGTCTGGCGTGCTGTGATTCATGGGGTTGCAAAGAGTCGGACATGACTGAGTGACTGAACTGAACTGAACTGAACTGAACTGAAGGGTTTTCTTTGGGCTTCCCCAGTTGCTCAGCAGTAGAGAATCCATCTTCAATTAGGAGCTGTAAAAGATGTGGGTTAGATCCCTGGGTCAGGAAGATACCTTGGAGGAGGGCGTGGCAACCCACTCCAGTATTCTTGCCTGGAGAATCCAATGGACAGAGGAGCCTGGAGGGCTACAGCCAAAGAGTCGGACACAACTGAGGTGACTCAGCATGGTTGCAAGGGTCTTCCTCAGATTTTACCTCAATTAATTGCTTGAGATATTGACAAAAATCATATAGATAAAATTTAATTTTTATGTAAAGTAGTTAGAAAGGTTTGTAAAAATTGTTTNAAATACTCCTCAAATATTCATTGTCTTTAAATCAAAGCTAAAAGATATGTTATCAGACATTATGTATGCCAGATAATTGTATTTATTGAGCATTCCCAACATAGAAAAAGAAAGCACATTCTGTGAATATGTGGAAAAGATAAATGAAAAACATTTCCCATCTGTCCCAATGTTACTATTTGTTTAGTTATTTAAAACACATTTCTGATAAATTTGGAAGCAACTACAAAGTAATATACTACAACTAAAAAAAATAGCACATAGTGTATGTAACATTGTATATAAAAATCTTTCAACAAGGAAGTATTGGAGATAGGTTTAATTGATGGATGCTTCCTTTTAGAAGTAAGTTTGAGAATTGGTATAAAAGTGAATGAAATAGTCTGAAAAAAGGATTAAGTGTATACCTAGCCGCCTTAGTTGATAAAGCCACAAATATGAGTGAGTTTGTGCAAAGAGCCAACTAATTAGAAAAGACCTTGATGCTGGGAAAGATTGAAGGTGGGAGGAGAGGGGACCACAGAGGACAAGTTAGTTGTATGGCATCACTGACTCAATGGACATGAGCCTGAGCAAGCTCCAGGAGATGGTGAAGAATAGGGAAGCTTGGTGTGCTGCAGTCCATGGGGTCTCAAAGAGTTGGACATGACTGAGAGACTGAACAACAACCAATGAATAAGTAAATAAAGTGTGGACAAGAATGTACACTTTATTCATGCATCCTGTCTCACCAGAGACAGGTGTGAGAAAGGCTCATTTCTACTACTGATTCAGAGGCCAGTCATACTTTCTCCTCCTGGAAGAAGTTAACCAAGATTTTAGAAAAAGGTCAACATCAAAAGG
This sequence comes from Raphicerus campestris, assembly GCA_006410735.1. Classification (NCBI taxonomy): domain Eukaryota; kingdom Metazoa; phylum Chordata; class Mammalia; order Artiodactyla; family Bovidae; genus Raphicerus; species Raphicerus campestris. The sequence goes on along the minus strand of SJYW01041854.1, from coordinate 9,988 downwards.
TCATGCTAGTGAAAGTCCCCATTCATAGCAATAAACCATTTCCCTCCTTGAACACTCACAAAATGTCTAGAAGCAGAAAATAAGTGTTCTTGAGTAAGTCTAGCTTTAATCCAAAATAGAAAAAGGCTCCTCTTCTCTTCAGGGCCAGCCCACATTTAATTTGGACTCTAAGCAGGGGAATATTGTCAAAGGTACTTTTTGTCTCCACCACAAAGACAATCTGGAGTCTAAAAAAAAAAAAAAAAAGTTGTCCATTAGAGGGCATCTCTTTGAGAAGATGGAAAGACTTCATGAGTCTTAACAGAGTTTAAAGTTTCCTTTTTACCTCATTTAAACACAGGATTTAATAAAATTCATTGAGTCTTACTATTCGTTCTGCATTGGAAAGTGAAAACAGTGGCTGATATTCACACTTGGAAAGGGAATGGCAGTTGATGAAACAGCAGCAGCTTGGAAAGCTTCATGACATGGTGGCAGAAAGTAACCTATAGAATATTAAAATACTCAAAAGAAGGAGAATCAGTACACATGAGAAGTAACTACTATTTTTCCTTGTAAATTTCCAAAAGTTTATTAGAAAAAAAAGGAACTGGAATATATAAACTTCTTAAAGCTTTCAGCATAAGGCTTTGACAAATACTACTCTGGTATTAAAGAGAAAGATGGCAGACTTTTGGATTGTGAAATTTCTGAGTTCTAGACATTTAAACAATTTCCAATTATAAAAATATTTTTTCTGAGAATATCCTTATAAACCAATTGAAAGTCATGATACATTTTTACATAAAAATCATTTTAAACATTGTCTGATTTTAAAGTAGTCCACAAAGCATTTCTAATTTAATATGTATGATTCCTAGTGCCCATGATACCTCAATCACACTGTTAAACATCTTTGACATATGATCTCTTTAAATTTTTATAACAACCCTATAAAGTGGGTATTGTTATATTACTAATCTATTGATGGAGTCACTGGCTTAAATATCAGTTTTCAACATAGTCATTCATCTACATGTTCTTATCAATTAGTCTCCAGCATTGCTCATCAACAGCTAAGCTACTGAGAGCTTATGGACAAGTACAGATGTTAATGATGACATCTTGATACAATGTCATGCAGCTAACAAGTGGTTCTTCTGGGCTATGGACCCAAAGTAACAGACCATAAAATTTGCATTCTTAGATAGTACACTGTATGGTTTGCCTTGGAAATGAACAGAGATCATTCTGTAACTTTTGAGATTGCATCCAGTACTGCATTTTGGACTCTTTTGTTGACTATGATGGCTACTCCATTTCTTCTAAGGGATTCTTGCCCTCAGTAGTAAATATAATGGTCATCTGATTTAAATTCACCCACCTCAGTCCATTTTAGTTTGCTGATTCCTAAAATGTTGATATTCACTCTTGCCATCTCTGTTGGACCACTTCTAATTTGCCTTTACTCATGGACCTAACATTCCAGGTTCGTATGAAATATTACTCTTTACAGCACCAGCTGAAATCAAAACTGCCGGGAGAAATATCAATAACCTTAGATATGCAAATGACACCACCCTTATGGCAGAAAGTGAAGAGGAACCAAAAAGCCTTTTGATGACAGTGAAGAGGAGAGTGAAAATTTTGGCTTAAAGCTCAACATTCAGAAAATGAAGATCATGGCATCTGGTCTCGTCACTTCATGGCAAATAGATGGGGAAACAGTGGAAACAGTGTCAGACTTTATTTTTTTGGACTCCAAAATCACTGCAGATGGCGACTGCAGCCATGAAATTAAAAGATGCTTATTCCTTGGAAGAAAAGTTATGACCAGCCTAGATAGCATATTCAAAAGCAGAGACATTACTTTGCCAACTAAGGTCCGTCTAGTCAAGGCTGTGGTTTTTCCAGTGGTCATGTATGGATGTGAGAGTTGGACTGTGAAGAAGGCTGAGTGCTGAAGAATTGATGCTTTTGAACTGTGGTGTTGGAGAAGACTCTTGAGAGTCCCTTGGACTGCAAGGAGATTCAACCAATCCATTCTGAACGAGATCAGCCCTGGGTATTCTTTGGAAGGAATGATGCTAAAGCTGAAACTCCAGTACTTTGGCCACCTCATGTGAAGAGTTGACTCATTGGAAAAGACTCTGATGCTGGGAGGGATTGGGGGCAGGAGGTAAAGGGGACGACAGATGAGATGGCTGGTTGGCATCACCAACTTGATGGAAGTGAGTTTGAGTGAACTCCGGGAGATGGTGAAGGACAGGGAGGTCTGGCGTGCTGTGATTCATGGGGTTGCAAAGAGTCGGACATGACTGAGTGACTGAACTGAACTGAACTGAACTGAACTGAGGGGATATTTAAGGATTAAATACCAAGAGGCTTAAGACGCAACTGAAAAGTGTTCCATCTGGGCAAAGCTACTCTTTCCTGATCTAAATAGTTCTCTGAAGACCTTAGGGCTCCTGCCTGGGCAAAGATGACTCTTTATCAGAGTTGGGAAAAAGCATGCAGAGGTCCCATGAAGTAACCTTGCCCGCCAATGCCAGTGTCTTTGCTCCCAGAAAGGTGCTCTTGCTAGGGACTTCCACTTTTGCACCAGTAGTTGGACATCAGCTTGGCAGCTGGCTAATCTGACTCTTCTAAGGGCCAGCTTAGAAATGTCCACCTCAACTAAATTTGTATCTTATTCCTTTCATCTCCCTCTTGTCTGGAACAATCATATAGTTAACCTATTATTGGATTAGAGTATGTTATTTCTTTTGGCTTATTAATGAGACATTACCTTGTATACTATTGGTTTGTGAAATTATTATATTCCTACAGTGAATCTTTGTTAAGTAAATTATTGGCAAAGACGATCTAATTCTGACCATAATTCGCTGTTAGAGACCAGACAAAACACACATAACATTTAGAATCGGTCTTTCCAGGTATTGGAAAGGAGTATCACCAGGGATGTTTCACAGGCAAATTTTGAACAAATTTGAAAATTTTCCAGTGTATTAATTTTGGTTTGCTTATGTTTGAATGGCTTCCAGATTAAATATTAGTGAAAGAAAGCACTCTCTGCAGTTTCATAAAGCCTGGGGAAAACGTAAACATAAAACCAGTCATATTTTTCAAAATTTCTAAACCTTTTAATAGAGCTTACAGGCTCAAAGAGTAATATTATTCTAAAGATTACTTAAAATGACTTTTAGATTGGGTTGAGGCAGTGGTTAACAAAAGAAATACCAGTGAAGAGGAGCTCAAATAATTTGATAAATCCATGACATGTCTCTGCTAACATTTACTCTATGATAAATAAATGCAGGTTCTAGAAATTATTTGGTCCCAGAGTCTGATTTTGAAGTTACAGAATGCTAACTTTTAGAAGAACAGTGAAACAATCCTTCTCATTTCTTTGCTATTGTACATTTTTCCCTTGAATACATTTCAAAAGCATGTGTTCACACTCCAAAAATGCCCAAATCAAAGCTGAGTTTGCATGTTACTTAGGAAAAATGCAATTTGGTTTCTATAATAACTTAGCTTCTGAAAATCACCTCTAAGTCAAAGTATTCATAATACAATAATTTAAAATGCAAAAGAAGGTGAAGGTGAAGAAGTTGCTCAGTTGTGTCCAACTCTCTGCTACCCCATGGACTGTAACCTAATAGGCTTCTCCGTCCATGGGATTCTCCAGGCAAGAATACTGGAGTGGATTGCCATTTCCTTCTCNTCTCTTCAAAGAGGTTTTTGGTGAAGCTGAACTGAGGAGTGATGGAAGAGCAAACATGCAAAGATTATGAGAAGTGAGTAAAATGTCAGGAACTCAGAATGAGTAAAGGCGAGACCTTAGAGATTAATTATTCCATTGTGGAACAATTTCACAGATATTTAAATGTAAGTAATTGACTGGAGAAATGTCTAAGAAATATAAAATTTTATTAAAGTGTGACTCACTCCCAAAATTATACTTGCTCTGACTTTCTTGTAATTTTCTGACTGCAAAAAAAAAGTGAACTACAATAGGAAAAACGAATTCAATTTAAGCTATTGGTCTTGTTAATAGGACAACATCCCACAATTCTACAGCTAGCAAGCTGTTATAGGAGTTCATGTTTTATATTATTAATTACAGTATAATTCATGTTAATTCTAAAGCATATTATGCTGATAATATTACCAGCAACTTACATCATTGTTATATAGGAGAAGAATTTTGCTAATTATTTAATAATTCACTGACTGCAAAAAATAAGGTTAGAATTCAAAGCTCCAAGTCTTGGAATCTTTTAGAAAATCTCATCCACTTTTGAATTAGCTTATGAAAACTTTAGTGATATTTACCATGCTAAGGAACAAATGCATATAGGCACTGGTTAAATTAACCTCTCAAATGTATTATTTATGACTTAAAAGTCCTAATACAAATATGAATAGAGATACCAAATTCTAGACATCATTAAGATAGAGTAGCTCCTATTGGGGTCCCACCCAGATCCTCTTCCTGGGGCTGGAGCCCTCATGTGCTGTGTGTGGGGTGGTTATGTGCACAACTTTCCCTTTTCCAGAGGACTCCCACTGACTGAACATGAGCCACCTTATCCCATAGAGAAAGCACACGGCTCCCCATCTTCATCTTCCACTTGTGCTCCAGTGACTGGTCATAATGGACATGGAGATAAAAATGGCTGCTCTTTTGGCCTCCAAGAGCAACTCTCAGGTACAACTGGTGCTCCAGAGCTCCCATGTACTNCCACCCAGATCCTCTTTCTGGGGCTGGAGCCCTCATGTGCTGTGTGTGGGGTGGTTATGTGCACAACTTTCCCTTTTCCAGAGAACTCCCACTGACTGAACATGAGCCACCTTATCCCATAGAGAAAGCACACGGCTCCCCATCTTCATCCTCCACTTGTGCTCCAGTGACTGGTCATAATGGACATGGAGATAAAAATGGCTGCTCTTTTGGCCTCCAGGAGCAACTCTCAGGTACAACTGGTGCTCCAGAGCTCCCATGTACTCAAGCTAAGGTTCATCTCACATCCTTGCTTGTTGTCTTCCCTTAATATTAATCTATTTACTTCAGTTACTTCTCCTAAAGAACCATCTCAATCACTTGCACCTAAGTCCCAACCTTGGGCTTTCCTCCTAGGGGATCAGGCCTAGGATAATTCATATCCTGATGAAACATGATGGAAGAGGTCTTAGATTTTGAACACCTACAAAATCCTGCTCTACATAGGTGGTGCTGTTCTCATTTTATGTTGAAGAAAACAATCAGAAACGAAATCCCATCCTATAAGCAAAACTTTAAAGCATCAAATTTGTGGGCTTCCCTGGTGGCTCAGTGATAAACAATATTCCTTTTAGGCTGGAGACACAGGTTCAATCCCTGATCCAGGAAGACCCCACATGCTGTAGAGCAGCTAGGTCTATGAGTCACAACTATTAAGCCTGTTTTCTAGGGCCTGGGAACCACAACTATTGAGCTCACATGCCACAACCTCCGAAGTCCATAGACCCTAGAGCCCATGCAGCAAGAGAAATGACCGCAATGAGGAACTTGTACATTGCAACAGAGAACAGCCCCAGCTCACCACAACTAGAGAAAAGCCTGCACAGCAACGAAGACCCAGCACAGCCAAAAATAAAGAAATAAACAGAATTATTTTTTAAAAATCAAAATGTAAAATTCTATCACATAAAATACATATTTAAACCTGCTCTGATTATGATACCCAACTCACTTATAAAAGCAAACAGGGAACATTTAAATATTAATAGTGTTGCAGCACTGAGGTTAAGAGACACATTCTGAAGTCAGACTGCTGAACTTTCAACCTTGGCTCTGTCAGTTACTATCTCTGTGACTACAAGAAAGTAAAATAACATCTTGGTACTTTTGTTTCCACATTTGTAAAACAAGGATGATTATTGCATTGCCCTTCAATTTATTTTCAAAATTAATGAGTCTATAAATGAGTCCTTGAGACTGATGACCTTTGGGGAAAATATAAAAATCTGCTATACTTGGGAGAATGGAAGGTAGAAAATTTTTCAAAAAAACAAAAAACAAAAAAATAGAAAATCAAAATTATGTAATTGATGATGTCCTTGGTAGTGAATTCTTTGTCCTAAAAGCTATGTTGCATTTTTTGCATTTATTTGTTAAACAAAGGCAGAAAGCTCTGAAATTTCATCTCAGCATATCTAAAACCATTTTGATGTCCTAAGTTATATGGAGACTTTACACTATGAACTCAAAGAGCTACTTGAAACAAGCAATTTTTTCCCCTTTTCCTTTCTGAATATCTGGGGAAAGATCTGAGATTAAAACAATTTTGTTTAGAAAAAAAGAAATTTTTGTTTGTTCACAGAAAATCAGTTACCTAACAGACTTAGTTACTTGTGAAATCTGATCCCATCTTAGATGAAAAAGAAACTAAAAATAACTATACCAAAGTGATACTGCCAACATTTAATTTAAATAATTGTTGATCAAAAAATTCAATAAATGTAAAACAATCTAGTGTTCTTTCAGGAAAAATTTCCTACACTATATCATCTCATTTACTTGCTTTTAATAACATATTGAGGGTAAAAAAATTTGCATCTTCCCTTACCTATCACTCAAAACTACTTATATACAAAGGGATGTTAAGTTTAAGCAAAATCATAAAACTCAGATCAGCAAGTTCCTAGATGACTATCTTCCTGGGAAATCACACATATTAATTGTATTCAATAGCAATTTTTAAAAGCGGATGGATCTCATATTTCTAGAAACTAGACTTGTTCCTTTCATGATTACTTAAGTACTTCATTAATTACTTCATTCAGCCAGGCTGTCAAAGATGAAGCAGGTATTGATAGGGGATCATCCATGTGTATGGCCCTCCCTCTGTACCAGGAGTGGCAGACAAAGCTTTTGTTTCTTGGAGTTCACATTCCTAGTGTGGGAAATTTATATTAAACTAAATGTCAAGCAGGATAACTACATTGTGTGATTATTTTTACGAAGAAAGTGATCTGTGTGTTTATATAGAAGTAATTAGATAGTTTGAGCAGTTTTGGAAGGCTACTTTAAAGAGCTGAAGTTTGGAGATTAAAGATAAGCCAGCTGGAAAGAGCAGGGAGAAGAGCAGGTGCAAAGTCTCTGAGTAGGGAAAGATGTGGAGTGTGTAAGGAAATGATGGAAGAGCATCACGGCTCTTGAAACAGAGTGAGCAAGTGGCAATGAGGCTTGAAAGGAATACAAGATCTGGGTCATGCTGGTTCATGTAGTCTGGTAAGGGATTTTAATTTTATTAAAAGATCAATTGGCAGCCACTGAGGGTTTAAGTGGGGAGTGACATGATTTAATTTAAAAATTAAAAATTTTTAAAATTGACTGTATTACATCTAAAATGGATTGGAAAATATTAAAAATAATATGAGGGAGATAAGTAGGAGGCTGGCACTCGAAGCAAAAGATGATGGCAGCTTGGAAGTCTAATGGAAACCACAGAGAGAAGTGGACAGATGCAGGATGTTTTGGAAGCTAAATTGAAAGGTTTGTTGATGTTTCAAAAATAGGTGAGAAGATGGGCTAAACAGAGGAATTTCGATTAAGAACTGATGATAGTGATGCCACGTCAAAAATGGGAAAGCCTCAGCTGGTAAATAAAATCTACCTGCAATGCAGAAGACTTAGGTTCGATCCCTGAGTTGGGAAGATCCCCTGGAGAAGGGCATGGCAACCCACTCCAGTGTTCTTGCTTGGAGAATCCCCATGGACAGAGGAGGCTTGGTGGGCTGTAGTCCACGGGGTTGCAAAGATTCAGACGTGACTGAGCAACTAAGCACAGCACAGCACAGAGGAGGCAGAGGGATGGAGAGAAAGAAGTTTAAAGCTCCATTTTGGTCATATTAAAGTTGAGATGGTTCCACCTGACATTCAAGTAGAGACATTAAGTAGGCATTTGGGAGTAAAAATGTGATGCTCAGGAGAAAATTCCTGATTGAAGATACATCAGCATATAGATGGTAATAAGATTTTCAAGCTTTGACACAGGACAAGATCATCTAAGAAAAGAAGCATAAATATATACAAAAGAAGCCAAGTGAAGAGAGTGTGTCAAGAAGGAGTGGCTTGAATGCTCTAAGATCAACTCCAGTTAAAGAAGGATGCTGAGGTGTTCATTATATTTGGAAAATAGAGAAATTCAGGGATCCCTGAAAGGATCACATTCAGAGATATAGAGATGAAAACCAAGAAGTGGTAGATTAAGCACAAGAGAAAACGGAAGAAATAAAATACATAGCCATGTAAATAACATACTTGAACAATTTTGCTGAGAAGAGATGCAGAGAAATAGGTTTGTGATTGAAGGAGGATATAGAGTAACAATGATTTTTTCAAGATGAGAAATACTGGTATATATTATATGCTGATAGAAATTAAAGTCTATAGATAGAGACTATTGATTCTGAAGAAAAATACTGAAAATTAGAAAGGAGCACAGACTTTTAAAAGAAGGCAGTTAAAGCTTGGGAAACAAAAATTGGGGTTTTAAGTTAATTGAATGGGGCTATTTCCTTCATTTGACAGGATTGTGAAGAGCTGACTCATTTGAAAAGACCCTGATGCTGGGAAAGATTGAGGGCAAGAGAAGGGGACGACAGAGGATGAGATGGTTGGATGGCATCACTGACTCAATGGACATGGTTTTGGGTAGACTTTGGCAGTTGGTGATGGATAGGGAGGCCTGGCATGCTGCGGTTCATGGGGTCGCAAAGAGTTGGACACGACTGAGCGACTGAACTGAACTGAACTGAACTAAACACAGAAAACAGGTAAACACAGAGGTTTAGGATTTGATTATTGGAGATGAGCAACATCAACTCTGATGGCTGGAAGTCATACAAGTTAGAATGAGGAAATTCTTAATAAGCAAAGATACTCTCTTTAAAGGAGCAAGTTGGGGTTGGCTAGAGAATGAGATTGTAGTAGTGATGAAATAACAAAGAAAGTGAATGGCCCATAAAAGCATAAAATACTTTAACTGGCCTCATTACTTCATTTTTGGTATTTGTCAAAAAGGACAACTCTAAAGATAATGTGTAGAAAGAACTAGAAGCATTTAAGGATAGTAGAAACATAAAGACCCTGGGCTCCTTTTGAAAAGTCTTAAATTTTAATTTGTTATGATGCACTAACTCAATTTTCTTTTTGGTTTAACTGAGAAAGCAGCTTGCCTCAAAATCTCTGTAAAATTCACTTTANAACTAGAAGCATTTAAGGATAGTAGAAACATAAAGACCCTGGGCTCCTTTTGAAAAGTCTTAAATTTTAATTTGTTATGATGCACTAACTCAATTTTCTTTTTGGTTTAACTGAGAAAGCAGCTTGCCTCAAAATCTCTGTAAAATTCACTTTATCAAATTTAAAATTCAACCTACCAACAAAATTCTTTATTTTAAGTGTTCCCTTCTGCTTGAAGATGTGAAATTTGAAAATAACTATTTTACCAGAATTTCAGTTCCATTGTATTTAGTGCAAATAACTTCTGCTTGTTTTTAAATTTTTATAAAACATAACATGCATTTATAAAAATGCTATAACTGTAGCATTTATGTATACATTTATAGTAAATGTATAACTAATTATTGTAATATGAGCACTTATATAGCCAAAAATTGGGCAAGAGAAGAAAAATATGGCCAGGTCCTTGAATGCCTCTTCCTGGTGACAACACATCTTCCTTCCTCAGAGTTAACCTAACACTTTTATATTTTAATGGTGTATTCCTAGGCTATGTGCTTTGTTCTGCCTGTTTTGAACTTTATATGAATGAAATAATAAATTATGTGTTGTTTTATATTTTGATTATTTTGTTCAAAGCTGTGGCTTTTTAAAATTTAAATTTATTTATTTTAATTGGAGGCTAATTACTTTACAATATTGTATTGGTTCTGCCATACATCAACGTGAATCTGCCACGGGTGTACACGTATTCCCCATCCTGAATCCTCCTCC